>JABJVR010000087.1:3828239-3868248 GCA_025773905.1 Chitala chitala
AGCTTGGATCTGAACACCTGCATGCACGGTTTCCATGGGAACACGTCAGCAGGGCGCCTTTCTGGGAGATCCGCTGCTAACTTATTGAGAGCTGTCCTTTCTCCTCCCACCAAAGCATCCATCAACATGTCCCCCGCCTCAACCAATGCGTCAGGCCTGGGCAGCCAGGCCGCCTGCACCGCCTCTCCTGCCAGCCCTCACAGTGGCACAAGCGTGTGCCCCATCCTGCCCACCAGCCCTCGGACCTCCACGCTCAGCAGGAGGCAGAGGGTCAAGGAGCACAAGAGCTCGTGTACGTGTGCAGGGTTTGCTGATCTGTGTGTTATACTATCTCTAGCCCAGTGCGCCATAGGGATCACATGTTTCTCCTCTACTTCTCATGCGCCAGTGTCATTAGCATCCAGTACGGTGGCTCCTGGGGGTCAGATTGTGCACATGGAGACTGGCGAGGTCACCCTACTTGGTGACCCTCTCAATGGCTATGGCATACAGCTGCATGGGGGCGTTTTCACCACAGAAACCCTGAGCGGTCCCCCTGTAATCCGGTCCATCAGCTCCCATAGTCCTGCTGAGAGGTATGTACCTGCACATGCCTGCAGTCCTGCTGAGAGGGGTATGTACCTACACACACAAGATGCACCTGTAAGGGGAAAAAGCAGGAGTGTAGGATTGGTTGTGTATGTGTTTTATTTTTTTTTTTGGGGGGGGACCAAATTGGCCCCCAACCCTCTTAACGTTAAGAAGCTTGGCAATTTGCTAAAAATATTGGTAGGGTCCGTTTGGGTCTGCCACAGTATTGGTAGGGATATGCCCAAGTCTCTGCCCTTAGTTAAATGGATCAAGGGTCTTATGTTGTTTCTTTGAAATGGAGACAATGTTTGTGTTTTTGGAAGTCATGGTAGCACAGCTTCCCTTCTGCTGTACAACACTCAGAAGCCATGTGATCTCAGCTGTAAGGATACTATGTTTCAGTGTGCGCTACTGCTCCGATTCCATCTCTGTTACAAAGTTATGGTCTGTAGCCAAACATGCTGAGTTTCTCACTAGTTTAAGAACCACCACTTCCTGAGAGCGTATCAATCTCTAGAAAATTGGTCACTGTTTAGAAGTTAATCAATTGAATTGCCAAATTTTTTTGTAAAATTTTCAAACTTAAAAAAAAAAAGTATGTTGCATTTTAAGAAATTAAAAAAAAAAAAAAGTGTGTGTGTGTTTTACATTTCTCTGGGGAACCCCACTCTAATAATCCCCCACATATATTTTCAGTGGGGAACTTCCACCCTCCCAGAAGCTGATTTTTCAAATTTGATGTATGTATAGTTTCTGAAGCATTTCCGCTGCAGATGAGAAATTATATTGTAGAAAATGATTCTCTGCTTTTTAGCTATTTAAAGCATATTATGAACTGCAAGTGATAGGCTTTGTATTAAATTCACATGTTTAAAGGCAGTTGAGTTTAATGTAATTTTAATGTCTAATTTTTCAAGTTTAAATATGTAGTGTTGGTTTTTGTGACAAGTGGAAGTTTTGGCCTGTAGTTTGACAGTCGTTCCCTTGCTAAGTTTCTCCATATGTGATGCTTGCTGTGTTTATATATTTCAGCCATATGACTGGATTTGTGTGCAGCTCGTGTAAATCGTTACTGAGTGCCAGGAATTCTACACACTTCCAATATCCTGCTGTTGCAGGCATTAGTTATAGTGTTTTTACCCTGTACTCGCATGGAACGTTACCGTTCTAAGTTAAGACGCAATTTAAACCCAGATTCCATCCATCCATTCTCTATATTGCTGGGTCGTGAGAAGCCCGGAGCCCATCCCAAGAGGTGCAGGCCAGGGGACACCTGGGGGGGGGCAACCCACCACAGACCCAAATTCCATTTACTTTATATACTGTAGTGCCTTTTGCAACAAAACAGGATTTTGTCAGGAAAAATGGCATAATGTATAAATAGCAAGATCATGTAAAGGAAAAAAAGTTAAAATCAGGAGATGATGTTGAAACAAGGGCTTCTTTTAGCAAAGAAGGAGAGAAAAACATTGCGGGTGGGGTTGAGATTACTTGGCTCCCCAACCCTTCATGGGCATCCTAACATGAAATTGTGGAGTATCATTGCAAATGCAAAAAACAAACTGCCTTCAAGGGCGTAAGTGTGTGTTTGATCTAAGTATAGACTGCCATAGGCTGATGAGTCATCTGGGGTGAAGGACACAGCTATGATGCCACACTTTGTTTTAGCGTGGCATCCAGTTCGAGTGGTACCCACCCTGGCCGCAATCTGGACACGTGGGGAGGAGAGCGGTAGAGACGGTTCAGGAAAGATGTACAGAGTTTGTACAGCAGAATGATGTGGACTCTCCCTCATGCTGAGGTCCACCCCATCTCTTCCATGTTCTGCACAGCTCACGCATCCTGCCCAAGCACACGTTGATGATTGGAGGACAAATTTCCTGTGCATTTTGTGTCAGGAATTTATTAAATGCTTCCCGTTCTTCATAAGAACAGGCATAAGTTGGGTGATATGTTTTCCTGCTGCCTGACGTATTTGGGTCAAGCCTCAGTGGGATATAAGCTTGAAGATTTTTCTTATCCACCATGTTTAATGTTGGAAATGAGCTTTAACCATATAAAGAGCTCACGTGCTAAAATGTTTATAAATGATGCCATGAAAGTAAACAAATCTATTATCGTAGTGTGTTCAGTTTCATCAGAGAGTATTCCTGCAGTTTGATATTCTACTTGGAACCATAATGTGCTCAGAAAACAGAACTTGGAAGTGCTGCACTATTATGCCTAGTACTGTTGCTATTCTATATAGGACACGATGTCTTGACAGATCACATGCCTCTTGCTGTTGGTTTTTCTCTAACTTAAGATTCCTTACAAGTGTGTTCCTGCTGAAGGTGACAGAGTGGTTATCCAAAATCTATTCCCATGCTTAACATCAGCTTTCATATGATGTACTGCAGTAGGTATGTGCAAAGTTTACTTGGTAACACCCTCAAATGTTGACCAGGAACAATTTTTTTTATTTATTTTTTTCTCTCAAGTATAGTTGAACTAGTACTGCACCTTCTCAGAAAGCGCCCCCCTTGTGAGTGTATCAGAAAATGACTTTGCAAAAGGAGTGCGCCTCCACAGGGAAAACTGCAGTCTTGCTGTTTCCACTCTTTATTGTTGCGTGACGTATGTTTTTAGCTGTTAAGTAAAAGACTCCCTTTAGCACCAGATAACTTGTTCATTGGCAGGTGTGGGCTGCTTCAGGCTGGGGACAGGGTGCTCTCCATCAACGGGGTTCCCACAGACGACGGGACGCTGGAGGAGGCTAATCAGCTGCTGAGAGATGCTGCCCTCACTGGTCGTGTCACACTGACAGTTGAGTTTGATGTAGCAGGTAACTCAAGTGTAAAATGCACAGGATTATATTTATTGATGCTCTTGCCTCACTTTAAGCATTGTTGTTATGTTAGAGTTGACCCCCCCATGAAGTACCAGGCCCAGTATGTGTGACAGTGCGTAATCACCTACACCCAGGGGTGCCAGCAGAAACTCTTCAGCATGGCGGCTGATGGTTTTCATGGGGTGACACATACGCCAAGACAAAATGCAAAGTCAGGACTGACCAACCCTGATGTTAACATCTGTCTGAAATGTTTGTCATTCAGAAAAATCTAAATTTTGAAGAAATGTAACAATTTTAAGATGTTACATGTGAGATTTGTCAATACGAACCTGTGAACAATAACATCTGCAAAAAAGGTGTGGCCAGATGGATGCCCACAGCGGTGTCAAAAGGTTCTCAGGGTGCTTAGAGCCACCCCTTGGTGGCGCCAGTGTCTACAGAACAGAGTAGGTTTTAAGCAGCCTTCTATCTGAATTGGAGATGGTAAGAAAGGAATGGTGGTCTTTTGTATTGTAACTGTGGTTTAAAGCTAATTGAAATTTATTTTTTTAAGCAGGAAAATAATTTCTAATTATTTCTAATCTTATATTAAAATACAGTTATGGAGTCAGAATAGAGATCTTGCAGGGTGTTTGGTCACCCGGCTGCTGCCGTTTCCTTTTCTCTGTTTCCCCGGTAGAATCAGTGGTGCCCAGTAGTGGCACATTTAACGTAAAGCTGCCTAGAAAGCGAGGTGTAGATCTGGGGATTACGCTTAGAGGTGAGTGGCACCGTCCTGTACCTCGCATCACAACCTACCCTCAGTAATCTTTACAGGTTTTGAAAACACAAGTTTCCGTAGGGGCATGGGCTTATATGGGTTTGTAAGCCAACAAAGTTATTTTGCCCTTGCTGCATGTGCTTTCTGCGTTTCTATGTCTTGCTGGATTCAGGAAAAGTAAACACTGTTTTATTCTGTCCTCCACCAGCCAGTAAGAAGCCAGGGCAACCTTTTATCATTTCGGACATCAGAAAGGGCAGCATAGCACACAGGTGTGTATCTTGTGGTTGGGATTTTGAGCACTTCTTGCACTTCTTTTTGCCTGGTTTGTAATTGTTCAAGTTCTTTTGAAGTCTGCATAAAATCTGTTTTTTTTCTAAGCAGATCATCACAGTGAATGTATTATTTTGTAGAATGTCTGGTACTTTTGGTGTAATTGAGACAAGCTTCCAGTAGTGCTGCTTGATGCTTTGATGCTTATTTTTTTAGCTGAGCTCCGCTTTTACATCCAAAAGGAACTCCCAAAACTGGGCCCAAGCACTTCTACTGTGTGGTTAAAACCCCCTTTTGGGAGTTGGTCAGTATATGCCCAGTGGATACGCTGGGTCTCTGTGGCAAAGAATTCTGAACGATATGGTTTTTCTCCCCTTTAAGGACAGGGGGAGGATTGAGGTGGGCTCATTGCCATTTTTCACCCCTCCCACACAGGACAGGTACACTGGAGCCAGGTGATAAACTGCTGGCAATTGACAATGTTCGCCTGGAGAACTGTGCCATGGATGATGCGCTGCAGCTACTGCAGCAGTCCGATGACCTGGTTAAGCTCAAGATCCAAAAAGATGAAGATAATGCTGGTGAGAAAGAATTGGGACACTCCTATATGCTTGGGACGGCTGCTGTGTTATGAATTGGGCTTTTTATGAATATGGGAACGGATATTTATGGGCGCATGAGTTAAAAAGCTGGCAAATAGAATCTTCCTCTTTAAGAGGGTCATTAAGGGTGTTTTCTTGATAAATAAATGGGTCTGCCTTGGCACATTCGAAATGACACAGATGTTTGGGGGTAGGGGCTGACAGTGATGATTCGAGAAGTGTGTGTGTGTGTGTGTGTGTGTGTGTGTGTGTGTGTGTGTGTGTGTGTGTGTGTGTGTGTGTGTGTGTGTGTGGTGGCCGCCTAGTGTATTTGAGGGGGTAATTGAAATCATCAATTATGTTCAAGAAATTTGGGGTGACACACGAGATGACCGATCATATTTCAGTTGGCCGGTGTCACCCTAGCCATTCCTCTGACCTCACCGCTGGGGCTTGATATTAAGCATGAAGATGCTTTCGGCAGGGGCACCACAGAGAGGTGGAAACCTGAGATGATTCCAAGAGACCATTACAGACAAGGACCCTCAGATTATAACACGATAATCTTTCATGGGGCTTAACATCTATAGCAGCGACCCTGACGATGGGGGGAGGGAAACGTACTCTCTGTGTGCAGCAGGGAGTAGGTGCTCCTGTGAACCACCACACCACAAAGGTGGGATGTATGAAGACTGTTTCTGTGTTTAAGATGAGCAGGACATGTCCGGATGCATCATCTATACTGTGGAGCTGCAGCGATACGGAGGGCCACTGGGCATCACCATATCGGGCACCGAGGAGCCTTTTGATCCAATTGTGATCTCGGGCCTTACAAAGCGGGGCCTGGCTGAGAGGTGAGCCATCCTGTGGGTAGAGGATCCCGTTCATTAAATTTCAGTACAGCTGATATCAGCTATAAGGGATGTAATGTTTGTGTCAAAGCGATTTTGTTAGTAACAGTTAAACACAGAGTTCAAGTAAACTCAGGGCATTGTTTAAAATCCTCAGCCTTTCATCTGATTGTTGTTCTTGGTGAGGACCCTCTACCAGTTGCCTTTTCAGATTGTTGAAGTGTGGAAGTTTTGTCACTGAGTTCAGTTGCTAACCTATACCTGCTACTTTAACAATGACGATAATGCTGGATCATATTTGCTGCTTCCTGTAGAACTGGCGCTATCCACGTAGGGGACCGTATCCTGGCGCTGAACGGCGTGAGTCTGAAGGGAAAGCCCCTGAGTGAAGCGATCCACCTTCTACAGGTGGCAGGAGAAACAGTCACCCTCAAGATCAAGAAGAAAGTCAGTGGTATGAGTTCAAGGGGAATTTCCTCACTTTGATGTAGACCAGCTAGCAGTAGTCTTGCAAAAGGAAGACTAGTTTAACAGGCTTCTGGGATTTAAATGCTTTATGTGACCCTTACAGCATTAAATTATTCCTCTGTGCTTTTTTAAAAATAGAAGCTGGGATAGAAAGAAGGAAGTCTGGGCCGCTAAGTGATCTAGGTGATGATGACAACTCCCAAAGGTCCAGCAGGTTGTCAGAGGTCTACTCTGCCACCATTCCAAGTGTGGACTCTGCCTTGGAGTCCTGGGACGGTTCTGCGTCCAGCGCTGATGTTGGTGCTGGAGGCTCAGGTGATGGCACAGATGGTCCCAAAACATGTAGCTTTGGCCACTGTACTTCGTGTGCCATTACCCTCTCTTATCCTGCTTGTAGGGACACATACCCATCTGGCTTCAAGCATCACCCTGGACCCTGACGAATGGCACAGGTCCAAACAAAGCAGCAGTACGCCACCTTCTGGCAAAAGTAGGAAATCCCCTTTCAGTGACAGAGGACTTAATAACAACGAGTGGGGAAAGCCTTCTGGGTAAGTGAAGAAGTGCAGAGTCCATTTCTTATTAACACGACAATACCCAACTGAAATTAAACAGCATCTTAACACTCACCTATCCATCCATTATGAAACCACTTGTCCTTTGCAGGGTGATGTGTAACCTAGAGCCAGTGCCAGAGCAGCCTAGGTGACTGAGCAGGGTACCCAGTAGGCAGGGCAGTGCTCTACTTCAGAGCATGTGCACACACGTTAAGGGCAATTTAGGTTGTCCAGTCCACTTAATCAGCATGTCTTAGCACTGTGAAAGGCAAATGGGAATTCTGGAGAAAATATGATTAGCATTTTTTACTATATACAAACAAAATATAAATTTTATTTATGTATTATCACACCCGTTCTTTTTTTTTTTTTTTTTAAACCAAATGTTTATTTCATTCTAGTTTAACGTTACTTGAAGTGCCTAACATTACGGCCGTGGTTTAAAATTGGTTTATGTACAAGAAAAGAAACTGGAGGGCAAACTGGTACATGAAGGCTGATGCTAAATGTTTAACGAGTTGCCTAGGCAAACTGACAGTGTTGGCACATCGTTAGAATCCCAAAACGGATCAGCGTAGACATCTAAAGCATGATGTTGGAGATCGACGCGCCTCTTGTGCAGATCTGGAATGTATAAACAGTGTGTAGCAAATAAAGCTTTCCATTTTAATAATTTAACTTTGTGCGGTGCCCCTAGTGCATGTCTGTACTCGCACTAGCTCAGCTCATTGCTAGTATGCTTCACTTCAGCTGTTACAATAAGATGGATAAGAAACGATCATTATTGCATGTCTCATAATGAACAAAATATTGATTTATTCCCAGTGAAGCTGAAGTATTGCTTTGTCTATGACCTGTTGTACACCAGTTTCAGTACTTCACAAGAACCAGGGAGTTCCAGAAATAGTTTTTTTTTTTTTTTCCCTTCTTCTGCTGGAAGTCTGAGGACTGCTTGTACAATGATTATTGACTTTGCTTTAAGCCTCTTGCTCCAATGTCATATGTAATAGTTACAGTGGAGCGTTTAGAGAAATTCATGTTTTTTGCTGATATTGAACTCCAGTTTTTGCTATGGAAGACGTGCAGCATTGTACACGTCATTCTGCTATTGCTGTGAAATGTGGGACCTGTGAGATGAGAATCCCGTTTCTGTCCCTGTACTGGTGCAGTCAGGGCATTCAGCCACAGCAGCCTAGTCTGGCATCTGAACACAAAGAGACACTGTGGAGCCAGGCGCTGGAGGATCTGGAGACCTGTGGGCAGTCAGAACTACTTAGGGAGATAGAGGTAACCACCCCCCCCCCCCCCCCAACAACCCTGGTCTTTTAATCAGTTTGTCAAAATTAAAAATGAGAGCTTGCATTGAGGCTAATAGAAAATGTTCTAATTTACTTGCATGTCATTTTAAACGTTTATGCAAGTTTTGCATGGAAATAATTTGTGGTATAAACGGTAACAGTGTACCTGATTTTGTAATGGGTGGGGGGCACCTATAGGCATCCATAATGAGTGGCAGTGCTCTCAGCTTTGACGTGGATGTGCACAAGTCTCATGACCTGGCAAAACCACTGAGGATGATCGATGCCAAGAACAATAATATATTGATTGATCTTGAGAATTCCTGGACATCTGCCAGGATGGAGGAGGTGCTACAAGAAGCATCGTCTCCCACAGCTCTCGAGCTCCACAAGGTGCTCCACGGACCGCTTCTCACCTCCCTGTGCACAACACTTTTTTTTTTTTCCTCCATGCACCTGTAACTTTGGCACAAACCTGTAGTTGCAATTGTCACCATGGTGTTTAAGAAGCTATTGGCTACAAAGTGTCAGCACTGGATATACAATTTGACTTGACTACACTAAAACACAGTGCTCAAGTTCTCGGTCGTTTTAGGTAACGATTACAAAGGATCCAGAGGGCCAGGACTTTGGTTTTAGCATTTCAGATGGCTACCTTGACAGTGGCATTTATGTCAACATGATCCGCCCAGAAGGTCCAGCTGATGTGGCTGGGCTGAAGCCGTATGACCGGATCTTACAGGTACCATGTTTCCTGTTGTGTCCACAGTGTTGTTATCAGCAGTGCACCTGCTTTCTCAACAAAGTAGCTGGTCTAATTTGAACATTTCCATAAACAAACACAGCCAACATGATAGGGGAAGAAAATGCAGCCAGATCGCTGCCATCTTAAAATTACTCATTGCAAAGACAAATGACTTACTGCTTGTGTAAAGAAACCAAATATATTTGTATGGCATTTAAAAATGTGGAAGCGGGGTGGGGAAATGGTTATTCTTGCTTATCACTTTGAACTTCTAAACCAAGGTTTTTGTGTTCATGAAAGGCAGAGATAGCCCATGACCTTACCTTTTACCTGCCGGCCCCAGGTGAACCACGTCCGCACTAGTGACTCAGACTGCAGCCTGGCCGTTCCACTCATCACAGAGACTGGAGACAAGCTGGAACTGGTCATCAGCAGGAACCCCCTGGCCCAGGCAACTCGGGAGCAGTTTGAGTGCGAGAACTTCTCAGCCACCTTACTTCACTCCACTGATAGCCTGACCAATGCTATGGACCTCTAACATGGGTCAAGGGTGAGCACCTGCTGTTTTCACGTTGTCCCTTTCTGAGTCACGACTGCCTATAAACACACAGATAGGAGGTCCCTCACATTTAGTGAATAAGTGTGACGAAGCCAGGCTTCCTGTTATCTGGATGTTTGCTTTGAACCGAACGGTGTACTGAAATGATGTCTGTTTGTGTGATCCACAGATACAGAAGGGAAAGCTCTGGTAAATGGAGCGAAGATGTAAGCAGCACAGGGGACTGAAGGTGCCTGTACGTGGTCACACACAGGACCCACAGGACGGGCTTGGTGGCAACTGTTCAAAGCCAAAGAGGGCACTTTTGTTTCTTGGGAACAGATGTGAGCCTTGTTTTGTGGATTTTTAAGAACTTTCAGCACATCTTCTTGCAAAGTCATGGCTGTGAGGAGATTGACTACACAAAGGCACATTTTGTGACACATGCCTTCCTGAATCACAGTTTAAATTTGCGCACCCAGTAGTTTCGTTCAGAAAATTTAATTGATTAAATCATCTGTTGCCACAAAGTGACTGAATGCAACTTGGAAAAATGAATTGTTGATACTTTATTTTATGGAACTGTTACAACTGACATTTGGTTTTTGCACTTTATTTTTATTTTTTTCCCTCAGAATGCACTGTTTGCCATGTCCCATATAATCACCATCTGTCCGTTTCGAACACGTAGCATATACTGGTTTTGCTTAAAGCCATGTCTACCCCGCCACTAATTCTCACACAGTCAAGCACTGAGAAAGTTCACTTAATGGGGTGTATATGGTAACGCTCCTTCACATCTGTATGGAATTGAAGTTTAGTTTGTTTATTCCACATTAGAACATTGTAAAATGTAAATATTTCAAAGTTGGCTCTTTAAAAATCCACGTGCTGTTTAATTTTGCTACGGTTTGCTACATTCATTAGCATTCCCTAAATGTGTGAAACTCCTGTAGATGGCTGTATTTCTACTGAGAAAATGACTAGATGTGTATCAGTGACATTTTATTATTCCTTTTAATAAAGATTTTAAATGAACTTCTGTGTGGTCAGCGGTATTGTAATGTGACTGCCAACCCCCCCATTTCTTCTAAGCATGTTTCTGATAAGCTCTTTTATTCACAGTGAACTGCAGTACAAAGGGCCAACCCTAATTCAACAGTTTTTAAATAAACTCTCAGCTGTGTCCAATCGCACACAACCTAATTCTATTATACAATAAAGCACTTGTTAATGAAGGGTGTAGTGTTGGAGACAACTGCTTCTCTTCTAGTCATGACACATAAATGTTTTTAAAAGCCTATGTGTGTTTGCTCTGAAATTGTTAAATACCAACTGCTTCGGAAATTTATTGCACGTGTTTTAAGGTGTGTGTTGCAAAGGGGCATTTGATTTCAGCTGCCGTCTGCTTGTACTGTCTTTCGGTTGTACGTGCCTTTTGGCTTAGTGTATTTCATGTTAACAGTATACTATGACATGTTACAGGTGCCATGATCCAGGTGATAAAATGCTAAAATAGCTACCATTCACTAGATTGTCATTTCTTTATATTTGAAAGTTATGTCAAGTTTGTATTGATATTGTAGCTTTATAAATTGTGATATAAAAATCTGTGCTTTGTACAGTATTTACATACACTCTGTTGTAAGTCCTTTAGGTTTGTTTGGATTGATATGTAATTGTTCCAAGGTTCTCCTTTTTAAAATAAAAAAAATGCAGACATGAATAGTGTGTGTTCTGGTTTTTACCCTGCCTTTAAACACTGACACAGTTTCAAGTACCTTCTGAGTTGTCTTGAGGTGTTTAAATATTCATGCAAAAACACTCCGTGCTCTTGTGGACCTATTAAAACCTAATTAGTTTTTACATTCTCGGATTGCTTATGCAAGATCTCATGAAGATGACGTTATAGTAGATGTGTGGTTTAGAAGGTGCTGTTTTCTCCTCAAAGCCTGTCATATCAGCTAGACTACAAACCCATCTCCACTAATTCTAGATATTCACTAAGTCTTTGAAATGGCTGCTTACAATGCATATTTTAATGTGGGACAGTACTACTTTTATTGGGACAGAATTGCTCCTTATCTGGCTTTTTGGTATCTTCATCCCACCTTGTCCTAAGTGAGCAGTGGGTCCCCTTCCAACCAAAACTGTACTTATTTCACAGCATTAGTGGGATATGTTTTATTTTGCTGTTAAATTTCTACCACTACTGCACATTTAATGCAGAATCTATTGCTGTCACTGTTTAATATTTATCCACAAACATTTGGGAGTATGGCCACAATAGTGTTACATATTTACAACTTTTGTTGGATAGAAAGTCTGAATTTGATAAATATTGCTTACCAATCAACCATTTTTACCAACATGATTCTGAGCTGATTTCTAGAACTTAGTTCGCTCATGATGTTGATGGCAGTAAATGAAACACTACAAATTGTAAAGAAGCCTTTAAAAACAGTTGCACAAAAAACATATTTATTTTTTTCCATCACAAAGTCGTTGAATTACAATTTTTCTATTAAAAGCGACAATTTAAATGTTTGTTTGTTCTAAAAATGCAGGACGTCGTAACACAGTTATAAACTGTAAAGTGAATGCTTTTGTGTAGCTAAGTAGGATTCAGTGAGGGATGAGGGCATACACAGCAGTACAGTACAGTACAATACACCATAAAGACCCAGGGCAACCCATACCAGTCGCATGATGGACACAACCACAGAGCGGTGTGGGTGAAGCCAGAGTTTGTGACAAACATACATGTCAACAGCAGTTCACTAAAGCACTAGATCGTCTCTAAACTGAGACAGTTAAACACTAGTGAAAAGCACTAATTTCAAACAATGGCACTTCTTCAGACTTTTTGGGCTCTGTCAGTACTGGACAAAGACGAGGGCAGCTGATGGTTTTACATGAGGCACGAGGTATTGCGCCTCTATTTTTTTTTCCATATCCAGGGTTTAAAAATGTAGGAAGCAGAAAAAAAGTGGAACAAAACAAATTTGTTTTCATATTATCATTGGTATAGCCCATATTTGTGAGTTGAAATAAGATTTAATTTTCTGTTACAGTGATTACTGCAAACAGATAAAAACCTGCCCTGTGACTTCCAGCTATTGCAAGGCCCCTGTATTTAGAGGTCATTTTGGTTGTATTCATATAAATATCCTATTTTTATAAGTGCCAGTATAACTGCAGCAAGGAAAATCTGCACTTTGGCTCCATGCTGCGTTTGAGTCCATGGGAGGATGTGACAATATCTAAAGACAGTGGGTCTAAATGGCCCAAATTATGATCAAGCACATGTTCTATGGCTTTTCACATGAAGGTCAAAGACCTATGAGTGACAGCTCACAGTATTCGCATTAAAAATGCTTTCAATACACCTGGGAAATAAAGGCTTTTCAGTTAACTACACTCATTTTCAATCATTTTAAAAATTCTTACATACTGTAAAAACATTTTAAAAATGTACTTATGTTTGACATATTTTAGGAAATTATAAAAACTAAAACTTTCATTGTTTAAATTAAAAACACTTTCTTTAAATTTCATTACAAATATTAGGAAAACCTATGTGTCTGTTCCGAGACCAGAATTTGTCCAGAGAAAGTGTCTGGAGTTTAAAGGAGGAGAGTGTGTGTGTAAAAAAGGAGGGATCGAGTTGAAACTACAGCTCCTCACATTTAAAGTCCAACCGAAAGCCAAACACAGCTCTGTTTCTACAGTCTGCATTTGTTATTTTGTACACAAGTGAGGAGGCAATTACATGAGGAAAAGGTCTGTCTACAAAATATTGCACTTTCTTTACTACAGTTAAGGGGTTGCTGGTTGATTAAACATACTTTGCTGACCTCAGCCCCTGAAAAAAAAACTGGTAATAGCAATGCAGTACTTTTTCATTTAAAATATGAAATGCTTTGACAAAGACAAAGGCAAAACATGACTTCTGGAGAAAAAAAATGCTACCTGGGTACAATTTTGAATAATCTTTTAGCAAAATGATGGTGGCTGTGACACCAAATTCACTTGATATTCTTTGGTGTGTTAATTTCAGGAATCGTCTATTTACAGCTGCGGAGAGGAGGCCAACACCGTGACGTGTAAAAATCGCTTGTCGTTTCAATGGCAGTGAATTTCTGTGAGTAAACTACCCCTTTGGGAAGCGAGAAAACTAACAAGCAACCAAATGGAGGGACAGAAATAAGGAAACAGGAATGTGTAGGTATAGAGACCCCTAAAGATGAAACGAGCTGGGAGCAAGGCAGGTGCAAGGAAGAGTAGTCAGGAAGTCAGCGCATTACATCACAAAATATGATAAGTGCCCAACAAACTCTGAGGGCTGAATACACTGTTTTCAATATGTTAAAATCACCATACACCTGGAAAGGTGTTGGCCTCCCGTCATTGACTTCTTAGATTAAGAAACAGAGGTTGATACTAATAATGTATTTTAGTACCATTATCGACTTACAGCCAGCTGTATAAAAGGAAAACCAAAATGAAAAACATAATGGCGCCTCTTTGCACAAGGCATAAAGAATTAAAACATTCGTGCACTGAAACAGATGGCAGTACAGTAGCCTTAATAGCTGTTTACATCAGCACCCTTGCTGATGTCAGTGCCGCAGTATGTTTATCCCATGGGATAGGAAGTGCTTTGCCCCTCAGGAGCACAAAGCCTGGTTTGGCTGCTCTAGGTACATTCGGCAGGGCGTCACAAACATCGACAACAACAGAAGGTAATGTTACCAGACAGGGATACTGGCACTATGATGTGAAGACAGACTTTGAATAGGATGGTTTTCTTTTTTTCTGAATACATTCACATACTGAACTCTTACTGTCAAATACGATCACATGTTTAGTTATTAACGCTTTTTTCCAGCGCCTGCCCGAAGGAAAAACAACGCAATCCATCATTTACATGAGAGCGAAAAGGAAGAAAAGCATGAGCCATGCCTGCCAGCTCTGCTGCATGGCTATCACCCACGTTCTCCCTAGCTATAGCAAAAACGTCGCTAATAACAATATAATTCATCTGATTAAAAACACAAAAAAAAAAAATCAATATGTAACTTCTGGAAAAGAAGACTTCTAGCACAGATAGATAGTTATGTAAACCTGGGTCTATTACTATTTTATGGTGCTAGTACACAAGAACACTAAGGGCAGGTCTTCTTTGTCCTCTCAAAAAGGGCGATCACATCACCGTCTCCACGATGGTGTGGGTGGGCTTTATCAAACCGCTGTTCCACTTAGGGTTCAGAGGCAGGGCCAGCTTGTTTGACTGGCAGTAGGCAGGGCAGGTGGTGGCCACGCCTCTAACCGGAGCAGCCACAGCTTTGATTCGCTGGAATGGGGAAGGGGTTGAGTAGCAGGGGGGAGAGAAGGTGCACTGTTATCAGAGGATCAGAAAATGGTGCCATGTTGCCATGGAAATGAAGCTTTGCTTACTTCGATGAGAGGCCCGTCCGAGCGGATGATCTTTATCACCACCACCATGGGGATACACACCATGGAGGACAGGGCCAGTGCCCAGCCTAAGCCGATGGACCAGTCTGGGTACTGGTAAGCCTTGTTATATTTCAGAGGCGTGTACTTCACCAGGGAGAAAACAAAGCAACCCTAATGGAACAGAGTGGACAAAAGGAGAGGACATTCAACCCAGCCCCGTGAAAGAGGACACAGGAGACACAGAGCTCCACCCCGTACGAGGTCACACCTGCTGTGCTGTATTGTATTGTTCTGTCATGTTCAGCAAGCACATCTTCACTTCGTCACGTTTCAAAGCTATAATACCCCTGCTTTGCCCCCAGTTATGTTCGGTTGAGTATCTTGAAAACACTGTCTAACTGATAACCGAGTTTATAAAGTGTGCCTTAAGCAAACTAGAAGGAGCTGATGAGCCGACGTCTTTTACTGCAGGCGACAACCAAGCAAAGCCACGACAACCTCCCCAAATGTAAACCTTGTAAACCATCAAAGAGCATGGAGTCAGACAATATGGCTACTTCATATTTTAAAACATTTTATAATATTGAAGTCAGGGTTGATTAACAAGAAGAGATAAAATAAAAGCCACATATGGTTCAACAGTAGCCTGAAGACATCATACATTTCAGAATCAACTGTCATATTTTTAAAAGGAATATATAGAACAGAACAGTGTCATGCTGAATCACTAAGAACTGAAACCTTATAAAAACCAATAATTTGTTGTCATAGAAACAGACCAGGATTTTATGACTGTTGAGATTGAGCTGGTAAAATATGTTTACAATAATACTGGCATCCATGATTTCACTAAATTCACTGTGTTGGTAAAGACAGAGACATGCAGAGTATTCAAGAAGGGTGTTAAAAGCAAACATTTGGGAATATTAAGTATTCATTTGCCATGTACCTCACAAAGAAGCATGATATTTCACTAGATGGACCCAAGTATAACTGACTCCTGAAGATGGCTGGCTGACTTAAGCAAACGAGAGATAGCAGCCTTTCTCCACAATACTAGAAAGATGCTCACCACACACAGGACAGGTGTAATGATAGTCCAGCTTAGCTTCATCCAAGGGTTTGGTCTGTAACCAATCATGTCTTCAATTGCATTGTAGAAATTATCGACGCCTGAATGAAGGAAAAAGTCTGTAATAAGTTGTTCACTAGGAAACACGAGATTGTACACACTGTGAACTGTTTAGACTGCACTATTCATCACAATGTTATATTTTTTCCAATTCTGTAATATATGATGGCAAACTAATTACCAATCTTTGGTTAGAGTAAGGTGGACTAGTTTTCTTCATGTACAACTTCTACAGGGTCCTATAGTGATATGGTGATTAGGCTACTCTTGCCAGGTGATTAGCAAGAGTAACCACTAAATTTCATTGTTAATTTTTGTTACCTTGTGTGCAGCAACAATAAAAATCTCTGCATCTCTGTATCTGTTACTAAGTAGTGCTGGTTACCATGTGCTGAGATGTTATTAGTCCACACCTCCGATTAAGTGCTTGTTTGCTGCAATGTAGCTAACTTTCATGCATGCTACTTTTCTATTTCGGACATATGATCAATTTTCCATAACCTGAAATTGCTGACTGCTGACGTTTTACAGAGCAACTGCTTTTTTACCCAAGATCATGATAGGTCTTTAATATTGTGTTGTACGATACAAACTATAAGCTTCTGCACCATTTTGAGGTGTCAATTGTGCCCATATCATATACAGACATTCTGTCAATGGTTGCTCATTGAAAAGGTCAGCACTGTATGGGTCAAAGTTGAAATTGGTCTATTGGTCTATTTCCCAAAACAGGAAATCTGATGGAAATGTGCCGCTCATTGTAGAGGGACGTGAGATTGGGAGTCAACACTTAGCTCCCCACAGATAATCATGAACGCTCAGCTCTTTGCAACGCTCAATGCTTATCGTGTGAAACCGGCTGCAGTGTCAGGTTTGCTCTAAGCATTCAGATAAACCCTATTAAAGCAGTATTGCTGGAAAAACAGGTTTTTGTGCTGTGAAAACAAAGATTTGTCTTTCTAGTCAGCAGACAAGCTCCTCAAATAATGGCATCCACACCTTTAGGAACAGGACAAAGAGCCCCACCCAGAAGTCAGAGAAAGGGTGACAGGGATTAGTGCTGGTCAGACCCTCTGAAGAAAGAGTCAGAAACTAAGTTCAGGAAAACTGCATTGAATTGCATTTGCAGGTCTGTTCAACCAGTCCTACACTCACTCTCACATTTTATGTCAATGTCATATTTGTATTACCGAGATCTCGCAGGGTCATTGAGAAATATGTGAGAAATATGATAGAAATAACTGATTGAGTAATCAGTTACAGACATGGTTTGAGACAATGTGCCTTGAAAGTTAACTGATATTTCTGAACCATTATCAAAAGAATAAAAATCATTCTTTCCTTGCCTTTTCACAAAATGCATTTCTGCACTGGAGATATACTTTTGCTAAAGCTTCCTTCATCATGAAGCAGGAGGAAAGAAGAACTTTTTCGTGTACTCTACTTAAACCAGGACTCCAATGTTACGTTCTACATGTACTCTATGCAAACCAGCTTCCAATGTTACTTTCTACATGTTCTATTTAAACCAAGACATCAATATCACCTCTCACGTATTCTTCTGTCACAAGTGATTCCTGAGATTTGAAATTATCCTTTGTCACTGATGCATTATCTATTAATTACTCTGGTAAATTACTAAATGGCACATGTATTTCCTTTGTCTTATTTTCATTCATTTATCTTCTATGCCGCTTAGACCTGGTGAGGGTCGCGGGGAAGCCTGGAGCCCATCCCAGAACACATAGGGCGCAGGGCAGGGGACACCCAGGGTGGGGCGCCAACCCACCACAGTTCCTTTGTCTTATTTATGGTTAATATGCCTTTTAAAATATTCTTTTCGAATATGTCCCTTCAGTGATGACACAGTGCCTGTTAGATTATGTAATTTCATGCTATACCATGTACAGCAGCAAAAGGTCATACAGTTACATGCATTCCACAAAGAATAACCAAGTCAAGAGATGAAATGAGCAATCCGAATAACCTTTGAAAGATTAAATATGAAGGATAACAGCACATCATACATGACTCTTACCATAAACCCAGGCTACTGCAACACATTCAAAGAATGCAACCCACAGAAGGCACATGCCGCTGGCTGCATAGTAGTCAAAGAGCTGGAATACGTACATGCCACCCTGTAGGAGAAAACAGGCACACGGATTAGCGTCCACGCACACATATGACAAATTTGCCAGTGAAGTCTATCTCTCTTATAAAGCATCAGACAGCTCCTCTAAAAGCCTATTGTGGAGTAATATCTCTTCTTTCACCATGTAGAAGAGTTATTTTTGTCTTAGCTGCCAAGTACAGCAGGCAAGGCCAGAGGAGAGTGAGGTCATGAGAGAAGACTAGGTATGGAGAGCAGATGGCTCACCCCGTGGGCCATTCAGAGACCTTCAATGGGTGTTTGATTGACCAAGACATTTCTGAATATGAAACATCACCTCAGAAATGTGAGAGCAATGGGTCTGCATACAAAACCATCAAATAACAGAGTACTGAGCTGAAACTAAACCTAGCATATAATAAAGTAAAAGATTACAAGGTCTTACTTTCTTACTGCACCAATAGGGATACCCTGCAGCTAGGGATGGTGAAATTACTTGAACTATGCATCTTTTAACTTTCAATTAGTGAATTGAAGAGAACAGTCGTAAAGGTTTGTGCTAAACTATCTGGCGATTATGACCACATTATGGGTGCAGCTTCAGTGCATTACAACAAGCTTATCTCAGTAAGACCTGCTTCAAAATGTCATTAAACATAAAAAACAGTCAATAATTCTGCAACCCTAGACTGACATTTTAACTTCATTATACACTCACTGTTTAATCAGACTTTATGCAAGGAAACTGGAATTAAGCAGCAATTGGATACAATGTTCCAGGAATAAATGAATTATTACAATAATGACAACCTACTGTCAGAAATACTTACTCTAGTTACCATGGTAAGTCCAAGAAAATAGCTCATAATACAAACTATAGCTATGAAGATTTCTCTCCGGTAGCCCTTCCTTAGGAAGGATGGATACAGATCGACCAGCGAAGTGATCTGTCCTTCCACTTCAACAAACTGTGGAGGCACAGAAGGCAGGTCAAAGGTCAGCGGGCAAGGACAGAGCGGTGCTTTTGGAGTGCAGCTAATGCTAATGCCAATGACTGATTTGTATGCGGGGCATTCATATGCTCCTCCTAATGTACACACTGAACGCCCTCCGTTGGATGGCCACATGCAAAGCACAGTATTCCTTCATGAAGTTTCATGACAATGTGTGAGCAGTTAAGTTTTTACAGAACATGAGGGATGTGTTGAAAACGAAAACGCCCAAATAATTTAATGTAATAACAATTCACTTTGTTATGGCAGTTATCAGCATGAAGGGGCGCCACATCAGAGCCTTTAGCTGCTTTGTGATAATCAGTCATCTGAACAAACCAAAAAGCAAAAAGCAATGGTTTGGTTGAGGCTTAATGCTTTAAAGTCTAATCAAAGACTTCGTTAATTTACCAGCCACTTATTCTTGACAGGGTGGCAGGGTCAAAGAATTCATAGAAATCTAATTGACAACTGCTGTGAATGTCAAAAATAAGACAAGTTTTACAATTCTGTCATCAAATCAAAACAAGTCATCTGCAGCAAAACCTGCATTTGTCTGGCTCTTTTAGCATCACAACGATGGAGACAAGCCTATTACTGAAAGTGTAGAACATTAAAAAGTACTCATTAAATATGATTATTGGCTGGAGAGAGTTCACAACCATCTAGTGTGATCTGCAGGGCACAGACCACAGCTACTAATATCAGGAGCTGACTTAAAACACAATACTGTTACACTTAAAATCGGACTATTTTAAATAAGGCTAAGACTTAGTTAAAATGTACAAATGAACTAATACTATTACTAACTAAGACCTAGCTAAGACTTATTAGACTTCCAAGAATGGAAACATGGAAAACAGCATCATTACCCAACACCTTTACCAAAAAAGTGAAGTTGGACTGGGAAAAAAAACAAACCAAAAAAAAAAAAATTTGCTGAAAATAATTTTTACATTGAAACAGCATCCTTTAATGGTAAAATTCCTCCCAAATTCTCACATGGTGCACGTGTTCCACACGCAGAGACACCCACCTGACTATCCAGACCCAAAAGCAGAAGCATGATGAAGAAGAGAACAGCCCAGAAGGTCGGCAAAGGCATCATGGACACAGCTTTTGGGTATGCAATGAAGGCCAGGCCGGGTCCTAAACGGAGAAAGAACGGGACAGGGAGTAGGGGAGTGAAGATAATCAGCAAGGCTGTTCAACTCTGATGTGGACCGTGTCCACGCGCCTCCAGGGCTCTACGTCTGCACAAGCCACATTACTTAGATACCTCGTACCGGGTAAGATACGCGGTTATGATGGGTTAACATCCCTGTCCGAATTCCGGTTTACCGTTACTTCCCAGTTTCTCACAGCGTGAGTACAATGCGCACTGCAAAAACACAAAACCCAAGAGCAAAAGGTGAATGTCACCTTCCTATCCCTACGTGTTCCATACTCTTCAAGAAAATGTCATTAGCTTAATTTGCTTAAAAGTTTTAAAGCAAGTTTAACACCTGTAAAGAAAACAGCCCGTAAGAACGATCAGTTTGCAAAGCAGCACACAGTAAATCAGCTTGCAGGGCCAAAGCCCCAGACAGCTAGTAGACACCTGGCAAATACAGAGTTGTGTCACAAACTTCTTTCAGTTTGGATGCACAATATTTACAGATTTAACTACTGCTTACCTCAATTTGACTTTGTCAGAGTATGTGTAAAACTCAGTGCATATAATTTTTTTACACTCCACAGGTGTTTCACCAATTACAATAAGTTTCAAATGACGTATTTAAAGTGAACAATGTTGTTTGCTTTTCTGATCATACTTCTGCAATTATATTAAATAGCATTGAAATATTAAATAGCTACATATTAAATAGCATTGAAAAAACTCCAGCAGATCTAAATCCATATGCTATGCTCAGCACATATAACTTAATGCCAAGTTATACGAATAAAATCCTTACAGCTGTACATTCCATAATGAGAAAAGCCTCACTGCATTATCTCAAGTGGACGCCTTCCAAGACATACAATAAAACATAAATAGGGACTTCCTGTTTTCCTTCTACTTCCTCTTCAGTGAATGTTTTACAAAAATGTAAAAATTTACCTCTTCTACTCAGGTGAACACAATGCTGTGGGAGAACAAACACACTCACAGTTTGGCAAAGAAAAACAGATAAGGCAAGTATGCATTTAACAGGAGTGTTAAAAACATGTGACACGCTTAAGGCTGTTTTCTCTTTGGTTCCCCAAAAGCAAGCGAACACACAATCAGGCTGCACAACTAAAAGCCGAAAAGAATATACATTTTGCTTGACAAACCCTCACCTAACAAAATTCACAGCAAGCAGACAGCATTCTACACTGACTCTTTTCATTTTGTACTGACAAAAAAATTACTGTCCAGGACACCAGTTCCTTCTTGTTCACGTTTGAATGTTCAGAGACAGAGTCACCTCAGTCAAGGGTCTTCCTCTCAGTTGTTTGCTGAGTAAACAGTGCCACAGCATCATACAGCTTCAGACAGAGCGATCTGACGTTTAATGTCCACAAAGTGCAAAAGGGGCGAGGGAGAGAACCAATCGGTACCACAGTTACACTGCAGCTTCTGCAGAAACCCAAGCTGTTGACGCCAAAGACAGAAGCCCGTACATCCAAACAGAAAAGGCGCTTTGCGATTGTTTTATGCAACGTGAACTTGCTCGTTGCAACTTGTTTAGCTCCGTCACAGTTCATCCGGTGCTGGCTGTATGTTAACATACAGAGCAAGGTGTCAGAGTAAATTCTAGTAGTCATTTGACACTTTGACACCGGAGTTCTGGAATAAATCCAAAGTGGAAGATATATTTCACTGCCCTGATGCAATCGTCTAATGTGGCGAATATGACTCGGTTCTCACAGAAACACACAACGAGATCAAATTGTGTGTCCCTCCAAAAGCCTACTTAAATCTTTGTTTTGGTCACGGAAGTTCTGTTTAATGGACAATTGTTTGTTAAACTTTTCAGTGTTGCTGTTGGGGTTTTCAGTTTTTTAGCTTCTTCGCATTTGTTTTGTTTGTTCGTTTCTTGTTTTTTCTCTTTTTTTGCTTTCTTGTTTTTAATTTCTAAAATGTTTACCAGACGCTTAACTTTTTTTTTTTTTTTTTTTTTTGGCTAGCAGTGCCCACCATCACTGCCACCGTCACCCTCGTACCTGACTCTGCCACATCAGCAATGTCCACCCCTTGCTCTTGTGCCATGAAGCCCAGGACGGAAAATATCGCGAAGCCAGACACAAAGCTGGTTCCGCTGTTCAGTCCTCCCAGCAGCAAACAGTCCCTGAGTCACACATATGTCATGGAGTTCATTAATCAACAAAAAAGGAGCCCCGCTCTCCAGTCTGCTTCCCCGGCTGCTTGCCAGACTGGCCCACCCTCGCCTTCACCCCCCCCCCATGAGGCACCTCACCTGTAGCAGTTGTATTTGTACTTATTGTAGCTGCCCAGTGATGTCATTGCTCCCAGACAGATGGAATATGAGAAGAAAATCTGAGTTCCTGCATCTATCCATACCTGGGGAGTCCACACAACAGAACACAGAGGCACTGTTATAGGAAATATTCTTCATTCTGTACACTGGGACACTTCAAACCTCTGTGCTCCCCAGACACTAACACTATACAATACTATACAACTGTACAATACTGCGGGTACACCCCAGTATGAGTCTGCGTACAGCATTGCCTTAAATTATAGCTAACACCAGCATAAACAAGCATGATGCTGTTTTCCCTGTTTCCATTCTTGGAAGTCTATAAGTCTTGGCTAAGTCAGTCAGTCATCTTCTATACTGCTTCATCCTGTTAAGGGTCGCGGAGAAGCCTGGAACCCATCCCAGGACACATAGGGCGCAGGGCAGGGGACCACAGTCTAAGCTAAGTCTTAGTTAATAATAATATTAATTAGTCTATATTTTAGCTAAGTCTTATTTAAAATAGCCAGATTTTAAGTGTAACAGTACTGTGTTCTAAGTCAGCTCTGTATATTGGTAGCTGTAGTCTGTACCATGCAGATCAGACTAAAGGCCAATGGAGTGTTCCACGTTTTGTTGATAACGCTGTTTACGGTTAGGAGGTCAGAATCCAGCACAAGAGAGGGGAGAAGGGGCGGAAGGAACATGCTACCTACCTGTGCGTCAGCCAGCCTGCTCAAGTCTGGATACATATAAAATTTAATTCCTTCAGCCGCCCCGGGCAGGGTAACACCGCGGATCAACAGGACAATGAGCATCACAAATGGGAAGGTTGCTGTGATGTAAACAACCTGGTAGAGAGCACAAAAAGCACATACTTCAGCTGCCTCAGACACACTGATTGCTTATGCATGCTGCTATAATGAGAAAATCTTTCATTTTCCTTGAGGAGCATTTTGTTTAAGCAGTAAGCCACTTTGGCTAGGAAACAGAAAAGTTATGACCAATGTCTTTTTCCTATCACACCAATCCACAGATAACTGTTCTTTGGTAACGTTGTATTCATATCCAACCTACTATGTAGCAAGATAGGCTGTAAATAATGAGAATACAGAGACATTGTTTTGTTAAGATTAAGTTATTTTTCTAAGCAGTTATGCCATGTTATTTTCCTTCTCTTTCCATTGCGACTGGCTGTGTGAAATACATTGGCTATATTTCTATACTAAATATTTATCTGAAGCTGTGGCATTATCAGGCAGGTGCCAAACGTGGGCCCTATGTTCATTGAAGGGCAACCTGGTTTTATAAAATAAAATCACAATACTGTAGGTAAAACAATGACCGTGTTAGGTAAGGAAGGGTAACACCCAACTACAGCCAAAATATGGTAAAATGTCAATTCTGTCTGTTTTTGTCTGTATTTTTGAGTGTCGATTACTAACAACTTCTGCCAGTACAAGGTAGACAGATTAACATACACAGTGTTGAAGAAATTTGTTCACTTGAAAAATTTTTAAACATGGAGCAAATTAAATAATCATCAAACATCATTATCTAAGTCTGCTGCCGCACAATTAATAAGATTTAACACAGGAAATATTCCTTCCATACCCAATTTGCAGTAGGCTGTGGCTAATGGAAGGCTCTCCTGGCAGAAAAAACCTGCATTGTACACAGTGTTGATAAAGTTCTACAGCCAGTGGACCGTATTAAGGATGCCTGTCTCACGGGACAAGCTGTACCTACTTAATTACTTTGTGCAAAAAAAAAAAAAACAAAAAACAACTCAATACACTAAAAGTAACTCTTGGTAGTTAAATTTAGGTTAAAAATTATTAAATGAACTAATATTTTTATGAAGATAATTGCAAGTGTTCATTATTTTAAGTTTTTTATCCTCTGGTTTACATTGCATAGAATTAAAATTGAGCATGTCAGTGTATGAGCTACACGCGGCATGCTTATGGCTCGTGGACCAGCAGTCCATGCACCGCAATTTTAGAACCGCCGGTCTACAGCAAAGGTGGACAACCACGTTGTTGCAAATGGTGAATATGTCATGCGGATGTCATGAATCTCTGTTAGCAAAATTGCGACTACGACAAATTTTCTCATTTTTCATCGCTTGTGTCTAAATTGTGACAGTGTGGCGCCTTTATATTTCGGGCCCTGAGTAAAGTGCCTCCGAGCAGTGCTCTTCAGCGCTCCTGTGTCTGGGCACTCATTATCTGCCATTGCTGTGCTGCTGCCAGCCTGACGCACCTTCCCTGTGGACTTCACTCCTTTCCAGATGCAGAAGAAGCAAACGACCCAGACAGCCAGCAGACACAGAGCCAGGTCCCACTTCAGACCGCCCACCTCCTCAATGCCACTGGAGATACCGAGGACGTTGTGTCTGTGGTCGGAGGACGTGTCAACACAGATACACACACGCGTTAAGGAAGATTGAGACGGCGTGTCCTTACACCGAGCCGACACCACCCACTTCCTGTCTAGGCTTCATGATGTCCGGGCGTCACAAAGGCCAAAGACGGAGACAAGAGTGAAAGGCAAGGTGTTCAGGCAGGAAGTCGGCGGGGCAAGGGCACGGCTCAGGTACTCACTCCCAGAATTCAGTGACAGGAGAAGTGAAGTTGGTCGCGTTGATAGCAAGCAAAAGGCTCTTGTTCTTGCGTAAAGTGTCCTCCACGCAGCTTGCCGTGTTCCACACATGACTGCATTTGGCCCATGGCAGATCCGACTGGAAGCACTGCAGCAGGTAGTACAGTCCCCACGCCAGGATCACGATGTAGTACACATTCAGCAAGGAGACGATCACGATGGAGGCATAGCCGATGCCTGAAGGACAGAGTACGAGGGCAAACGCTTGTATCAGCACATGAAATACGAATGCTATTGCGTTGGGTCGTTTAAAATGAATGATAATGTGGGCCATCAAGGTGAATAACTGTAAACAGTAAAAAAAAAAAAAAAAAAAGTTTGAATCAGCAATGCTGATTTGCCTGTTTTTGAGAGAGCAGAAAACACCTGCTGCTCCACTCCATGGCCGTTTTCCACAGGGCACCACACTCATCTCTGCACCGTTAAGCAAAGTGTGAGACATGACGGCTCCAGGTCTACATTACGGGTGTGAGGTAAAGGGGCAGGTGCTGTGTATCGCGTGACATCAGCGCATGGACAAGAACAATGGGACAGAGCAGCCCTGCCAGGCGGCTGAGGGGACAGCCACCGCCACCTGTGTGTGCTGATCCCCCTGCGACCAGGCTGAAAAGCTGATGAGCATGTGTTTCAGCAGCCCTTTGTTGGAGGTGCAGCTAATTATTGTTGGTGAGCCCTGACACCCTGGCGGCTTTCAGCTAGTGGCCCCTCCCCTCATCACACCTTCCTTTATTAGTGTGAGAACATGATGTAGTGACACCTAACCGTACACTCTGGTGTGCTGCTGAATTACACAGGCTGACCACACAAGCTGATCTGCATTCTGTCTCAGTTGAGCGGAATGAACAAACTGGACAGTCCGTTAATGTTATTACTCTGTTTTGTTTTTCATAAAACTGGAATGGTAGACATTGGTTGGTACAATTCTCGTCTCTGCCTCAGATCTCTGACTTGGCGTTTCCCTCATGTGTTCCTGCCATGCTGCCATGGCAACAAAAAATTCAGCACACACTGTGCTGTGCGTGCCGAAATCTTGAGGGCTTTGTGTGGTGACTGTGTGTGTGAGGAGGGGGGTTGTGGCTGAGTGTGTTCATGTATCAGCAAAAGAATGAATTAAAATGTATGTCTGTGTGGGCATTTGTAAATAAGTGTGTTGCAGGGTTTCTGAGTGGAGAAGAAAATTGTTGTTATGTATATAAAACAAAATCCGTTTTATCTACGTTTTCTGTTGACAAAAATACTGTTTGAAGATAGATACAGAGCAATGTAACTAAGTGGTGTGAATAAATACACAATTGAAAGGAACAGTTTAAAATCCTAAATAGCATACATGGTCAGATATCTGTCTTAGAAAACACATGAACAGTGAAATTCTCCATATATATTTTTGTGTTCCATAAGACTAAAAAAAGCTCAGTTCATCATCACCATCCAAGACAGAACACGCTGCTGTGTTGAGAATAAGTGACTGCTCAACAGGGCATGGGAAAATTGATAAGTCAGCAGACCGTGTTTATGAGCGTCTAAGTAATGCTAGGCAAGAGATCTACCTCCCATGAGGGAAAGCTCAGTCAAGAACATTAGGAAGTACAAAAGAATTCTTACAAAAAAATCCCCCATGGGCAAGAAATTGAATATTTCATATGCATCATTGTTTCATTTTGTTATTGTCCTGCATAATACTTCATATTTTCTGTAACAGTAAACATTTAATAAGCCAGCAACCACAAAGGAGGGGAAGGTAATACAGACGAGTAAAAAAACATCTAACAACTGCTGCTCACATTTCATCCAGCAGAGCTCTTTTTATCTTGTTATTGATTCGCTTTCGTTTGTTCAAACACTGTTATTTAAAGCGATAAACAAAGCCATTAGGCATATCGTAGCAACAGCCAGTCAAAGGATGTCTCATTCAGACTGCGCGTGTGTTCAGCAGCCTGCAGGTGTGACAGGACTCACCTGTGAAGATGGGGCATAGCTTCTCCCAGCAGGTAATCCCCCCCTCGGAGGTGAACTGGCCCAGAACCACTTCCAGGAAGAAAACAGGCAGGCCTCCCCCAAACAGGAAGATGAAGTACGGGATTAAAAAGGCACCTGCCGTGGGACCACAAACGTGTAAAAAACAAAAGCAAAATAAGCACAGTAGCTTACCGCTGCTGATCAAATGTAATGGGAAAGGCGCAGGAGAGTGCAGCGCTCACCACCGCCGTTCTTGTAGCAGAGGTACGGGAAACGCCAAACGTTGCCCAAACCCACAAAACCGCCAGCTACAGAGAGCACAAAGTCCAGCTTGCTAGCCCACTTCTCCCTCTGCGGAGCCTTGCCGTCTGCCTCATCTTCGGGCCGGGTGCCGGGACTCTTGCCGGGAGAAGGCTTCAGGGTGTCTTTGTGGAAGTCCTTGAGGCGCTGCAGTTTCTCCTTCTGTGCCATACTACAAGAGAGCAGAGCACAAAGAACCGGCGATGATGCACTGACCAAACAACCAGGAAAGAAGCGAGCCGCGGCCATGTATGAGCACACTGTGAGTTTGTGTTTCAGAAGCCTCATGTTCCACTGCTAGTCACATTGAAGTCACGGCAGTATAATTATGCATATAATTACTTGGAATTATAAGAGAAAGTGGAGCATTTCTGTCTCCATTAATTATCACATTTCTCAGTGCACTGCGTATTCTTCCTGCTCCATTTGATAAAATCATGTAGATACAGCTCACTATAGAAGAGAAAATCCTCCTGAGAATACACATACTTTCAGCTATGGCTAATTGACCTTCGTCAAATACACACAACCTGGCATGACATTTTTTCCCTCTGTTTATGATTTGTTCAAAACCCTAACAGTAATACTGGTGCATATGCGTATGAACATTTATAATGCCCTTTTACTCTTTCCTCTAAAAGAATTACCAGTACAGACCCTGGTATATATACCAGTCATAGTTTCTTTCTGACATAATGGATTAATACTCAGATTCTAAATGGTTGCCATAAAGATAAAATTATCTGAACATCTTTCCCATCAACCCCAGTGCCTGCAGGTCATGCTCTCACATACTGATAAACTGATCATATTTCCCATCAACCCCAGAATCTGCGGGTCATGCTCCCACATACTGATAAACTGATCATATTTCCCATCAACCCCAGTGCCTGCAGGTCATGCTCCCACATACTGATAAACTGATCATATTTCCCATCAACCCCATTTGCATTTAAATTTTAAGCATCTGTAAAGTACTTCCGATTACCTGAAAAATGTCTGAATTAACTTGATCAATACCCACAAGAATGAATAAGTAGAAATCATTTGAAATGCCTGCTATTCAAAATACAAAATTAAGTACAACTAATTTAACTTTTAAAGCACACTATTTTGACACAAAAAATAATATTGTCAACATTTTTATTTCATTAGCAAATAAAAAGTCATATCTTCAGATTTTTAGACTGGTAATGCAATGAGTGTGTGTATATAGATCTAGAAAAACTTCACAGACGTTAAACAAAGATGATTTTTAAATGGCATTGAAAAGATGCATGTAAACATTCTCTGAAACGGGAAAGCAAAACGGGAAAAATTGTGTACAAAAGCTTTGCTAGAGATTTTGGGCTCCATGAAAGCTATTCTTTTAGATGATATGTTAAAATATTATGCTATGTTGCAATTTGTGACTGCCCCAATCAGTCACGGGCCCTTACAATCATTCCGGATTCCCCCCCCCCCACAGTGCACTGATTGCCATTAGGAATTATTTGCTACACAGATCAGGCGACAAACCAGATTCTTCTTGTAAATGTTGGTAAACAAGCCTTACTTTGAGACCGGGGGTTTAAACCATCAGCTCTAAATTCAGCCAGTCATGTAAAAGGAGCCACTTCATTCAGCAGCCTGAAGAGAACATTTTATACACAGGAATGTGTTGGGCTGCTGCCCTTATTTCTTGCAGCTTATCCCAAACACGCATTACGAGGAGACTGCAGTTAATATTTAGGCTGAGAGATTAGAAAATGTAGGTTAGATGATATCTGTACCAGTGCGGTACTGAACCATTGCAAAATAACAGAAAGCAGTAGCAGCCTTAAAATCCAACAGTCACCCCGTTGTTAGAGCAGACCTTTCCAACCGATGTTGGCTGCCTGTTTACTGGACAACGCCAAATAAATGTCAACCAATGCAGACGTTTCTATGGACCACAAGGTCATTATATCGCTGAGTATTTTTTTACAAATTTATTACTGAATAACATATATGAGTTTGGTAAAAATGCACCCAACCTCCTGCATTAGCAATGGAAAACCTATATATACAGAATACCTACACAGTAAACAACGAACAACCCACAGAGGTTATGAATGAATGAATATGAAAAGTCTTTGATGATGCTATGGGCAGGAGAAGCGTGAAAAATAAACACCTCTGGCTTTGCTCTCCTTCTCGGACGGTTGAGGCCGAAATGCACTCGGTAAAATCTGCGAGGCTGCAAGCGTATCAAAGAGCTGCTGTATGTTTCCACGCTCTGCTTAGAGGGAGGAGGTAATGTACACAGAACATCTATATGACTTGTGGGCCATTTGGCACAACAGAGACCTCTGTTTACATAATATGGAAATGACTTGAGGGTCGTGCGATAGCAAAACAGAGTACTACTGTTGTATATGCACAACACGTAAATGTCCACAGGGTTGTGGGGCGAAGAAAAGAGACCTTCTTACATAATACTGAAAAGTGCAGCCCGATTATTAGGCATCTGGACAGTTCTGCTGAAAGCCTAACATTCAAAACTCTCATGGGCCACTTCGAGCATCACTTGAGTAATGATCTTTACTTAAGCTGCCAAAGTAAGTACATAACTGCTGGCACCACTGAGCCAAAAGAAATCATGAATAAATGCAGTTATATTTTTTCAGGTTTTGTAGCCCATTGTGTCTGTGCTTTTAGCTTGTAGCAGGAGGCAACCGTGCCTTGGCAGACACATGAGGTGGTTACAGGTCTCTACAGAGATTCACTCGCTCACAAACAAAACCAAGGGAGAGTAGCACAGACAGGCCAGTGGAATTGTGAAATTCCATTGGCTTTTAGTTTTTCTTTTCAATCTTGATTCAGACAGAAAGCGAGCTCCTGAAGGCAGATAAACACCAGTTACCTGCCCTGGAATAAAGGCTGCAGAAGCCATAAACTTTTACTGTTCACACTCCCACAGCTACCTGTCAGCATTTTTGTGCCAAAACTTTCATAACATGTGCACTAATGCTAATTACCGTTCAAGCATTTAGCTCCTCATCTGGATTGCCCCTCTATCCATACCACGACAGACTAGTGAAATAATCAAGCCGTCTCTAATATCCATTAGCATCTAGTCTGTCTTTTTCAGTGCTCCCACAATCTCTAATAACAGTGGAAAATTACTGTTGTTAGGAGAGTCCAGTTTCTCCTGTTTCTGTGTTTCTGTGTTCAGCTTGTCTCTCAGGTCTCAGATGCTGCTCTTAACACAGTCCTTGGCATTGCCCATTTCACTGCTGGCATTGCCTTCCCTGACATCAGCGATGGCACGTCAGTGAGGTCTGTGCTTGAAGAGGATGCCAAGCAACAAGTCGCATCGGACTTGTTGCTGTGGCACAAGTGGCATAAACCACTCTGGGGTATGAGGCTATACCAAAACAATCCACACCATGTCACACTGGGGCCACATCACACCACCATGTTTCAGGTTATTTTCATATAACTGCACCCACTGTCACAGTCAATCCCTTACATATCCTGGTCAATGGCAGCAAAGCTGCCACATTCTCAGCCTTCCAGTTTCAGGGCTGAAACCAACCGCACATGCCAACACATGGAAAAATTTTAAAGTGAAAGTGATTATGTTTATACAAAACTCGCGCACAATAAATAACAACTTGGACTCCCACTCACGCAAAAAACTACAGTGCATTATTGACAAATCATCTAATATCATTGATCACACACTTCCATCCACAGAAACATTATACCAAAGACGCATAGCACAGCGAGCAACAAAAATCACATCTGATCCCTCTTATCCTGCTCACTGCTTCTTTGCACTGATGCCCTCTGGGAGGCGCTACAGGTCCCTACCCGTCAGAACACAAAGGCTTAAGAATAGTTTCATTCCCTCTGCCATAAGAACACTGAACCGGATCATGAACTAACAACAACCTGCACTTTACTATGTGCTGATGTTTTTGCTTGAATCATTTGTGTTCAGTTGTCATTGTTGTGTTGTATGTCTCCGTGACACAGGCAGTGTGAGCACTGTACAATGCTGTACCGACACCAAATTCCACCAACTTGTTGTGTGGCATTAATAAATAAATTATTCTATTCTATTATTCTATTCTATAACAGCCATCATAGACTCATAATAAAATTACAGAAGACAACTAAAATAAACAACAGTTTTAACCCTCATTTCAAACCGGGCATCTGCAGTTCGTCTTATATAGATTAGTGTGAAACACCAAAGAAATATTTCATGTGACAGCTGAAAGACTTACATGTCCCTCATGGTAGGTGCAGTGCTGTTCTGTTCTGTTCTGTTCTGTTCTGTTCAATACTGTGTTGTTTGCGCTGCTATCTTAGATGATAGCATATCCCTGTGAGCCCTGATATCGTGCTGAGCTTAAAAAAGGTGAGTCAGACAGTGGGCCAAGCCTTTACCAATCATATGCAGCATGGAGGTGGGGCACAGATTTAGCAAAGGGACAGTTCACTTGACATTGACACTGTAAATTTCCACTGCCCGACAAGCTGTCTGTCAAAATAGTCCCGTATCATGTGAGATCAGCCTCGCTCAGAGGAAAACATGACTTGTTTGATTGGTCAACATCATGGTTGCTCTAAGAATCTCTCCAAGGTGAGAGAACATTACAGTGAAAAATAAAAATCCAATCTGATATAAAAGCTTTAAATCAGATGTTTTCTGAGTCATGACACACATTCAGTAAGTCACAGAACAAAACAATAGAATAATTCAGTTCACTTCTATTTTCATTTAGCACTAAAAATCTTTTCAAAAGTCCCAAATGTATGTTAATGAACAAACACTGTACACGTGAACATTTGACAAGATCTCCTTCACACAAGCAACAGCAGCACGTCACAAGTGATATCCAGCAGCTAGCGATGGTAATCAAACCCCCAAATTTACATGCCTGAAGTCGAGTCCTTAACAAGGAGCGCATTGTTAACATAAATGATATTCTGCTATGGGCAGATTTCAAGATCCAAAAAGGAAACCTGGGTGCATCCACGATTACAGAAAAGATTCAAAAATTTCTGGGCTTTCTAACATTTATCCTTAAGCAAACACATACCTTAATTCCAGACCTGTTGCAGTAAACAAAACAGACTTCTGGTCTTTCCATATGGTCTGTGTATTGTAAGTACAGAATGTAATCATGTTCAGAAAGCTGTTTTCAAGTTTATTTCATCTTATTTATCATCTGCAAAGAATTAGCTAACATTGGCAAGGGGGTTAGTAGGTGGCTAGCATTGTCCTCCAGGGTTTTAGGCCTAAATCTAGGCATTGCATGCAGAGAATTAGCATGTTTTCCATATGTGTGCATGGTCTTGTTCCAACAGCTCTAGATTAATCTCAGATCCAAAGGTGTGCAGGGCAGGTGGATTAAAAACAGATAATTGCATGTTGGTTCAGGTGTACGTAAACCTTGTGGTGGTCTGATTCACTGAACATGGTATGCTGTGACATGGTTGGAAGGGATATGGGTGACCTAAACTGACCTTTACAAAACGCCTTAAACGGTTGGAAGGAAAAGGTGTTCTCCTACCAGTGGTCTCCAGGAGCCAAGTAGAAGGCTTTTTTTCAGTGCTGTGTTAAGAATGACCAACAGGTCATAATATTTTAGAAACAGAAATTCTGTTAACCAGATTATGTTCTTAATGGAACAGGCCATGAGCAAAAGTGTATGTGAAATTCTAATTCTGGCAGAATGGTTATTCCTAACCTAGACATTTTTTTCTCCCCTCCTCTGATAAAAACATTCTTTTTGGGTTGACTTGATATCACTGCCTAACCCTACCAAAATTATTCCATACCCACAAACGCATTAAGGAGAGTATGCAAATCTCCTGACTTTGTGCCAGAAGAGCATTCAAAACAACACACCTACTCAAGTGACAGTGTGACACCCATAATGGGGACAGCTCTTACAGGTCTCCCCCCACACAGCCGTGACACATCCAACACAGCAGGCACGAAGATCAGCCAGCACAGTCGAGGACACTCACCTTGGCTCGCTGTCAGTCATGGGCTCCCCTACACTGACACACGAAATACGAACCTGTGTTTACAATACACTTGTGTGTTTATTTGTCGTTTTTCCTTGCACCCTCGAGGACAACCTGGCTGTACTGGGGATTTGGCTGTTATTCAGGGCCACAGATTACAGAAAGAAACATAGCATGGACTGAGAGATGCTGTCTTGCACAACAAAGATGAGGTTTTGACGCAAGAAAAGCTTCAGTCCAATCTCAACCTCAATCCATGTCTGTTTCTTCCTATATAATATTTAATTTGCATTATATGAGTCCTAAAATTTCTGGAATCATCTTTGCTCTCATGGATTGCATTTAGGTAATAATGTAAGTAAAACCACCAATTAGTGTGTTTAGCGTTACAAAAATTGGGTGTGTAATATACGAAAGTGAATTGCAGCTAGCCTGTGCAAATACAATGGCACAACAACCTACCGCTCACAACGAGGGAGTCCGGTTGCATAGCGGGGGCGTTTATAATCTAGTGAATTATACAGCATATTCACTTCTTATCTACATTTTTTTTAGATTTGCGTTCATTTATAAAGGTTTGCCAAAAGGAATGTATAGTGTTCCAAACTTTGCTTATCTACAACATCTATACCTTATAATCAAAATAATGTTGTAAAATATGTTTGTGAAATGTATAATAAACGGTCCGTATGTGTCGATTAATTAAAATTCTAGGTTATACAGAAAGAAATCACAAATATAAGAAATCACAATATGCAAAAGATGAATAAAAAAAATTAAAAGAAGCTTGTGTGGGGAAAAAACAGCTTTCTATAGCACACATATTTGTATTTTTCAATTTTTTTTAAATAAATTTTTTGAGACACGAATTGTAAAATATACTTTATGTAACGCACACGTTAATTTCAATTAGCATACTTTACGATTATATCATACAGAATGGAAACATTACTTTCCCTTAGTGTGCTAAAGGAAACATCGTCTCTAAGTTTCTCTTCTTGCATCTTGAGTGACTCAGAAGGGAGCGCTAAGTGCTTGTGATGCTGCGTTGCTACGTCAACTCTAACCCTTCACTACACACACACACACACACACACACACACACACACACACACACACACACACACACACACACACACACACACACACCTTTTTCTTTGGTAAATCGCGAATGTCGATATGAAACCTGTAACGGCGACAGTTTTGCATGAATAGCTGAACATTATACAATATTTCAGATCCTCAAGTTAACCAGTTACAAACACATTATTATAGACATTATTAGCCTATGGATAACCCATCAACTGGAGAAACAAATGAGCCCACAGATACAATAAATATTTTAATAAATATTTGGATTATAAACCACTATTCTTTGGAGATTGGACATAATAGATCAATCTAAACATGGTAATCTGATGTATATTACTCGCAAATTTATAAAATGACAAAGTCGCCCTTTGAATACCGAATTTCCTGAAAAATCAAAGGAAAAGTTAAAGACAAAAATGCACGCAGCTCATACCATTGTTGTAGAAAACAAACACAAAGGCGAAATCACCATGGCTGTTACACTCTCAAAGACACGCAAGTGAATGTTAATTGTCATGTGCGAAGTGCACCCCGTCCCCCAAATTTGTACCGACTGCGATCAGCCTGTTACTTACCTGTGCTCTCGTTTCGTTTTATTCCTTGGGCTCACCCTTGTCTATTGTGCGGTAGGTGGATGGTGAATGACTGGCTCGCAATACCACATTTAATTTATACGCTTTTTATGACCTTTGTCTGCTAAAACTGCGCCCGTTATACATCACTTTGAGTGGAAAAACACCAGCCTGCCTCCCTGTTAAGAGAGCGTCTTCTTAAAGCGCCAGGTTCCCTTAGATTTTCACCGGCTTACTTTCCTGTAGCAACATTTTTAAAGCATACCGACACGTTTGGAATCGTGCTATTAAGACGGGTGGAAATATCAGATAAAACTATTGCGGTAAATACGGTCACAGATTCACATTTGGGACCCCCAAGTACGCCCACACGTAGTTAGTATTATTTATACGACCTCTTTCGATGACTCACTTGCGACGACGATAAATTTTATAATGAGGTTGATACATCATTTAAATCATTTGTAATCATGTAGATTTTATATCTATATATAATTTTTTTTTTTGCACTCTGGAAATCTTTAAACGAGATTTGGCACACCTGTCTGTGTGAATACACTATAATTGTTAAGCTTCTTTGAACATGGTCTTAACATTGTTCTATATCAAAACAAAGTATTTTACATGAAAACAAAGTTGTCTAACGATGTCACTGGTGTTATAGTGTTGGAGTGACCTGTAGAACAGATGATTCAGGCTTTCTCTGGTACACTATCAGTGGGCACACACTGAAGACTGGAAACCAGCCGAAGAAACAGCACTCATATATGCACAATAAGAGAAATTTACAGTCAACACTTCAACAGTTCAACTAATCCCCAGAGTAAATTCACACATGCACACGAAGGTGATGCGAACTCCACAGACCCACAATAGAATGTCAAACAACGACAGTACTTGCTGGGCCGGCAATAATAAACTGAACTGACATATAAATGGGCTAATATACCGGTATTTGTTTAAAAACAGCATATGCCTGCTGATTTGTTCAAGCATTAGAGATGAGAATAGGCATCATTCATTGTCAATGTTGGTGCAGCTATGCAAAACTGTTATTAAAACCATTTGTTTGTCCACACAAACTGAAATCATGGCAGAAGTCACACACAGGGGATACCTGACAATATCTGAAGGTGTGACTTGAATGCAGAGTATCAAGTCTGAAAACAATGACACCATAAATGTGTTTATTATAAAGAGTTAATTCAGTATGTTCTTGGGACAACACATTAAAACAAACAGCTAGTTATGATCTTCTGTCAGCAATGAACACTGAAATATATCACACAGAAATATACGCTGAATCAGAGTAAACACATGATTGAAGGTCAGAGCAATTTGAAACTCAACAACAAAGTAGAACCTCAGTGTTTATCTGTGCTTAGTGAACTGATGGCCCGTTTCAGTTTTGTCATGTGTACACTACACAGACGTGCATCCTACAGTTCTCCATTCTTAGGACAATATTTGTGTTTCACAGGAAGATCACAGGTAGATGTAATTTTCTCTACGTTTTTGTAAAAATTTTTATGTGGTATATACGTAATACCTGGATAACTGAGAATCTTCATTAATATATTGAATACACTTTCCTATATTAAAACTAAAGTCCTTAAAATAACAAAAAAAAACTATTTCCAATAAGATGGCAACAGAAGGTGAAACAATGACAGAACATTGGTTCTTCTGTGTTATACATGTGTGTTCAGATTGTGATTTCATTTTCCCCCGGTTCTGGGTTTGCTTTCCACTGACGCCTTCTACATTCTTGATTAAAACAGCTGCCTATTTCTGTACTTTATGCTGACTTTAGCAGCTGAGTTTAGCACCTTATCATCACTACCTCTCTTTTTAAGTCCCCTTTTCACCTAATGACAGATGGAATAAAAAGCTCAGAGGAGCCTTCACGACTGCCTGCAATATCACACACATACACACACTGGATAGGATACCTGTCAAAATCATTTCTTATTTAAAATGAAAGCTTTGCATGATTGTAGTACATTACAATACAATATTCCCCTAAGGCTATTTATCATGGACTGCCTATGTACAAAAGACATCATACTTTAATCTCAGTTTACTGTGGAATGTTCTTTATAGTTCCCTTTGCCCTAAATCCTTCGGCTTTCTGATGATAAAACAATTTAACAAACACTATATAAGATTTGGCAGACAGTACAGAGAGTGAGACCTGAATGCTCAGCATTGATGTGTGTTGGCTGGGATTTCAGGACCCTTTCGTCCTTGATCCTGAGCACCCAATATGCCAACCACGCAGCTTTCAATGACACCATGTCCACGTTACTTACTGTACCGAGCCCGCAACAGCTGCAACCATATGCCGTCTGGAATGTGACAGTGAGCTGACATTGAGGCTGCATTCAGTGCAACCCCTTCAGCACGCTGACTACACTTCTGAAAAATGCATTTTAGCAGGTGACTAGGAGAACAATATCTATACATTCAGATAATTTGAAAAAGTCTGAACAGTACAATGACAAAGAAACAAACAAATGACTTCCATTGACAAAGATGTCCAATCTACTCTACGCACAGTCATGTTGCAAAAACTGTGCGAACAAAACTAGTATGGTCAGAATGCACTGGAACTGAAATACAACTTACCTGGCAATTCATCCATCATCTTAACCACTTATTCCTGGTGAGGGTTGCGGGGAAGCCTGGAGCCCATCCCAGAGCACATAGGGCAGGGGACACCCAGGGCGGGGCGCCAACCCACCACAGGGCGCACACACACAACGGGCAATTTGGACACACCAATCAACCTAACCTGCATGTTTTTGGACTGTGGGAGGAAACCGGAGCACCCAGAGAAAACCCACCAAGCACAGGGAGAACATGCAAACTCCACGCACACAGACTCAAGGCAGGAATCGAACCCCAGGCCTGGAGGTGCGCAGCGACAGTGCTAACCACCACGCCACCGTGCCGCCTTCTAAACTTTCAACAAGTTAAAATTAATGCAAACAGAAATGCCTTTATGAAATTAATTTTCCTCAAAAATCAGACTATTAGTGCATCAGTGGGGAACATACATGAAGCCCAGTTGATGATGTGCTGCGTCTTGTAAAGTCTGAACTCATGAACCACCTTCTATACCCAGAGGTGTCATATACCTTCCAGGAACTCCCCCTACTGAACACAGCTGGTGCCCTCAGGCTGGGTTATGCGCTAAAGTGTGTCACGGAGAAGCCCTGTACCAACACCTTGTTAACTATCAACAGGCACCTCGACCCAAGGGAGGCAGACTGTTCAACAGCAGCAAGAGAGGGAGGGAGAGTCCTTACATACAGTGAGCATTGGAGTCATTCATTTATTAGCTGTTAGGCTGATGGACTGTGTTGGAAAATTATGTCCTTCAGTGATTAGGCAAGACCAAGCAGCACAGTGCCTGAATAACAAACTGGTGTATATGGCTACATGCAGTACAAACACAGGACTTGACAGCAAGCACCTCTCTTAAATGCACATTGGAGAGACATGTCAAGGCTAACATTTTTTATACCATGCGCTCTATGAATGAACTGAAAAAAAAAGACACCACAGAAAGTAATAACCTGAATTTACCTTATTGTAATCCTGTAAACAGAATGAAACTTATTTTAGTGTCCTCATTCACTACTGCAGAAAAGTAATACCAATGTCAAAAACAAAATGAAATGAGAAAATCAGGAAGACCGCGGGTGTCAAAGCACGGTCCTGGAGGTCCGCTGTGACTGCAGGATTTTGGCCCAGCCAATTTCTGCTGTTAATTGATTCCTCATGTCAAATAAATACTATTGACTTTTTTTGTACAATTACTATGTCAATACAGAAACTCAAACAAGCTTTTAAAACTCTTAACATGAATTGTTAAGAGTTTTAAAGCATGACGAAGACTTACTGATGTTGCTTTTTATCATTTTTAAAAGTTATGGTATATCTCTAATCTTTAAATCCATTTCTTGATAATGATCATTTAAGTCGCTGCTTTTGATTAAGCATTCTTTGTTACTGCCACCTGCTTCTGCTGTTCAATAATTATTACAATTTGAACACAATTAATGATTACTGATTTGAATTAAACACAAGGCTAAATTATCCAGGCATTTTCTGCTAAGATTCGGCCATTAGAGTTACATTGTAATGTGATTTATATTTTTTTATTCTTTCATTCTCAGCTGATTAAAACAACAAGCGAAGACAGATGGAAATGATCAGGAAGAATGAAGAGAAGCAAGGACGTATCGGTAATTTACTTTTCATCAAGATAGTGGTCAAATAAAAATTAATTAATTGGTTGGAAAAAGAATCTCCACCCAGTGTTACTCTCCAGGACCGTGCTGACACTCCTGAGTAAGACTATTCAAAAATCCAGGCATTAAAAAGCAAAGATTTTCCATGAAACATGACACTCCCAAGATTCATACAAGTCCTCCTTAAACAGAAACACTTAATAACTATGCTTCTGAAACATGCATTTTTTGTAATATAACCTTTACTGTCACTAGGTAAACAGTAGTTCCTTATCAGTTTCTGCAATTTTCAACTAATGTTGCAGTATTATTTATTGTATGGGAATCACATGGTTCAGTAAAGCAAAGCACAGTTCTACTCTGTAATTCCATATGATCAGGAGTGCAACTGGTGTGGGGGAACACCCCCACCAATTATACACTTGTTAACTACACTACAGTCACCAGCCACTTTATTAGGTATACCTGTTCAATTGCTTGGTAACACAAATTGCTAATCAGCCAATCACATGGCAGCAACTCAATGCATTTAGGCATCTA
>JABJVR010000087.1:3868348-3889568 GCA_025773905.1 Chitala chitala
ATATGCGCGCAGTCTTTTTCTCCTTCGTTATGACAACATCTGAAATGTCAAACAATGCTGTTTAATACATTCCAGTCTGGATCAGAAGGAAGGGAGGATTAAAGAACATTTAAAAATCAACAGAAATGTATTGTTTGATGTATTTAGCCCATTGTTCTGTATGCTTGTACACAAAGTCCCAGCTTGATTGTGCTACTAGACAAAATACGCTGCATAAATACTTTAGTGCCCCACGGAAAACTTGTACTTTTATTCAAGAAAATATAAGACTGTAAATACTGAAGGTAATACAATATATTAGTTTACATGCATTCTTGTGACTATTTTGTATTAATTTACATTAAACTAATAAAATATTAACGCCGCAATACACATCTGCGATAATTAAACTGAAATTGCTTGTTGAAGATATACAGTGCTTTAAAGAAAAAAACAGCATGCGTTTATACAAATAAAAGCTTGGTAGAATACGTACATTACAGCCCTGGTGAACACGAACACCTGTTGCGACGAATATCATACCGAAATAGAGGCTGAACCCGTCGGAAAACGGACCATATGTACCCTTATCAGTGGGTTTTTAAAAAATATTGTTCGGTTTTTTTAAGAAACATTAGTTTCGAAGGTAATTTTCTTTTCCTGCATATAAATGTTGCAGCATTCGAAATGACATTGTATGCATGGCTTTGTTAAAAAAAAATAAATAAAACGTGACACATCTGCCACTTACCAGTTACCAGAGCCAATAACAGAGACTTTTTTGGGGACTTGCATTGTCTTTCCCCTGCGAGAGCTCCAGTCCAGCTTTTCAGCCCGTATGGACTGCGCAGCGCTGTACTGCCCGTACACACCTCACCCTGGTCTCATTGGTTTGCCAGTTCGAAAAGGTCAACCCCGCCTCTGAGAATGTTTAGGTTTCTCAAAATGTAAATATTAATTTTATTGTAAAATTTAGGTGCTTAAGCAGTTCTACCTTAAATATAATCCATTTCCACATACACAGAATACAATACTTTGTCAGTACTTTATTACATTTGAAAAACATAGTCAATATTTGGTTAACGAAACATTCAAACTTAGTTTGTCCTATCACACATATTCTTGTACTCTGTTAAACTACCACTATAAAAATATTAGAAGCCACAGTGGCAGAAATATAAGGTAGGCCTACATACAGTACTCTATAATTTAAATTTGTCTAAGACCACACAAGTTCATTATTAGTTACCCTACAACTTGGTGCTATTTTATGGCTTTTGTCACTGTAGATAACAGACATTATCAGGATATAAATTAACAGTCTAATGCTTTAAATAACAGTTGGAAGAAAAACAGACACTTGCACTTAAAAACGGCTGTAAATAAAATGGTCGGACACAACAGCTTATGTCTTTACAAAGAAACACGAGACAAACATTCATAACCAAAACAGCACCAGGACAAGCCTTTGCATGGATGTTTAATGCACAATGCCATAAGGCTATGGGCTTCTGGAAGCAAGGAAAGCCTAGAGTATTGTGTGGAAAGTCATTTCTGCATTACATGGCACCCTTGATGCTGGAGAGGTATTGTACAAAAAAAAAAAAAAAGACAAAAAATTCCCCACCAACTTTCATGGAGGAGAGTATTTAACCTCCAAGTGAACGGACCTTATTTCGACTGATAAGTTCTTACAGACGCACTTAGAAGACATCTGCATGATCTAGACATCCCCATCTTCTATGGAAAGCCGTTCAACGCAGCAGCTGAATCATGCCACTTAACAACACGACCATGGAGCATCATTGCTGCCACAGTAAGCCATGCAGAGAAGTCATTAAGAGTTAAATGCCTAGAAAACTGAAAAAGGCCTGAATGAACTTTTTCCATGTCGTGAGATACTTTTGTCTGGCAAGTCTAGGTCCCGAAATTGTACCACTCGCGCTAGCATTTACACATTTTAATTACCAATGTGGTGACCATACACAAATTCAGCGTTCATCAACTTAAATGGGATGATGATCTGAACTCTTATGATGGACTACAGGTGAGTGACGTCAAACTAGGTGTGGAGGCAGAGTAAGTTCCACCACCAGTGGAATGTAAGCAAATGTTATTCTGTCACACTTCTCAGTACTGAGAAGAGAAAGGAGGGTGTAAAACTGCTCCTGTCAGGTACAGACAGAATAAGACGAGATTTGGGAGGTTAAACGGTGCCCTCCACCCAACAATTTGGCCACTTCGTCCTGGTTCAGGTGTTTCGGATTCCCAGTGCTTGCTCTAGCTCCTGCCTTCTTTGCTGCACCTAGACCAGGAAGAAAGGAAGATCTTAGCTCAAGTACTTTCACTCACTCTCTAATGCAGCATAAGCAAGCCACAAATTATCACTGGCACCATTATGTCAGTGTGCGCCTCACACAGCTGAAACAGGTGCACGTTGTCTGTTCCCATGTGACAAGCGCAGACACCGTGCCAAGATTGTTCAGTCTTACTGTAATAGGAGCAAATGAACTTCGAACATAAGCGGCAGCTCGGGCAGCAGGACGAGAGAGCTCACTTTGGAGTAGAAGTAGCGACACACTGCTTCCTGGGCCCATGGCTGGAAGTAAAACTCTGCCCTCCTCTCCTCTTCAGGGTTCCCCACAACGTCAGTCATAGTCTGTCCACAGCACAAACCAAAAACCACAGTCACGCCCCTCAATCCCACCTTTGTCGAGCGAGTGAAAATATGCATTCGATGGATGAAACTAAACAGGAGATTGCTTGTTACAATTCACCTCATATTATAGTCTTCTGACCAACCCAAGGACAGACTTATGTACTTTAAAACTTTCTCAACAGAAATGTAGTGTTTCAAAAGCTGAACACTGGCCAGAAAAGCCTTTTTTGTGGATGATGTGTTTTAGAATTATGCCCTTGGGGTGGGAACACTGGCACAACAGCAGCTGTCAGCCGCTTATACAACCGAAAACACTGGGGGAAGAAGACAAAACAAAGGTACCTTTAAGTCCCTGCACTGAGACTGCAGCCAGTCGTTGATGAAGCCCTGCGGGTCCCGTGCAAAGCTCAGCATGAACTCTCTCTGCGTCTTCAGATGGCTGATGGTCTCGATTGTCTCGTGAATCTAAGGGCCCGCATTACAGCAACTGCTCACAGCACGTGACTTTTATGCACACCATACATCTTATTAGGTAGCCTGAATTACGTTCGTCTCCCATGTCAAAGGACAATCATTAATCTAGCAACACATTGCTCAGTGTGAATCATGAAGTCAGGCAACACCAGTGAAAGCAGAACAGAAAATGTAATTATAACAGCATGTTCCGTAGAACATAAGAATAAAGACCAGTTACAGTTTAAGGCTGTGAGCTTTGCTAAGAAGTCCATATACCTTATTGTCTAAGCTGGCTATTTCCTGCTGGCTGGCAGTGGAGAGTAAAAAGGAGTTCATCTGTGTCTTTAAAGTGTCATCAACCTCCACATCAATGTCATAGCAAGCAGTCTTCTTCTGGTCATTGGGGTCCACACTAGAATGGAGAAAAAAAAAAAAAAAAAAACAGAAAAAACACAACATTAGTTAAGGTCAATGAGTGTGGCAATGCCTGAGACAATGCCAATGCAGGCCGTTGTGGGCACAACTTACGGGCTCTTACCTGATCACGTGGTTGATGACGATTGGCTCAGGAGGCATCAGCAAGGCATGCAGGCGCTGCGGGATCTCCGAAAACCTCATCCGTTGAGTCTCGAATATCTTAAGAACAAAGTGTGTCAATCTCCCCCTTGACGCCAAACGAACCTCTCTGGACGAGGCAAGCAGACCGCTCCCAAACACACCTGCTGAAGGTACTTGTCACAGTTGATGAATTCGCGCTCGTGAGCATCTTGAAGCTTGTGCGTCTTCACATACTGCCACAGTGCCTGGATGATGACCGGCCGCGTCTGAGTGTGGATCCCTAGGACCCGGGCCAGACGGGGATCCAGCTTGAACTGCGGGGGCTAATGGCCGGTGCAAAGGAAACAGCAAATTGGCACTTTGCCATCATTCAGTACAGTTTCCCCACAGCAAAACATCATGCAACATGGGCTTGAGGGTTAGTAAAGTGGTCTGTGTCGTATTCCCACCTGATAGTCCAGCATGAGCAGCACAGTACAGCGCAGTCCAACATCACCTGGCCTCTTCACCTGGAAACCATCGGTCTCCTGAGTAGTGGCCGTCCTGTGCCACTGAGACAAGAGGGATTTATTGCTCCACACCTTACTAAAGGAGAGGTTCCCATCTGTGTTAATCATACTTCACACGAGGACCCCACTGCACATTAAACAAATAAATGGCTTACATAGTTTGGTACTTGAGCTGAAACTAACATCATAATTTCTCAAGGGAACTGCTAGCAGGTCAAGTACTGCAGCTTCGATAAAAAAAAAATAAATAAAAACTAGCAACTTCTTCGTTTAAGTATAGGCAATAAAAACCTTATTGAAATAATTAAAAAAAAAAAAAAAAAAAAGTTCTCTTAGTACACCTTCTCTGCTTAGTATACTGTTTTACCAAACACAGATCTGTGTTTGGTAAAACAGACCAGCTATTACCAAAATATCCACTTCACAAAACAAAAGTCATCTTAGTGTACAATCTCTATTCCAAAAAAGTTGGGACGTTTTGGAAAATATAAATAAAAACTAAATACAATGATTTACAAATCCTTCATGACATATATTCAGTAGAATACAGCACAACGACAACATTTTTAAAGTTGAAACTGGTCAACTGTGTTGCATTTGGTAAATAAATGACTATGACCTTGATGGCTGCAACACATTTCAAAAAAACTGAGACAGGAGCAAGAAACCATGAAAAATTTGAAGGAAAAAAAAAGTGACCAAAACAATTTACAGGTAAAAACAGCTTAACTGGTAAGAGGTGATAGTACAACAAAAAAAAGTATAAAAAAAAAGGTATTTCTGAGAAGCACAATCCTTCAAAAGGAAGGATTGGCACTACGTGCAAAACCAGTTATAAATAGTTAGTTTAAGAATAATGCTGCTCAATGTGCAATTATGAGAAATTTCGGCTACGGTCCATAACATTATCAAAAGATTCAAAGAATCTTTTGTTGAAAGCCAACACTGAATGTGTGTAACCTTGGATCCCTCAAGCGGAACTGCATTCAAAACAGGCATCAGACAATAAAAGACATAACTACGTGGGGCTTGGGAATACTTCAGAAAACCTTTGTCAGTAAACACAGTTCTCTGTTATATCTTTAAATGCAAGCCCAAACTCTACAGAGCAAAACGGAAGCCATACATACACAACATCCAGAAATGCTGACAAATTTTCTGGGCCTGAGCTCATCTGAGATAGATTGATGTGTAGCGGAAAAGCGTGCTGTGGTCTGACAAATCCACACTTCAGGTGTGTTTTGGAAATAATGGCTGATAATTGTATTTTGTTAAAAAAAAAAAAAAATTCAGTTTCATCTTTATATATGCTGTCTCCGTGCTGTATTCTATTGAATACATGTCAAGAATGGTTTATAAATTATTGCACTTTGTTTTTATTTACATTTTACAAAACATCCCAACTTTTTGAAATAGGGGTTGTATAATTTAAGCATATGGCCTACCTACTAACTACTTACAGAAGAACAGAATGCAGATGAAAGGCAAGACACACACAAGAGCAGCACATATATTCATAGCAGCATTAAGGCTCATGGCCGTAACTAGTGAGCAAATTAGGTGTACCTCTACCAGGTGGTTGTCTGGGCCATACAGGTCCTTGTCAAGCTCAATAACAAGTGACTTGAAAAAGGAGGAGAACTTTCTCTTCTGTTTAGTAGCTTCATATTTTGAAACCGCAGTCTAAGACACAAGGACATACACAAAAACGTTATCATGTTTCAGGTGACACCACAAAAAAAAAAAAAAAAAAAAACGAGTACAGAAATTCACACTAAGTGTTCATACGGGTGAATATGATCAGCAAGTAAAGCTTAAAGTCAACATGACTGATACTACAAAAAACAAGGGTTACATGTGTTTACTTGCAAATGCATGTTATTAGCTTTTACAGTAGTGGAGTGAGGATGAGGAGAAGAACGCGGAGGTGCTCGCTCACATCCTCCAGCAGACGGCCTTCCACGCGTAGCTCCCACGATGCCACCGCCCCCTCGCTGTCTTCTGCATCGGGCTTCGCTGGGTTGAATGTGTTTGATATGAAAATGCGGAGCTTCCTTTTTTGCTGCGACCAAATGTACTGCAGTAAGGATAACTGACAATTGGAGGCGCATGCCTTTCTGTACTGAGTAGGGCTTAGCTGACCCCCCTGCACTCTCACCTTAATGGGTCTTTTCAGCGCCTCCTGGATATCGAGCCTCTTGCGCATTATCGTCTGGTCGAGCTTCCGCTCAAACACCAGCAGGTCCATGTAGGCCTGGGATTCAGGTACGAGCTCTCGGATCTGCAGAGGACAAGGCCGAGTACCTCAGCTATGCGTGAGCCAGGAAACGCCTCTGCAGTGCCACCATCACACAAGTCCGGCTGCACTGAAAAGCCATAAACCGTTCTAGGTCTTCCTGCCACAATGGCAGAATACAATGTTGAGGGAATGCCCACACTGATTTAACCACCACGTTTACACAAAGGTGATGCACAAAGCTAACTCACCCTCTGAGGTAGAATTTTATCAATCATCTTCTTCTTCTTAGTGCTGTGGATAAAATAATGGTTAGCTGAGTTACTTGTTACCAGTTCAGTTATCCCATTACTAGATGGTATTAGTTTTGAAATTCTAACAACATAAATCTGCATGCATGGATTTACTGGTCACTGTAGAACTGTGGAGCTGCATATCAGCAGTTGAGGTCTTTGAGTGCTTACTGTGGGTTTCGGTTCTGGGCCACCTGCTGTTGGGCCTGCTGGATGTGCTGAGGTGCTGGCCTCTTCCGAGCTGGGTCCATCACGGGCATGCCAGGCCGCGACATGGGGCTGGCTCCGTATCCCGGTGGTCCCATGGATGGGCCCTGAGGAGTCATTCGGTTGCCAGGGGGCACACCTGGTCTCTATGATCAAAATGCATAGAAGTTACAAGAAGATTATATTTGAGGATATCATTTTTTCATATATTTGAGGATATCAATTTTTCATTTTGTCATTTTTTTATATCGCTGAAATAGTATGTCTTCAGTTTTATTAGTATGAATCAAGTATTGATCGCCTACATTAACACCTTAAAATATCTTTGTTGTTAAGTACCAATATCTTTTACGGTAGCGAGCAATCGAGATATCACTATTTCAGTCAGCATTAAATGCATTTGCTGTTTAACTCTTACAAACGTAAGATGACAGTAATCAGCAGGTCAGTGAAACACAGTACACACACATTTAAATAATAATGTGCGCTTATTTGTTGCTTTCGTAAACGAAAACAAAACTGATGAAGACCGATGAATTTGAGAATGTTCTTTTCAGATGAATAGGTAGTAAGTAGAGGTCTTAGTGTCTAAGTCCATAAAATAAATGCAATCGCAATCTCACGTTTATTAGCTGTGCAAGTACTTATTTTAAAATAATTAATTCCTATCACAGTGTTAAGACCGTTATTTAACCATGTTGCGTACTTCTTTCCTAGTACAGCATCCTTTGTTCCCAAAGCGGTTTATTACAGCATTATTTCATATCTTACCGGGTATCCAGGCCCAGGAATTGCAGGACGATACAAATGGTTTTGCGGCCCGGAGGCAGGTCCCGTCCTACCAGAGGGAGTACCAGGAACCATTCCTGGCGGCACGCCACTATTCTGAGGCCCCGAGTTCATGCCTGCTCCACCTACTCCTCCTGCTGATCCTGCCTGGAATCCACCCCGAACCGCCGCCATCTTCTCATAATCCAGTCATTCGTCTGGGAATACGGCCGGCGAGCGTGGATATCGCGAGACGAACCCGAGATTTCGGTCTGTAGAGTGTGGATACCGCGAGAAGAGCGCGAGATTTCGGAATGCACGAGATTTAATGGGGTGCCTCACTGGCCCGTTAAGTGCCACACGGGAATTGAGTGTGTGAACAAAACTCTAATGAAACCACCTAAATTTTGGTCCCATAGGACAATGTTTTTTTTTTTTTTTTTAACGTAAAAGATTTTATTTTACAGGTATTAAGCGTCCTAATTTTTCGTCACAGTTTAATTTAATATTTTAGTTTAATATTTTAATATATTTCATATTTTGTGACGTTTGATTGAAAGTGATTTTCAATAATTTATTGTGAAACTGATTTACACTAATCTGTGTAAATCAGTTTCACAATCTGTGTGAATTATGACCACAGAAATGTTTTGATCCTTTCCCTTTGCAATGATGACTATGGAATGTTTTGTTGCGTGAATTAAAGTGATGGTTCTTGTGCCGCAGTCCAGTGGCATCAGGACGTGAAAACACGGATTGTAAATTGTGTATTTTAAAAAAGACTACTTTGATTTAACTTTTTCCTAATTGGAAAAATCAGCAAAGCGACATTAGAAATACTTCGAACTTTTATAAAACAATATCACTCAATTTTAACAAGACTACAAAGGCACATAACACAAGTGTAATTACATGCTTTATTTCCCATAATGAAAATAGAGGAATATGTTATATAAAAAAGAAAAGAAAACACAAAGATGGCAATATAATAATACAATGTAATTTTTACATGCTTATAATAAAGGATGCGGTCTAAGTGACAGCACTCTTGCTGGAGGGAACATCACCAAAGATATGTCTGCCAAACTCTATGTGTTGTCCTGAATATCAACCCTTTCAGTCAATAAAGGTATTATTGTCTCAATTAGACTATTAGAACATTTTAGGGGACAAACAGCATATATGAAAAAGACCCAGCTGAACATGCTTTTAAGTGTTGGGACCTGGAAATTTAAAAAACATACAGTAATTCAGTTTTCCTCCTATATCAGGTCTCATTAATCCAAACAGAAGCAACTCAGTAAATCTAATTTAAAACACATATACATATAAACAAAGCAGTTCAGACATTTTAGGAAACATTACTACAGTTTGTCAAGTTGCTGTGATAACAATGACTGGTTTTCCACCATCCAACACAGTTTGCCATGCACTTGCTGTGGGGTTTGTTACTGTTAATGGAGCCTAGGGGGTTTGCTTTTAGAATGATTAAGTATTAATATCTTCAAGCTGTAATTTTACTGGGAAGAATGTACATTTTCATACAGAAACTTTTTAAACCCAATTTTTAATTTCATTTTTTTAAATCACCAGTATACATTTCATTCAGCCAGTGGTTAGTGTTTAACACCTGTGCATGTTAACGACTGTCTTCGTCAACATCTTCCAAGTGAAAGTCATGCTGTGTGACTTCTGCAGTCCTTGTGAATGTCTCAGCAGCTGAAGTCCTCAAAGTGGCTCTGCACTGGATGAAGAGGTAGTATGCTGGTGGGGTATGTGGGTGGGGTGCTAAAACTCTCCCTGGGGTTCTAAGGGAAGCAGAAATTTGTGGCAGATGAGCAACACAGTGTATACAAAAAGTACAAAGAAGACAGGAGAGAGGAAAGCCACTGGAAACGGAAGGTGCATGGTGTGATGAAGGGGAGATTACTGCGATGTGAAGAGAGTGAAGTGAAAAATGGAAAAAAAATGTAAACTGACAGCAGGGAGTGGTCCATATGGGCGACAAGAAAAATGAGAGTGATAAAATGCATTAATCTGTAATTCAGGTTGTGCAGCTGTTCCCACTTCCCTCCAGGCCTGCGGTGAGATGGAACAGGTAGCATCAGCACACAGGGACGGACACTCTTACTACTTATCTGTCTGTCTGTCAGGAGACACTGTGGAGAATGAAGACGTTTAGTGACTCAAAACTGAGATTTTTTTAAATTAATCACAGTGCTTATGACTTGTTCAGAGCAAGTGAAACAGAAAGCACAATGTACAATTCAGACAGCATGCATTAAAGTAACAAAAAATGTCTAGGGTCACATGTTTAGTTTTCAGAGAACTTTCCAATTCAATTGTGTGTGTAAAGAAAAATTATCTTTTAAGTACAAAATAAAAAGGGCACAATATGCATATTCTTAATTTGTATCATTTGTGTTTGTACTGTGGTTTATATAACCAACACAAAGTGGTTTTTAAGTCAAACTGCTACAATGGTCCTTCATTTCAAGAAAGTAAATCATACAGGAATTGTAGACAGACCTAAAGGTTAATAATAATGCAAAGAATTAAGAATAATTCACTAACATCGATAATGTTGTATCTAAAATGAATTTTCTCAAATATTTTAAGATGCACGTGTGTTAAATTCAGTAATAGAAATAAACGTAGTTGTGTTTGATGACGATGACCAACTGCAGCAGCATGATCCTCGATTTCAGAACTCAACATCTGTCTTTTAGATGGAGATTTCTGGACGAAGATCAAGGGACTGATTCCATTCAGTGCATTGCAAAATAGCACGTGACCCTTTCATTTGACTAAAAAAATCCTTCTGAAGGAAGCAGTTTTGCTGATTTTGCTACATATACTTCAAGCTTCTGTTATTTTAATATTGCATTTTTTCTTTCAGTTTAGTCCTAAGATATATTAAAATTCTAATTTTCACTACAGCTGATATCCCATTTATTAACTGCATTTTATTGATAGGTTAAGGATTTGCTTTTTGTGTTGCACATGAATACAGCCCTCAGGTTGCCAGGGTTTATTTAAATTTTTTGTGTTCCGCCACGTGCTCTACAGCGATATGGAAAGGTCTCAGCAAAGCACACGGTGTCTCTTGTCGATGACAGAATGACCTTTCCACAAGAGTGTTGTAAGGACAACCTACTGGCAGCCCTGCATGCGTATTCTTATTCCTACTGGGGCAGTCGGGTGAAAAACAAGTTAAAATGAAACCGCATTTCAAAGCTGTAAGACATTTGGATTTATTCTTGATTTATTCTTGATGTTTACATTACTAATGTTCCATTTTCCTTGACCGTGCACAGTTACATTATTGCTAAAATATTTAAGCCTTTACAAGAATGAACTTCACTCAGTCTTCGAGTATATAAAACAATGTTAACCCAAAATTTCATAATTCAAATACATATATAAGCAGTGGTGCTGATTTGAACCACTCTGGCCGCAATGCCAAATTTGTAATTTAATTCAAACACTATGGGACAAGAGAATTACATCATACGCTTTCACATAAAACATGTATATGTCTGACCCCAGCTGAACCCAAGTCCCCCTTCCGTTCCTGCTGTCTGACGTGACACTTGCTTCCTACCTAAATGTGTCGCTGTCCCTTCCCAGCTATCCCTGGCTCTGTTCCACAGAGTATGCTGCTTATTTGTCCACTACGCAGTTTATCCCTCTATGTCTGTCTCTGCTTTATGGACACTTTAATACCTGAAGGTGTCTAGAAAAAGTAATAAACAAATTTGGCCTTGCCGTTTTAAAATGTCTGCCAACCAGTGACACATACCGATGACATCTAAGCACATGTCTGTGAACATCCATGTGTTCCTTGTGAAGCACACTTGACTTTTTAGGGGGAAGAAGCCCACTCAAGCCGTAAGGAATGAAAGTAAGTAATATGGAACATGGTCTGTATCGCCAGTACTGAAGAAGGGGTGTAGATAAGGTGCAGTCTTATTTTATCCTGGTGACACATACTCAGTGATAGTTACTAACATGACGCTTTACGTCATCCAGGCTGAGCACCGCGCCTCGTTCGCTGCCATCGCTGCGCTCCTGCTTCTTCTGAGAGTGGAGACACAGCTTGTACTTCATCACCTGCGGGTGGAGCACATCCGCCCTGTTAAAACCTCACCATCTCTAATGGCACCTTGTGCACAGCTCTGTCAATGACACGCTAAGCCGACCTACCTCATACAGGTAGTCGAACAGCTCCAGAATGGTGAGAATGCTAGCGCCTATAAACAGGCCCATCTGTCCTCCGATGTCACCTGAGACAAAAGCAAAGCGGGTCCGAAACAGAACCGTGCCACAGGCATGGAAAAGTAGCCGTCACGCACAAGTGAAAACAATATCACCGCTTAATCTTGCATGATTAATTACATTCATTACAAGCATAATCTTTTTTTTGCCATAATCGGTAACCATTACTAAGAGAGGTATCCAAGATACCTAGTAGCCCAGCTACATCGTAGGCCCTCTTCTGTTCTATGGTCTCGTAGTTCAAAGCCTCAAAGAAGATATCTAGCACAAGCACGTTGTCGCTGTGGACAAAAAAGAAGAATGCAGAGTCAACGCAGTCAAGTGGCTGTGCTTGACACAGCAGTAGTATTATATGGGATCTGACCAAACTGTGTCACACCATTCACTCAAAGCCATGTCCTTGGAATGGTTTTATTTGCCTGTAAGAGGTTAGGTGGCAGGAAGATAATCCAGCCACGAGCTGCTCAAACTGACCAAACGGCACTCCACATGAACAGATCGCAAATGGCTGAAAAGTTGTTGGTTTTCTGTGTGATGTTTGGCTGTCAATATGGAAAAAATACTGAAAAATAATGTCTCATATTATCATCAAGGAGCATCTAAAACAGTATTGTTTCCAAATAATGAATATATAAACGGGCACACTTCATGATAAATGTGCAAGTAAGGAATAAATGTTTTACAGTTTTTTTCTAAATGGATTGCTTCAGCCTTTCAGAATTTAGTTAGCTTTTTTTAACATCTGCATGCATAAAAAGCTTGACTCATGCCTGGCTACAATAACTGTCCTGGGATCAGCTGATCAGACTCACACAATGTATTGCTGTGATTTGTTGAACTTCTTAGCTAGGTATTTGGCAGATGCTTTACTGGGGATTTTGACGAACGACAGCTCTTTGCTATAGCGTGTCGTATTGCATGGAGTTTCACACATGCAGTAGATACTGTCCTGTTCCACCAGGAAGTCTGCAGGTAAAAAAAACAGAACAGTCTCAGACTCATAGGACGGGTCAAGGATCTGGTAGGACGGTCATTAAGGAGCTGACCCCCTTGGTGCGAAGTGAGGCCTTCAGCAATCAATAACCATTTGCTTCAAGTTCTGCCTTCTGAAATGAAAATGAGGTCACGGTGCCTACCCAGAGCTGGATCAGCACACTCTCTGTACAGCTCAGGGCTACAGTAAGGGGCGTCACCTGCAGAAACACGCAGCAAATCAACAACAAGGCATGTCATGCACATTCAATTCGGGTGACTCGTGTGAACATTCTTAGATACGTTTAAGCACCAAGGAGTGACGAGTGATTTTGAGGTACTGTGAAAAATGGCGGCACAGTATTGACTCCGACACAGCTGTTGCCCACCTGGCATGTGCACCATGCGACAGTTGCAATTCTCGACCAGGTAGCGCGTCTCACAGTCGATGCGGCAAGCCGTTATGCTGTATGTGTCAAAGAAGTCTGTGTTCATGGGCGTTGTCTTGCAGTTGCCCCAGGGTGGAGGAAGATACACCAGCTGTATCATACAGATGTGTAAATCTGGACAGGGGTCATGCAGCCTACACCACTAATACACCGTTAGTATCAGTCATTCTCACTGCTTCACAGATGAGAACATCCACTAATACAGCATTAGTATCAGTCATTCTCACTGCTTCACAGATGAGAACATCCACTTTGTACTGCCTTCATACCCTTTGCTCCTGGCAGGAGACAAATGTTTGGAATCCCGGTGCCACCCCAAAGCCCAGCTGGTCAATGAATGGTGGTTCATCCTGGCTGTGGATCTGCACTTTGATGCCAGCCTCAAACGATGTCTCCGCTGAGCCAGAAGGGGGAGAGTGGTAACAAACAGCATGCGCACTCTTTGGCCATCATAACACACGGAACTGTGAAGATGCTGCAGTGACAACCACAAGGGGGCACTCTACCAGAATGCTTCAGGCAAAGACATAAGGGAAAGCACATGCACAGGCCTGCTTGTTTTATGGGAAATGAAGTTATGGACAATAAATGAGGAGCTATGTTTAAAGTGAAGTTACGAAAACAGGTAGGAGGAATACTTAAATCACCTTTGCTCTGGTCAGGCTGTGCAATGCATACTGCTTGGGTGAGGCTCACTGGGCCGAAACATGCTCCCAGAGGCAGAAAATGGCCAGGTTGGATCTAACTTTCTAGGAAGGATGTAAGCACAGGATGAGAGTGGATAGACAAACGTGAGATGTGAGGCACAGGAAATGAAATAAATTGTCTTTGCTATGTGATGCTCACCAGTCTCCCCCCACACAGGAAGGTAGTCGTCCTGCTGAATGTCCAGCATGAGCTCCAGGCCGTTACCCATACCCCCCTTCATAGAGAGCAGCCGGGGGCGCTCCTGACCCGAGTTGAAAGTGTAGCACTTCCCATATCGTGTGAACACCTAACCAGAGCAGCAAACAAGATGAACAAGGCAAGAAGATAAGTCAAGGAATAAAAAACACTCACTGCTGTTAGGATAAGACCATGAGAACACACTCCCTACTGCTTGGATACGACCATGAAAACATACTTACCGTCGCTGGGATATGACCATGAGAGCACACTCACCACTGTTTGGATGCAAGCATGAGAACACACTCAATGCTGCTAGGATATGACCATGAAGACACACTCAGTACTGCTGGGATACCACCATGGGAACACACTCAGTACTGCTGGGATACCACCATGAGAACACACTCAGTACCGCTGGGATACCACCATGAGAACACACACAGTACCGCTGGGATACCACCATGAGAACACACTCAGTACCGCTGGGATACCACCATGAGAACACACTCAGTACTGCTGGGATACCACCATGAGAACACACTCAGTACTGCTGGGATACCACCATGAGAACACACACAGTACTGCTGGGATACCACCATGTGAACACACTCAGTACTGCTGGGATACCACCATGGGAACACACTCAGTACTGCTGGGATACCAGTATGGGAACACACTCAGTACTGCTGGGATACCACCATGAGAACACACACAGTACTGCTGGGATACCACCATAAGAACACACTCAGTACTGCTGAGACACAGTCTTCAAATGACCCTAGCTGGCTGGCCACCTACATTAATGCCTGTACTTGATTTACTCATTGAACATGAAATTCAAATCTACACTAAACTGAAAAAGCAAGTGGTTCAAAATTGAGCATGGAGCCAAAGGGTTGCAGCTCTAAAACACTAGTACTACTTATCAAACATGCAGGCAATACAGGTAGACTTCACAAAAATACAGCATAACTCCAGAGTGTTTTAGGCAACCTCTCATTTCAACTTTTTTGACAAAGCTCTTGGTTAAATGAGAGGTCATGTCAAATTGGACCAAAAACGTGGGTTGCAATTTTAGAATGGAAACTCATTATATTCCTGACAAAAATATTGTCTGCAAATACCTGGCAGTATAAAGTTATTCATCAGGAAACTTGAGACTATTTAAGCCACACTGAACAGAACAGTTACACAAGTGAATACAATGTTTAGGTTCCATTTTGACGTTTATGTCTACTTTTAGTTCCATTGTGCCTCAAAAAATTTCACACTGCTGGAAATCAGTTCTATAAAGAATGAGAAAACAAGGAGTGGATGGAAAAGTGGAGATGAAGCCCTTCAACTGATGTGGCCACAGCAGCTCCAGTGTCCAAAAGAAGACAGAATAACCAGTAGGAGACAAGGCCAGCTGTCCACAAACTCTGGTTTTAAACAACAAGAACAACAATAATAAAAATAATATATAAAACAAAGGAGAAAAGACATATTTGTTCAAACCTAGTGACAAAGCATGTTAACAAAGGCCTGCCGTTACCATGGTTATGGGACAAGACTACAAAATAGCCAATTTAACTGACAGAATTGCAGATAATATAAAGTCTGGGTGTTTATTGCTGCACATTGTATGCAACTCAAATATCACTTTGAGTAACTTGGGTTCTATCTGATATCATCTAACATACAAAGCATCATAGAATTATAAAGGTTTTACAATATGTCAGAAACTCAAAGACTTGCAACAGAGAGTGTTATTTAATAGACGCCCACATTCATAAATGTATCCACACTACAGAGCAACTTATATTGAAATTAGTGTTGGAATTTTGCCTTGTGTTAATTACACATACATTGTGACAATGCTTTTAGCACAAACAGTATGGAGCACAGCTGGTAGTGATAACACCGTGAAGTTTATTGCATCCCCCTGTAGATGTTTTCCTGCTAAGATCTCACGTTACTCTCCTAAACGTCACGCCTCAGCCCAGTCTCACATATGTCATGACTCAACCAACTCTCACTACAGATCTATCTCCCACTAATACCTCAAATTACTTTCCTAAATGTCAAATCTCAAACCATTTTGACATTAAATTGCAATTTAACAATCATACATTTAATGCGTGAATTTTACAGTTCTGATTTGATCAAAACTTATGTGCTAGATTACACTTCAAATTAATGCCATGGCACATATAAATAGAACATTTTAAAATACATTTAGTCTTGCCCTTAATTTGGTGGCTTATCATAACGTCATTGGTTAATAGGATAATGACTGTAACTGAAGAACTGCCTGGGTCAACGATTACATAAACAAGCTCCACACACCATAAGTCATTACAGTCATCATGCACACCCTAAGAAGAAGTGCAGAGAGCAGAGAGCTGCCTTCTGAGTTCCCACTGTCCCCGAGCCCTGCAGGTGCCTCTGCTTGCTCTGACGTATTGTGATGCCATAAATACCCCATTTTTTTTACTGGAAGCCTATCAATGCCCATTAATTTCAGACAGAGTTTAGACAGGAATGGAAAAGATGAGACGGCTGAATGGTGTGACAAATGCGGTTGTAGATTAGAGGACTCTTTTGAAAATCTTTTCAATTCTTTGCAGCATTGATTGTTTATCTCAGTTTGTGCCAGGACTTCAGCTAGGAGTTCAGTGCCCGAATAATGCGGTCCTCGGTAACAGAGATGTGCAGCTGGCTGCTTAGCGATCCAGCTAAGCAGCAGTCATATGACTTTGACGTGGGCCGCGCTCAGCAAGCAGAGCTGCCAGGGTCAACCTTCATTACCCCTTCTCATCCACACTCTGCCTCTGCCTCTATCAGAAAAATTCTGTGCGGGAAAAAAAATAAATAATTGAAAGTACAGCGATGCCACATTTGTGGACTCAAAGAGCACTATCAAAAATGTACGGCACAAAAGTGAAAGAGACGCGAGGCGTTTCAGACAAAAGTCCATTGTCAACTCTTTTGACAGAGTACTCTGCTTTCACCAGCTGCAAGCACTTCAAACAAAGGCTGAAAATGCTGTCTGTGATACAGTAATACTACACCTTGTATAATAATATTGTTCTTGTATAAAAACAGATACACATCAAACTATGAAGTCCACATTAAAACAATACATAGTGTGCACACTCTTGGTATATACATATATACATTCTCTTTATTTACCAGAAAAGTTGCTTTAATGCTAATTAATCCATCCTTATCTATTGTCATATTAGTATCACAGCGAACATGGGTAGACTAAGAAATCACAGGCCCCTGGGTACAAGATTTTGGAGCTCCTTCCCTCACACACACACACACACACACACACACACACACACACACAAACCACCCACATGCCTCCCACCTTGCCTCCTTCTTCAAACTAATGTTTTAGGCATAGGCTACTTCCATTTTAAATTTACATACATTTGCATGGTAAAAGACATCAGTCTTTTTTGAATTACCTTTTTTCTATATTTGCTGAATAAACATTCACTTTTTAGCATTCTAGATTACTTTTACTTATATTTACAAATGGATGATGGATGAAAGTGTTTTCGTGTACATTTATGGGGGAAAGTCGTGGTATTTTTTATCAGGACATTTTCTAACTGATTCACCTTATAATGTAAGCCTAGTTACTGTACTGTGACAAAGTCTCAATTTTAACAAAAAGTACATGCCAAATATAGCAACAATGCTACTACATATTAACCAGCTCTACAAGGAGTGGAACTGAACATATTCTGAAACATATGGGTGTGCCTTGTAGGGAGGGCTCAAACGTACAATGTTTGCCACAGCAATAGGCAGATATCAAGGATGCACAGTCCTGAACAGCTCTGGGAGACGCCTGAAAATATTCTTACCCACAAAAGTGGGCTTACAGAAAAGGTTTGGAAAGTAGTGGCCCACACAAACTAACAGTAAATTGACAATACAAAGAAGTAAGAGAGAATGATGTGACGATGTCCAGGGATTTCCTACGTTAATGGTGAGGACAGGCCAAACAGTAGTATAATCCTGTAGTGTGCACGCTCCATTAGGGAGCCTCCTAAAAACTACGAGGACTGCCATGGTTACTGGGGGATTTAATCTAAAAACGGTTGTCAGCTCAGAAATTGGGGACATGGTTTGGGGCCCCCCTTGGTAATTCAAGGGGTTTTAGGGCCCCAAAGCCCACAGTTTGGTCTAACCAGTGAACCATATAACATAGACCTGGGCCTTTTTAATCGTTTAAAGACCACACCCAGCAAAACATTAAATAGTTGTTTTTCAACATTTCTGATTTCCATGGGGCAATGAAAAATAAAATCAATATGTGGTTTTGAACACTTTAAATGCTGCATTTTCAATGCAAAATACCTCAACCAAATGGTTGTGCACAACGTCAAAGGGGTGAAACCAGCACTGCCATAATTACTGGAGGATTTAATCTAAAAACAGCCCCTGATCATCTTCACAAAGTGGGGACCTGGGGCCCAAGGCATAATCCACCCACAGCGCTGACCAGGACCTTGTTAGACAAAATACATTGTAGACAAGCATCAGCACGCAGAGGGAGCCTGGGGCCATCACAATATTATCATAAGCAGCCCATCACTCAAGAGAGAGCTCCGCTAAACCTTCTGTTCTCTCTTCTCCAAAAACATATATGTAAATATAGTCTTACAGTCCTGAGCACCATATACTGTACATGCTAACAAAGAGCTAGTTCCCCTTCCTCAGATCTGATAACATAATTCTTAATTAGAAACTCATTACATGGCTTTGACCTCAGCAAACTTTCAGAACTGTAATTAGAATTCCTAAAATGGCAGCACTTTAAAGGCACAGAAAGCCCCATCACCATTTCTTAGTTTTCATTAATGTCTATGCTGCTAATCTTTTCAAGATAAGCACTGTAATGAGTCAGTCTTTTTCCTTGCTCTACTATGAAAGGAAAACAACAAGAATAATGAATTAAAAATGAAGAACTGAATTGTAAATTTTAACTTCTCTTCAGCATCCTTTGACATTAGAAAAAACACCTATTGCTGGTATCATGTATGTAATTGCTTGCTTGAACACCCTGATGCTCGATAAGGGTCATCATTGCAGAGTGCTCGTTAACATCCCGTCTGATAAATCTTTGGCATTGTTTTCAGTTTAGCTGGAAAAAACCCTGTAGGTGTTAATTCACAGGACCAGCACAATTCCACAGGACTCACAAAAATCCGCTCCAACGTACCTCTCGAACTGCCATTCTCGTAAATTATCCGTCCAGCCTCTCAGCATAAAACCAAACACCTCGGTGCTTCAGCAGAGAACCTGCCCATAAACAGAGAACTGGTCATTGTGCATCACATTATACCAAACGACATAAATAAAAGAACAGGCTGTTACATTTCCACGTGCTCTGAGCTATTTCAGCAATTATCGCGAATACATTAGGTCTAAGAAAACCGGCACATCAAAGACAGCTGGCACGTTCATCCAGCCCACAGCACCACCATGGAAAACAGAAATGAAAAGCAGCTCTCTAATCACAGTTTGTCCAACATCATCACAAAAGGATAAAAGGATCTGATCTTAATAAGCATCACAGTGCTGACTTGTTTCTCGGGGTCATCATCTTGTGGTGCTTCTCTAAAACCTACCTCTCGGCGGCTGCTGGACGTGGACGAGACGCCGGCTCAGTAGCTGCAGATCGCCAGCCCTATGGCACTCTTAGCATGACTTTTACCAAAACGCGCCGTTTCTTGTGCTTACTCGTCCGCTACAGTGCTGTCTCAGACAGGCCCGGTTCCCTTACAGCAGGCCAAACAGCCAGCATTGTACACTGAAGCAGCGCCACGTTGCCGCTGACCTTCAGCTCGTGTGGGCATCATTGTGATTCAACACTCAGAGCAGCTCATCTTTTATTGCATATTCTAACTTTTTTACCATGTAGCTTCTTTGCCACACCCTCGTGCAGGTGTAACAAACCGCACGTGAGGGGGTTTGCTCCAGTTGTGCCATGTGTATAAGTGCAGGCTGTTGAGTTACTGCATGTGTATGAGAGCATATCTGAGTGTGGAACAATGCGTGCTTAACTAAAGGGCTAATTGACCTTACAGTTATAGGGTCTATTCAGGGATGCTCTGTGTTGTTCAACTCTGCAGTTAAATTTAAACTCAACCACACTTGTGAGTTAACAAATAGGGGCAGCCATGGTGCACTCCAGGGACCTGCTGTGCTTTTTGGGCCAAAGAGACAAATAGCAGACAGAAGATCACTCAATGGTCTGACTGCTGCCATCTAATATTGACCTATCTGTGGGGGCTGCTCCTATAATGAGTGTTTCATTAGTTAAATCTGCCACCCAACCTCACAATGACACTGGCTCTGGAGGAATTAAAACTAGAAGTAAAATCAAATAATTCGAAAATCTCTATATCTCCTATTTTATGATGGCCAGTTGGAGACAGGAGATGGTTCCAATGTAGTAAGGTCTTCCTTTAGCCACTCTGAGGAAAAGAAGCACACTACTGTCTAGTCGTGGTAAGGACAATCCCACAACAGAAAGAGAATGTACCGGCAAAGACAGCCTGCAACAAGGTCCTTTAATGAAGCTTGGCAAACAAGATGAGCTTTTAGAGCAAGTGTCCTCCAGGCATTCTTACACTGCCTGTAGAGTACAAATTGTCATCCACTAAGCAGATGTTACATTAAATGACTGTCCATAGCCTGAGGACAGCATGCTGGGCTAATCAGAATCAACTACAAATCCTCTGACTGTGCTTCACAACAGCCAAACTGATGCACTATCAGAGAATGAGGATAATAGAAAAACTGTCATATACTACATATAGTATATATAATAGTAGACATATATAAAAATGAACATACAGTCACCGGCCACTTTATTAGGTACATCTGTTCAATTGCTTGGTAACACAAATTGCTAATCAGCCAATCACATGGTAGCAACTCAATGCATTTAGGCATCTAGA
>JABJVR010000087.1:3889668-3907375 GCA_025773905.1 Chitala chitala
GCCTGGAGCCCATCCCAGAGCACATAGGGCGCAGGGCAGGGGACACCCAGGGCGGGGCGCCAACCCACCACAGATATATCCAATCCAATATTGTTACCATCAATAAACACTGATGCTGAATGGACTGAATGTAGTCATCCTTGTGATGCCCATCCTCTGCACAGTCCATTCTATGGTGTCTCAGTACAAACAACAAAATGATAATGTTTCAGTTTAGTATGGCGTGATCAAAATTGTGTGGGTAACAGTACCTCATCTGTAATTGTAAAGCGTGAATTTGTAATAACTTGTCCGTTGATAGGTGCAGCGTGATTTACAGTATTTGATTGCTTCAGCACTAATAAGCACTAATAACCTTTGATACAAGTAGGTCAGCTTGATGAAAAACGTCCAAGCTGGGTCCATAATTTTTTTTAGTTGACAACAGGAAATGAGAGTGCAGATCTGTTGTATTTGCCTGAGCTCACAACTGCCGGGATGTTCTGTGCTTTTGCACAGGGCCCGGCCGGTGAGAGAGGGGAACAGGGACAGATTGGAGCCCCTGGCTTCCAGGTAAGAGCAGCAACACAAATCAGTGCTCTGAAGCTGTAGATGTTTTTGCATTCAGGTAATTAATAAAAAATACTGCCCTGAATTAGAAAGGATGTACAGCTGAATTCCAGAACTTTGACGTGACTGTGTCTTTACTGTGCAGGGTCTACCTGGACCCACTGGTCCTGCTGGCGAAGCAGGAAAACCCGGTGAACAGGTAAAGTCTTTATGTCCTCACCTGCCCTCTTTCAGCCGCTGCTCCTCATATGGTCTGACTATTGTGGACAGTATTACGGGCAAAGTACACTAGAGCAGGTCATGAGTTTGTCTCCCTACACAGGGTCTCCCTGGAGAGCAAGGTGCACCTGGATTAATTGGACCCAGGGTGAGTGTTTCTCTGCCAGATGTTTTGAAGGACACAGAGGTTGACTAGGCACGGTGTGTGGTGGAGCTCCACCATTATCTCTGATGTCTCTGTCCTTGCCCACCCCTGCAATGCTCTGTAGGGTGAGCGAGGATTCCCAGGAGAAAGAGGTGGGGCTGGTCCACAAGGACTTCAGGGAGCACGTGGTCTTCCTGGCACTTCAGGAACTGATGGACCCAAGGTGAGGACTAGAACATGCCATAGTGAAAACTGGACCACAGTCAACATAGCTGTAACACATCTAAACTGTACAATGTTGGAAACACTTCATACATGCCAGTGAAGTGTAGATTTGCTTTAGGATTAACTGAAAATTGTACCATGTCAAAAACATGGGTACATGACGAATGATGGTTTTTCTGGTGGTTATTGACCCACCTTTTTATAACACCCTGAATAGATACAGTGTGAGCCTGTCTTTAGGACATGTGCTCAGCTCATGTCATCTGCACTGTTTGAAGAAAGAAGAGCCATTGGCAGCACAGGCGTGCTGCTAAAATACTGAGGATGGGGCTGAGGGGGATTAGCAGTGTTACCACTGGACATGCCACAGTTAAACAGCTATCTTAAATACCTTGTGAGATTCATGAAGGGAATATCTTCATATAAAGACATTTTCCACCAGACTGGAAAGCTAGAAAGCATTGATATGAACAGTAAAGGCATTGGACTCTTAGTTATCCCATGCTGTAATTTATTTTCTTTCTCTTCAGGGTGCTATTGGAGCTAGTGGTCCGCCCGGTGTTCAAGGACTACCAGGCCTTCAGGGCATGCCTGGAGAGAGGGGTAATGCTGGCATTTCAGGAGCCAAGGGAGACAGAGTGAGTAGCACCTCCATCCACACATAAACGTTACCCATCCCATACTGCACTGCCGTCACTGCCTTGTTTTTGTACATTTGCAGTTTTGGTAGTACCTCCTGCCAAATCTAATGTTGTTCTGTTGTGCTACAGGGTGACAATGGTGAGAAAGGACCTGAGGGTGCTCCTGGAAAAGATGGTGCAAGGGTGAGTACCTATTTTTTTGGAGTTTCACAAAGAAATTATAATTCCATCCATCTCTCTGTTCATTTTCCAATAATTTTTTTAGACAGAGTCACAGGGCAGCCTGTAGCCTCAAGCAGTATTGGGTTTAATGGCAGGGCACACCCTAGACAAAGCAATTTTGCCATCTTTGCTGTCCTAAGGCTGATTGACCTGCCTTTTAAAGCATTCCTGAATTATGATGTGGTACATAGCAGTTATAAAACCTTTGTGTCTCTGTGTGCTGCCCAGGGTTTGATTGGTCCCATTGGCCCACCTGGTCCTGCTGGCCCTAATGGCATAAAGGTGAGAGACTTGGTTTTATGTTATTTATGTGTCTCTTTTATGTATCCCAATTTTCAGCTTTAATTAATCACTTAAACACTCTCTCTTGGTTTTCCTTACCAGGGAGAATCTGGACCCACAGGTCCTCCTGGCCTTACTGGCACCCGAGGTGCTCCTGTAAGTCCCTTCTACCATACTTAAGCATTATGCCTGCATTCATTAAGTTTTGGGCTACTTATTTTGAACAGGGTTGCACGGGACTCCAGTTCAACATAGGGCACAAGAAAGGGTACATTACAGGTGTCACTCACATGCACACCCATGGAAAGGGCATCTTAGAGTTCCCAACCCACTGCCTGTCAATGAGCTGTGGGAGGATACCAGAACACCTGTAGTGATCCCATGTATCCATGGAGACAACATGTGGACTGCACACACAGTTACTCACTGACCACGTGAACCACAGTGTGGCCCAACCTTAGCATTATGGAGGGAAAAATAACCCTCTCCCCTGAATTGGAATGCTATGTATTACGCATTACTTTTTCTGTTATAGTAGCTTTAGGAGAATATCAGAGAGCATTACATGAAATGTTAGTAGTTGTAATTCTGTTATTATCTGTTTTACTAGTCAGCAGCAGCAAAAATCATGGAAGTTTTGTGAAATTGTTTTCAGTTTCTTCCAAGAGCATATGTTTGGTTTCAACAGAGACCAAATCAGCCCCAACCCCCTCCCATTAAAACACACAAGGAAAAATTTGGTACTCCCACCATATATATTGTCCTTATCATCCATACCCAGATCTACGCCTGTGGGTTCTTCAGTTATTTGTTATCTATTTTCTATTACTTGCTTATGAATTTAGCTTGTGTTGTTGTCAGTAAAGTTTTGACAGCTTAGCAGTATCAAAGAAGAGGGGGCGCTGTTTTACTGAATATCAGCATGGCTATCATGTGGTCGTACGCATGAGGACACAGGCTAAAACCCCTGCAGTTACATTACATATAGCTATATTAGAAAGCTATACATTATCCTCTGTATAAGAATTGGGATTATAAAACAAGGTTTATGAGATTTTAGTTTTATACCTGGTGCCACGAGTAAGGAGTTTTCATTTTACTTTAATAAATGATTTTGCTTTCTTGTGCTACATGATTATTTTTTCATGCAATTTTGGACTTACGTGTACAGTATGTTTCATTTCAGGACAAAAATAATTATGAATACAGGAAGCTGACCTTAAATAGGTCTCCTACAACACAATATTTGACAAATCCGATATATCACAAAGCGTTAATATAATCCTTTTCACCTTCCAAGTTTCAAATGTCCTGCTATTAATAATCAGCGTTCATCTTCAGCAAACAACCAACTATGAGCCCTAAGCATGAGACATTCAGAGTGACAAGCTGAGGGATATTAATCAAAGTACTCTCTTTTGATCTGATATTTGTATATGATTTGGTAATTTTATTCACCAGATAAAGGGCAAAGCTTTAGAGGCTATACAAATTGAAAGTATTTCACTGAATAAAGAAACAGATTCAGTACAGAGAGAAAAATATGTTACAAAAGTGTACAAAACTATTCATAGAAGTGAAAATTCAATTAATTTTTTCCTAGGCACCTTTTACCATATGCTAAGCTGTGCTGATATTCAGTACAACAGCATGACCTCGAGTGTGATACTGGTTTTATACAACAGTTGTACAAACACCATTTATTACTTGACAGTAATAAGCAACAAAAGATAATGATTTGTTCTTTTATTTAATCAGTTATTTAGCTCTGCCAACACAAATAGTTTCTCAGCTGGGCTAGGAATTGACTGCTGCTAAGGAAGACAAACAATGAGCTAATTTGTGCACACCAGTTTACTTTACTCATTACAGTAGCAACATTGAAAGTTTGAATCCCATGCCGTTTACGTTATTGTGTTAGCTTCATCCTGGCTTTTTTCCTTCTCCTCATCGTCTGCTGATGAATATTCATAATTTAACTCAAATGTTATTTCCAGAAAAATGTCCATCTTTTCGGCATAGCTCGTTAAAATGTACTGTTGAATTAGCGACTGACAGTTTGTGGAATTAGATTATTAGAAAACCTGTGAAGCAGAGTGATACTTATTGTTAAACCTCCCAGTGCTGTTATACTATATATCGGCACTCTTGGAATGTGTCTTGTCCACTCAAATCAAACCAAATTCCGTAGTCAGAGCTATCTATTAATTTATGATCTTTCAAATTGTGCTGAGATTAACTTTCTGCAGCCTGGATGTAATTACTATACTCTCACAGCAAATTTGAATCATTAAACAGGCAGAACATAGCAGTTATTCCAGCAAAACTGGAGTGAGGTAGCATCTCATCCCATGAGATACATGGGACTTTGTCCAAACATCATGATATTGTTGTGTAATCAATGTGCAATAAAAGTAACTCCCTTTCGTATACTGGTAATATAAGCATTTACAATGTATGTGCTGCATAGAAAACTTTAATGTTAAACTATATTTGTTTTTTATTACATATGGTGCAGCTTTTTCTTGAGTTGTGGTACAAATGTAATTCCTTCTAAAAAGTAAGGTTATTTTGCTGAAAAATCTTTATGTTAATTTTTGTTTTCTGGTGTTGTATGTGTTTCTGTTTTGAAGTTGAACTTTACAGTTGACATCTGTAAAACAGTTCATAGTTATTAAATGTCTTCTCTCCTGTTGTTCAGGGTGATCGTGGGGAGATTGGACCTCCAGGTCCTGCTGGTTTCGCTGGCCCCCCTGTGAGTGCTCATGAATCCATGGATGCTTTGTCAAAATAGACTCTGACTTCTCTGGGGTTTGATTTTACTCAGATACAGTTTTTGTTTTCCTGTGGGTGGTCATGTGTATTTATAATAGTAAATATGACAACATGAACATGTGTAGGATTAATAAGATTAACAAGTACTATCTTCAGCACTTAATGTAGGATAGCTCCTTAAAATAGAGACTTAAAACATATTTAAGTAACCACATGAAAGAATTTATGTATCTCAATTCCCAGGGTGCAGATGGTCAGCCTGGACTCAAGGGTGAGCAAGGGGAGGTTGGGCAGAAGGGCGAGGCAGGAAATTTCGGCCCCCAGGGCCCCTCAGGGGCCCCAGGACCTCAGGTGGGTTTCCCTACCCTCTCTTTTGCTGGAAGTTTAAGCCGCTGTCATCCTACTGTAATGCTAAGCTTTAAACTTCAGAGTTTATCTTAAAATAGCATCATTTAGTGTCATATTACCTTGCACAAGGCAGCAGATGTCTCATGTTCTAAAGACCAAAATCTCTTTTGTTCATTTGTGCCTTATTCCCTTTGTTTTAGGGTCCCACCGGTATAACTGGAGCCAAGGGTGCTCGTGGTGCTCAAGGTGCCCCTGTGAGTCATCATGGATATTAAGTCTGGACAAACAGAACAAAGATAAGAAAAGGAAAAAGAAAAGAAATGTGTTAGATGTTAAATAGATGCAAGATGTTTATAGGAGTAATAGGGAACAGGGGTGCAATACTTTGAAACTGCCACATTTATAGTGTTCTCTTTCTCCTAAAGGGTGCTGCCGGATTCCCTGGAGCTGCTGGGAGAGTTGGCCCACCTGGCCCCAGCGTAAGTACCCAGGGATTTTTTTTATAGGTGTGGTTATTTCTGTTGTAAGTATTTCTCTGTTCTGGGCATCACCTCTCTTTTGAATGTAGCACTGCAGTGCTGCCATGTGCTTCTGTTCTGTTTCCTCCTTTTTGTTGTGTTTGTAGATCTCTGTATACGTTTGTCTGTGTTCCCTTTGAAATATTCAGAGTTCTGTTCATTCTTATTGGTTTTTATCTCTGTACTGGATATAATTTATACCTCACAATGCATTCTCCATTGTACCAGTGAAAAATAATAAAAATAGATTATTCACAGAAAGCTAGCTTGTAAAAATACACAATATTAATGTATTACACTTTACAGCAAGATATAAATATTGAGTCAAAATCAAGTTTATAGAGTTCTTTTAGGAGCAGCAGCAGTTGGCCAAAGTGTTGCATAATCCAAACCTGACTATTGTAATACAACAAGATAAAACAGCCCAGCTGAAGGAACAGAACTATATAGCAACAGTAAAAACACACTCCAGTGCTGATGTAAACACCATGATATTTGAAAACAGGAAGTGTTGCAGCCTGCCTGACTTCCAGAGGCAACTCATTCCAGAGTTATAGGCACAGTGGCAACCAATAATTATGTAATATATTACTTACAATACATTGTGACAATACAAACTATTATCATGACATTGAAACAATTAGTTGTGCTTATTACACATTACTGTGATACAAAGTTCTTCTCCCTGTAACAGCTACTTGACTTGCACACTTAACCCAAGAGTAACAATGTAACAGTCTTCAGAAATTATCATTATAATAATTCAAATAAAATTTGAAAAGCACTACCTTGTGGAGAGTGGAGTGGCAGACCTAATTACAGACTGAGAAACCTAAGTTAAAGTCACATGAACTGAAACCAGCAAACAGGAGTTGGAACACATATATTACTAAGAATAATATAACCAAGAAAACAATCAAAGAGCATTATGTTAAATAACTGCTAATAATGAATGCAAGACCAAGCCATCGGGCTGTTACAATATAACAATCAGTCAATATAAGGGGTGGCCAACTACGGTCCTGGGGGGCACCAGTGGGTGCAGGTTTTTGTTTCAGCCAGTTCAGTCAAGTTCATTTGCCCACTCTCTTATTTAAATATCAATTACATCATTGTACGTCCTTGTTCCCTACGATAATTTGTCTGTGCTTAGTTGTTTTAAATTATTGAAAGTTAAAAGTGAGACTCTTGTGCTTTATGATCAGTAACATAATTATAAAGCAAACATCATGATGTCTCTAACTGCATAAAATGTATAGATAATTCAGTAAGGTCTTTAATTCAGACCTGTCATTATTAATTGTATTTGAATTGTCATAAGTAATGAATAGCAGAAACAGGGGCCAATAACAAAGAATGCTTAAGCAGTCACTTAGGTGATTATTAACAACAAATGGATCATAATATACCATATCTGTTAAAACATGTTTTAAAAAATAAAAATGAGGCAACATCAGTAAGTCTTTGTCGTGCTTTTAAAATTCTTATTTAAAATGAATAAAGCTTATTGAGAATTACTGGATTAACACAATAGTTATACAAAAAAAGGTCAACGTTTAATTGATATTAAAATGCAATTAAAATCAGAAATTCGCTGAAGCAAAAACCTGCACTCACTGGGGCCCCCCAGGACCATGGTTGGCCACCCCTGGTTTAAAGGTATTTTAAAAATTGGGTTAGTGAAGTTGATGAGCTGACCTCATTAAGCCATATAGCAGGGTGCTGTGAAGATGTTGGGTGAACGCCTGATGAAAGGATGCCTGCTGTTCCCACCAAGAAAAGTAGTCTGTTAGAACAGTGAACTACAAACGTATTTTTGGCATTTATTGATTCTTGGAAATGTCTTGATATTCAAGTAAAATATCTAAAAAAAAAAGCTTTTTCAGTGTTGGTTGCATCAAAAATGGCGCTTGCAAGAATCTAAAAAAAGACTAATATATGTACATTTTTGAAAATATAATAAAAATTTCCAGTAAAGTGTTCATTTTTGCAAACACAAGATGGGGTACGTCTACTAAAATTATGTGAACTTGCAGACTAAATGTGAATATTTGTTGATTTAAATTGTTATATGAATAACCACGTTACAAATACATCAGTGTTGCTTCTGCTTTACCACCACATAGTGAGTAAAGAAAATCAGTGTGTGAATTCCCAGAATGCTTCACTGAGCATACACGTGCTCATGCGTTTAACTTTTCGCCCTTCCCTCTGCTTTAGGGAAATGCTGGCCCTGTAGGTCCTGCTGGCCCTGCTGGTAAAGATGGGCCAAAGGGCATTCGAGGAGATGTTGGTCCCCCGGGAAGACCAGGAGAACCTGGCCTGCGTGGTAATGCTGGTCCTCCTGGAGAGAAGGGAGAGCCTGGAGTGAACGGACCCCCAGTACGTTTTCAGCACTGTCTGTGTGTTTCTTGTACTGTCCACACAGACTGTGCCATTTCAGCAGCGGCTGCTTGTGTCTCCCCAATGTCTGTTCCCAGCAGCAGAGCACTGAAAACAGTGTTCCTGATGACAGTCTGATTATGCCTGCTGTCTGTTTTACTTCCCCAAAAGTTAACACACAAGGGTCATAACTGTCTGCATCACAGCAGAAAGGTTCGATGGGAAAGCTTAACAGTAACACACATGCTCGTATAAGTCGATCTCACAGATAAGTCGAGGGAAATATTTGGGGCTAAAATTGGTAAATTTTGTATGAATCATGTATAAACCAAGGCAAAACTTAATTGGGGCCAAGGAAACACAGTAACAAGTCATGCTTAATAAACTTCTTATGCACTAATAGTAATGCTCAAGCAATAGCTAAATTACAAGGAATTTTACCTTTAAGTGGCATAAAGACTGAAGAAGTAAAAGATCAATTACTTGCACTAAGAATAAAACTGCAGCATTTTCTTTTCTTTTTAAAATTAAATTTGCGTATTATTTTGCATGAATTTCATTGTGAACTATTACAGCCAGTGGCTGTTTACAGTGTAAACCCCGGCTCATCGTGAGCCACATTCAATATACATGCTTTATAACCCATATTCTGTCTCCATAACAATTAGAGAAATTGTACTGACCTGTGGAAAAGTTGACCTTATTTATAGCTCCATTTTAAAACCTAAAATTTCTCGACTTATACACAAGCATATGTGGAACGTATGTTTTTTATACCTGTATACCAACATATACGCTCCATAAATTGCTTATATATTTTTTCATACCCATGTGTCTTACATATTTAGCCTAAATGAAATTATGTACATGTCCAGTGTCAGTTTACATACTCATGTTAAGTAGCTTTCAAATGTTTCAAAGCAAGCTCCTCTCCTAGCATCTACTCGTAAATAGAAGTGATTCGGATTCCTTCCACAGGGTTCTGATGGGTCTCCAGGTCCCCAAGGTCTTGCAGGGCAGCGAGGAATTGTTGGTCTTCCTGGGCAGCGTGGTGAAAGAGGCTTCCCTGGTCTTCCTGGACCATCTGTGAGCTTTTTTCCCCTTGTGTTTCTCTATTAGATGACCCTCCAAACAGTACTGTTTGTCTGTTAGATGATTCTTTAAACTAAATTCCAAATAAACTGAGATCAAACCATCATGCATAATGGAAAAAATCTAGGCAAAAATATTTGCAACAAAACAGTGGTAATGCGCTAGGTACATCGTTGCCAATGAGTGAAATACACAGTGCTACTTTCTGGTTTTTCACTCTAGCGTTTGTCATTATAGGGTGAACCTGGAAAACAAGGTGCTTCAGGTGGTTCTGGTGAACGTGGCCTCCCTGGTCCCATCGGACTCCCTGGCCTAACTGGACCGGCTGGAGAGCCTGGACGAGAGGTCAGAGTTCAACACAGAAATGAGAATGATAATGCAGACAGAATCATACTTGGCATTGCCACTCACAGCACATCATATAAATGTTTTCTGTACATTCTACTATATAGAATAATGAATACAGTATTCAGAATGATTATTGTTCTACACACTGAACCCTGCGATTAATATGTATTTTAAAGAGCATATAAAAACAATCACAACCTGAATATATTTGCTGTAAAAAATAAACAATACATATATATACAGTATGTACAGCTAGCATTCTGTTGTAACAGTGAAATATAATATAATTGAATACATAGTTGGATATTCACATATGTTGCCTGAGTGACAGCTTCAGACATAATGAAAGTAATGCTATGAAGCTTGCTGCAACACTGCCGTGTTCTGTATGATAGGGTAATCCTGGAACAGATGGGCCTCCTGGGAGAGACGGAGCTGCTGGCATCAAGGTGAGAACTTCGCTTCAGTTTGTCAGTTATTGAAAAGTCTTCAGTTATTGACTATCTTTGCCAGTGCTGCCAGCTATAATACATTTACATTAATTCATTTAGCCAAAATTAATTCATTTTATCCAAAGCAACTTACAACATTTCACGTACATGTTACAGTGAGCTAGCACTGTGTGTCTTGCTCAAGGACACACCTGGTGGCTAGGCTGGGATTTGAACCAGGAAACCTCAGTATGCCAGGTGAATGGGTTACACATTGAGTTACCATATCTAACTGGCATGTCACAATATCATGCAGAAAAAGACTGTGTGCTCTTGAATGCGTACTGGCACAAGCACTGGCTGTCTGTTCATTATGCTACAAATCGAGGCAGTCATTGAATGTGTTATCAGAAAGTTGACTGAACTGATGGTGATGAGTTGTTCAATGTGTGTTTCCGCCACAGGGTGAACGTGGCAATACGGGTCCTGCTGGTCAGCCTGGAGCACCTGGCCCTCCCGGCCTCCCTGGTCCTTTGGGTCCGCTGGGCAAACAGGGAGACAGAGGAGAGGCTGTGGGTGACCTTTCTGCTTACAACCTTCACAGCACTGTTTTAAGCAGCATTACGTAGCGTTGGGTCTGTGTCTGTTGCTGCTACTAATGTCGTGAGCTGTAAACCAAAATATTTAATATTATTTTATATTTAATTAAAAATTATATAGATGTATATTTCATTACATATATGTGTCTGTTTTGATATTTATGCTTATATAAAATATATAATAACTAAATGTATACAGTATGTCACCGCTTTAATCGTGTAGAAGGGAGCACTTTACCGGGTCTCGTACTGTATTACTGGGTGGGGGTGCGTCTGTTAGAGCGGGCACGTCAATTAGAGGAAATACAGTAAATTATATATTAATAATTCAATAATTTTCTCAAATAAAGTAGTAAGTAAGAGTTAGTATAACTGAGTTATAATTAAGGTTTCAATAGGATCAACGTGACATTGAAGGGCTTTGTGTTTCATTTTAAATTAGTCACATTATCGTGTCACAAGCTTTGTTATAGTCTATGTAAGTCTGTATAACAAATTAACTGGTTACAAGAAATGGCAGCATACACTATGTTAATGCATTTTCACATCATGTTAGAGAACGTATTATTTGTTACGCCTGTCCTCTTTTGCTCTTTCAGGGAGCTCAGGGATCAGCTGGTCCTCCAGGTCCAGCTGGGGCCAGAGGAATAAATGTGAGTGTATTTTTTTTACTGCACTGTAATGTACCAAATGTTATCTAATGCACGTGAGGGTCTCTGCCTGAGAACGAATCCTCATACACTGATCTGCTCTCTGCATATCTGCAGTTCTTACACCGAGCTTTGTTCAACACATACATCTTAAAATGCCTCCACGCATAAAATTGCAGTACATTAATCTAGGCTTTCACAAATATTTTTAGAGATTAATAAAAGTACTGTATTTGAAAATTAATTGATGTTCTGCATGATGGATGAGAGAAAAAATGCAGTTACATTTTAAAAGTTTATTTTCACTGTCCTGTAAATACACACCATACTGCCTGCACTGGTCATAGAACAAGTAACTGGTAGACTTCAAAAACATCTGACACATTACATGTGCCAGCTGTCTCACCTTGCCCTACATTTGGCCTTTATCTACAGGTTGTTAGTGTGTCCTGTAGCTAAAAGGATGATTGTGCCTTGTCTGTTTTTTCTTAGGGACCCCAAGGCCCACGAGGAGACAAGGGTGAGGTTGGAGAGGCTGGTGAGAGAGGACTGAAGGGCCACAGAGGTTTCACCGGTCTTCAGGGTCTTCCAGGATTACCTGTAAGTGATCCCTTTTGCTGGGGTATGTTTAGGGTATGGCGGGGTCTCTGAGAAGGCATGTGTAACTTACATGCCACCTTATTTTTGTGATGTATGCCATAAAACTGTTATTCAAGCAGTGTGGGCACTTTGATTTGCACTTGTGTTATCCCATTCATCAACTGAAGTCAGCTGCTGGTCTCTAAGATAACCACCTCAGTTGCAAATTGAAATGTCTAAGGTGTCTTTTTTTGTCTCTGCTTCCTTTTTTGAAAATGTTTTAAACATAAGCTAACTTTTAGACTTTTAAAACCTGTTTTTGATACAGTTACTCTTTATTGTAAATAGCTTTGATCCAGTCTCAGACAAACTGCAGGAAATGCAGTGTACTATTTCTGTTACATGTAATGACATTCATAAAACTTAGCTTCCTGTTTGCTGAGATTTTATTTTTCTTTTTTAAAGGGACCTTCTGGTGAACAGGGTACTACAGGACCTGCAGGTCCTAGTGGACCTCGGGTAAGTTTGAGAATGAGTATAAACAAATGACCGTATAAAATTATTTTTTTTGTGGCCAGGTAACATACTGAGGCAAGGATTATGATGCTGCTTGTAAATATGTTGCACTAAAGACTTTTATTTTGAAGTATAACTATGCTTCTTTGCTTCCTCTGTTTCCATAGGGACCTCCTGGTCCAGCTGGTCTACCAGGAAAGGATGGTGCAAGTGGGTTACCAGGTGCTCTTGGTCCAGTGGGCCCTCGTGGTCGCTCTGGGGAAAATGGTGCTGTCGTAAGTACCTGAACACCTGCGCAGATGACCATCCTGTTGAGATTAGTCACGTCTTTCTGTCGGAGCATATTTTCTTGTACTATCCACCCAGCCAGGATGACTCTTGTACAAGCTGTCATCTGCCTTTTACTTAACCTATATATTGTTTCATATTCCAATTCCTGTAAAGTGCCTTGGGCAGTATATATATATATGTAGATATATTTTTTTTTTGAGAGAAAATGATATAACCATTTAGCATTCCGAAGACATGCTCTTGACTACAGCATCATCTCTTCATGTTCAGGGTCCTCGCGGACTGCCCGGCCCTCCTGGCCCTCCTGGCCCTCCTGGCCCTGGCATCGACATGTCTGCATTCGCGGGCGTATCTCAGGAGAAGGGCCCTGACCCTCTGAGGTATGTGAGGGCAGACGAGGCCTCCAGCTCGCTGCGGGAGCACAACTTGGAGGTGGACGCCACCCTCAAGTCCATCAACAGCCAAATCGAGAACATCATCAGCCCAGACGGCAGCAGAAAGAACCCGGCTCGTACCTGCAGGGACATCAAACTGAGCTACCCCGACAGGGAGAGCGGTGGGTGCAGTGGGAGGCAGGGGTGCAGATAGGGTGACCATACAGCCAATAGTACGCCAGCTAGCCAGGATGGACGCCTGTTTGTCTGGCATTTCCATGTAGCGTTTGTGATCTACGGCACTGACTCATTTACTTGGGTAAAGGTAAATACCTCATGTAACACAACTTGTATTTCCCAGGCATTTAGAGCAGCTGTTAAGCCTTTAGAGAAACAGGACTACTCTAATTAAAATGTTTACGGGTTTAACATTTTTAAATGTTAGAAGGAACAGTTGAGGACATAAAGGGTATCCATTCAATGCAAAAAGCAAGAATGACAAATCTCACACTTCTGTATATAATGTCAATGTGACCTAGATATGAAAGGCAAGGATGCTATTGCCAGCATGTTGTTACGGACGAGCACCAACAAAAAGTGCAGGTGAATCACATGTCTTGGTCACATCTGAATGGCAACCAGTTTGAAAGATGTAGGTGAAGGTAAACCAATACATTAAACAACTGTGAAAATGCGTCCATGTTTCTGGGTTAGTCGAATTCTTTTTGAGTACTACATATAAAATAAATATGTCAAAGCTATCACGAGTAATAAATACGCACTCTGCATATTACTAAAATGGAAAAATTTTGTTTTTCAGGAAATTATTGGATTGACCCTAACCTTGGCTGCAGATCAGATGCCATCAAGGTCTTCTGTAACATGGAAACAGGTGAGACCTGTGTCTATCCAAACAATCCCAGAATCCCCCGCAAGAACTGGTGGTCCAGCAAGTCCAAGGATCTCAAGCACATCTGGTTTGGAGAGACCATGAACGGAGGATTTCACGTGAGTTGAATTTTATGAATGTTTTATTACTAAAACGTTAAAATAACCTGATCTAAACTATTTAGGTTTAATTACTTATGCCTACTGTGCAGTTTTAAGTTGTATTTTTTTGGCCTCGAAAGCTGAAAGTCCTTGTGTGGCTCCTTGTACAGTTCAGCTATGCCGGAGAGAGTTTTCCTCACAACGCTGCTGACATCCAGCTGACCTTCCTGCGACTGCTCTCCAATGAGGCCTCGCAGAACATCACGTACCACTGCCGAAACAGCGTGGCCTACCTCGACCATGAAACTGGCAACCTGAAGAAGGCCCTGCTGCTGCAGGGATCCAATGAGGTGGAGATCCGTGCTGAAGGCAACAGCCGCTTTGCCTACAGCGTGCTGGAGGATGGCTGCTCGGTGAGTCACGTGCTCAGAAGGACGTGGTCGGCAAAGGCATATGTAGGAAACATTTACTCCTGTCCATTAACACATGACAATAACCATGCTCAGACAAACGTGTAACCAAAGGTGTATGTAGGAATGTGTACTGCTGCCCGCTAACACGTCAACAACGACGTTTAGACAAACGTGGTCGGCAAAGCCATATGTAGGAACACGTTTACCGATGTTGATTAACGCATGCCAACAACTGTGCTGTCTGTTGTCGTCCCTGGAAGAACTTTGACATGGACAAAATGTTGTGTGTTGTCACCCCCACAGAAACACACAGGGCAGTGGCACAAGACTGTAATTGAGTACAAATCACAGAAAACCTCTCGTCTCCCCATCGTGGACATTGCCCCTATGGATATCGGTGGAAAAGACCAGGAGTTTGGAGTGGACATCGGTGCCGTCTGCTTCTTGTAAAGAAGAATCGCAGAGTAACAAAAGAAACAAAATAACTCCAAAATAAAAACAAACATATCCCAAAACAAAGCAGAGAAATGCGAAAAAAACAAGTTTTTTTTTTTTTGTAAGAAAAGGACTTTCCAGGTTGTGTTTTCAAGATGGCTGCACTGAATGGCACCAGAACCTGTGCAGCATCTAACCTCCTGAATCCCACTTGTGGTTCCAACCTAACCTCCAGTGCTGGGCAGATCTCCTGCAGACAGGAAGGACAGATTACAAGGGAGCAGTAACGTACAGATGAAACCAATGGGAAAACAAACACAATGTGATGTTATTTATTGTTTAATCTTTGGGATCTTTGCAAACGTTTGGTAAGACTGGGTGAATTAAGCCAGAACACTAAAATAAAGTAATTCCCTTCTACTTTCATTTACGCTTATTTTACCATCTCTCCAAATGTATCACAGCACATGTGAAGTAAAACAAAGTCTATGCAGTTACAGAAAACGTTCAAGTGCTCCCACTTCTACGGTCAGGACAGTTTTAAGAACTATGACAACGGTGTTATTAATACTGCCAGCCTTTTTTACAGCTAGATACTCACTTATTTGTGTATTTATATATACACAGTTTGGAACCTAGTGTACCTATATGCTGTTTTTTTAATTAATTGGCCACAATAAAGAGAAATTTTACACATCTTGTAAGAGACACCCGAAAGTTTTATTAAACATGGCTGATTTTTTTTTATTATTTTGATTACCAAACAGCATTGTTTTTAAAGCTACCTCAAGTGCTGATTAAAAACAAAGCAAACCCTTTGTGTTGGCTGACTTTACCCAAGTATCCCAGGTGAGTCTGAGAGCTGATTGGGCTGCTTTTGCTTGGATGTCCAATCATCAGAGGTATGACCGGTTTTCAGTCCCAGCCAGTTACCTGCCCCGCTCTGACTCCTCAGTAAGCTGGCCTCTCAGCAAACACACACCCACTTTATTCTGGGCAGTACCAGAGAGCCCACTGGGGTGCCCACTTCCACAGTGTAGCTCTGCTTTTTCTAGAACAGGGTGTGCCTGTGTGAGGGAGTGTACATTTTTATTATAAATATTGTGAAAGTGTTTTGTTGTGGTTTTAATGTAAATTGGAAATAAAAGGAGAAACCATTCACAGTGAAGTTCCTTTTGAATTTTTCTCCAAAAAGACACAAGATGCAAAGCGGCAAATAGTACCTTTGCATTTTATGTATGCCATAAGAATTGCAGGCATATTGAGATTTTCTAAAAACACCTAAACAGATAGAGTAAAATATTAGGTCATCAGCCTTGGACATATTTGATAAGAAATGCATATTCTAGACTCTAATACATTTTCTCCTCATTGGAGGCATGTGAGAAACCACTACAGGACTGATAATTCTACACCCACAATTTAAATGTTACACCTAACACTGAGCACTACAAACCCCCCAAAGGCAGCTCCACGCACAGTGGAGTCTTATATGAATACGTACAGCAAAAAAAAAATTCACTCAGTCAATGATTTGTGAACATTATCTTTCCTAGCCATTTTCCCCCCACACTGCTGTGACCATGTCACTCAGGGATGACAATTTTTCAGTCATGCATCTACAAGCTCACTGCATTTCAGTATTATCTTAGCATTTCTTGATGATACCAACATGTTCATAGCTGTGCTTGGTTTGTGTCCGAGTAACAATACTGAGGCAAGAGTGTGCACCCCACCCCAACCCTCTCGCAGGGCTTGTACCTTGTGCTACTCAGGAATGCCCCAGGTCCCTTCTCCCCAACTAGGACAATGTCCTACATATATCACTGCAACAAATATGAAAAATATCAAAACTTTTTTTAATAATTGCTTGTGCTTGACAGGATAGAGGAACAAAAACAGCTTTATTCAGAAATGTGCAAAGCAGGATGTTGAGTAATAGTGTATAGAACTTGGCTAGCTCATCCGTGCTGGGCTCAAGTGGACAGTTCCGTGTACAGATGCCGATCTCCGTTCTCTATCACCCTGCTCTGGGCCAGGGGGAGTGGCGGGCTGCCGCTTAGGCCCTGAATGGGCCTCCCGGCGCTTACAAAGTAGAAGGGAACATGAGAGATCCTCCCATTGGACCAGCACTGCGGAGAGGAAAGCCAATCACATCTGGCACAACCTTAACACAGGAGCTGTTGACTGTGAACACAAGTGTAATGTTAAGAGGGCGTCCATGGATCTTACCACCGTAAGCAGGGCTCCATGTGGGAAGCTGGGATGGAACTGCAGTAACCTGGGCTCTGCTCCTGACTCTCCCTGAATAAAACCGCTGACAGACAAGACAAATCACGTTACTGAGGTACACTGCTTATGTAGCATCTACCAAACAACACAACTGTTACACATGGCAAAATGGAGGGGCTCAAGAATGAATTAAACATGGTGAGGTACCAAAAAATAAATGAGACATTATGTGAGTACCAGAGGAGAATGTGAGACTGTAAGACATAGAAGTTTTTTTTTCCCCAACTGAGTAAAATAAGGTAATTACAAACAAAAAATACAGGGAGCAGGTGAAAACACCCACCAAGGGAGAAGCTCAAATACTTGGAGCAGGTGAAAACACCCACCAAGGGAGAAGCTCAAATACAGGGAGCAGGCGAAAACACCCACCAAGGGAGAAGCTCAAATACAG
>JABJVR010000087.1:3921255-3934368 GCA_025773905.1 Chitala chitala
CTTTGAACTGAGCTTGAAAGACCAAACCTGTGTATAATTTAATTTTTAAATTTTTTTTAATTTAATGATGTATGTAGTATATATTTGGATTATATCACTGTTTATTACCATTTTATTGCAGATTTTTTTGTTTACGTTTTGTGCTTACACGTGTGTATATTGTACAGCTGTTACAGACTTATGAAAGTGTAAAAACAAATGTTTTAAATGGACCTTATTAATGCAAATGCATCATGTAGTCGGCAAAAGTGGTTGCATCAGAAAAAAGCAATGTTGAAGAAAACGGGACATTTATACTGAAATTTACTTAGCGGTGACCTTCAAGCAAAAGTGAAACGCGTGCCGACTAAACCTAGAACTGTTAATGTGGGCTTCAGGCTCTGTCAAGCAGTATTTACAGACCTGTGGTTTTCCATGTGTATAGATGTGTAGGTCCAAACTCTCTCAGACACACATATGGCAACACTAAAGCACTGTATAGGCCTTAGATCACACCATGTTAAAAAGTCTCCCAACTCTGAACCGACACCATTTTCCCCAACAACACAGACGTTCGTTGCGTTAGGAGAAAGCCAGTGGTCACTGCACTGTGCCTGCTGGGAGATCACAAGGGTGAGAATCACGAGTCACTACACACACACACACAGTGTAACAGGCCGTGTATTAAATTAATAAACAGCACTGAAGCATACCTGTCTCAGACATTTACATGTGGGGGTGTATTTATTTTCCAGGTGCAAGTTCAGTTCATGCAAATTCTATAAGAATTTAATACTAAACCAAATTGCATTCCCCTTCTAACATTAAAAATAAGGTGGGTTATAATCAGGTACTTTGCATGAAGGGTAACAGTGAATCTTATTGCACACTGGAGTGAGACCACAGGAAGGACATACAAGTTAGTCTAGTGTCAACACTGTATCGTTACAACCACCCGACAAGTTCAGGTATAAATGTAAATTAGACTGTATATTTCTTCTGAGCACTGAAGAGTCTTAAAAGTGCGTTTCAGTTCTTGTGCATTTCTAGCAGTGTTGGTTTTCAACGAAAAGGGTTGCAACTGCATTTTGTAACTAGGTGTAAAAGCATTTCAGGAGCCTGGGACAGTTTCAGCTTTTCAGATAATTTTAATCATGTAATTTTCAAGAATTCTGTGGCACCCAAGTCTACAATAAATTTGAAAACGTGCACAAAACAGGAATTTGTTTTTCCCTGCCAAGGATAGTAAAAATAAAATCTGACTCAAGCAAAGAAAATTGCAGGAAACTACAGTCAAATTTACTTTTCTGCTATTCAACTGAATTATCTGCCCCCAACCCCCAACAACCCACCACCACTTCCAACAACTCCCCCCCCCAATAAACACCCCCAAAAAAAAAAAAAATTAAAAATCAAAAAAAAAAAAAAAAAAAAAAAAAAACCTATTGGAACAAATATACCAGCACATGTTAGTAGTACAGGTCTCTAGAAAAGGTTGCAAGCCCCAGCACTAGGGCATCACACCTGTGCCCCTCCCACAATCACCCCCCAGACAACTTCCAAAATAAAACTGGATGAAAATAGGAATGATACAGAAAAAACAAACTGTCAATAGTGACAAACAGCTAAAACAGTCCTAATAGTAGATTTCATATTGACTTTAATAAAGCACTTAAGCGTGTTTGCTTGCAGTTAGTGTTGTTCCAGGTAATACAGGTGAGAGGAACAAAGCCCATGCGATCCCAAGGTGCTGTGCCCAGATCCCCAGCAAGTCCAGGGGTTAACATCTCCACACAGGGTTGGGTTTGCTGCCAACCATCAAAATACGGCAGGGTGGGGAAATAAATACAGGAGTTTTTTCTTTAAAAGGAAAGAAAGCAAACAGTATGTAAATTTTTTTTCTTTTTTAACTTTAATTTTTTGGAAAATCGGCCAACAGAACTACACATGACTACCAAGATTCTTCCACCACCATTCTTTGATGGGAGAGCAAAACAAAATGAAAAACTCTTTAAAATCTTGACTCAAATGGGAGTTAAAACCAAAGGTGATAAACAGCAGGCTCGTGTCTGTGGATGCGTAGGTGGGTTAGAATTTAAAGAGGAAATCCTCATTAGCTGCAGTCACCACTGCTGGGGACCTGACGGTAGAGTCGTCACTTTGTGCAGACGCTGCTCAGTTGGTCGCCAGTCCAGTGGCCTCTGAGGACAACCTGGTTGACAATTTTGGAAAGGAACAAACCGTCCAAGATTCAACACTCCTACAAAGCTGAGCATTATACATAACAGGAGCCTTGCTCACTACAGAAAAAAAAAAAGGAAAAAAAAAAATTTAATCAATGCCAAATATTCACTGTTTAACAGAATTATAGCTGCCAAAACTAAAAATTCAGTAAACATATTCGCACCTTTTGTTGCAGACAATGCTTCAACGCATCATATAGGCAGAGGAAATAAAAATAGATGAAACTATACCATCGATACATGCATCTTAGACTCGATAGGTGTATTTAGTATTCAAGAACTGCTTCAATGAGGGCACCGGTGTCAACAGGGAAAGCATCCTCACCTGGCATTTATGAGGTACTCGGCCAGGCTGATGCTGGCAGCAGACCCGGTGATGGTCACCTGACGGTCGGTCGAGCCCTCCACTGGGTTGGCAATCTTGATCTGGGCCCCTGACATCTGCCTGATCTCATTGATCTTGGCGCCCTGGCGACCAATAATGCATCCGATCAGCTGGAAGTGGAAAGAGGGGAAGAGGTGGGTTGGTGAGAAAGGCAATACTCAATATTACCCAAAACCTGTTTTTCCCCATTGTATGGACAGTTAATCCAAAAGAAGCCCTGCAATAAAAGACAAACTAATTCAGAACAGAAAACACAGCGCACAGCTGGGGCAAATCTTCACAGCTTTGTGATTGGCCCTTGAAGAGTATTTGCTTACACATACAGATATGCAGCTGCCATAGCAACAGGCTACTTTACAAAAACCGAACTGCTATTCTGTTGCCATCTCCAGTATCTGGAAAATGTACCAACGGGTTATCGTGTTAAATGCTTTAAAAATCCTGAGGATACAAAAATCTCCTGAAGACAACAGTGCAGCGAGGACACTTACGTCATTTGGAATGGTCAACTCGTGGGAGCTCGTCTGGGCCGAGGCGTCCATGGCTGAGGGAGAGGCACGGAAGTTGCATCACGCAGCGTTAGCACATCTGGAGAAACCACTAGAACGTGGAACTTTAAAAGTTCCAAAAGGCCGCCCAAGTCCCAGTTGGGAGCAGCAGTTACATCCCTACACAAGTTGAAGATGGAAACTATGCAAGATGTCCACTGTTTATGGCAGAGCACAAGTGCTGACATTATTTATATAATGTATAAGTAGTAAAATAATGTTCCACAGCCATGGCAGGGCATGAGCCCAGTCTGCACAGACCCACCGTTGAAACCCTGGCTGCCAGCGGTCAGTGGAAAGGGGCCCTGCTGCATGGCAAGCTGGTGCAGTTTAGTGAGCTGCAAGGACATGGGGGGGCATGGCATTAATGTCATCAAACCTCACACCCTTCTCAAACAGCATACAGAACTGGGCTCTCAATCGTAACAGTAGAGGGGACAGGAGGAGGAGTTCTTACATCAGGCTGGGGGATAGCATGCTGTCCTTGAACGGCATACGCCTGCAACGAGACCAGATTATCAGCTCCTGCACCCCCCCAACCTTCACATAAAAGCACAACACATGACAGCAGGTAGAGCTCACGTGTACCTGCCCACCAGCGAAGATCACAGGTGAGCTTGAAGGTTTGGGTCTGTACGGAATGGTGACACCTTTTGGAGGAGACTGAGGACACAGTTTATTAGCATGTTTCAAAACAAATCACACACCATCTCCTCGTACCTCCCCAACTGACAATGAGGTTAGTAATGGCTTCCCACTATGTGTTTAGCACGTGTTATTTCCACTGCAACTCACTGCCTCTGAATATCATCTCATCATGTTTTAAAGTCCAACAGAGAAAAAACCAGAACTGCTTTGGTTTAACACCAAATGCATATAGAATATAATATACTAATCACTCTGGCTGGAGACTAATGGATGTTATACCTAAAACAGCTAAAGCCACTGATGTGAAGCAAGTACTAAAAGACAACATGCAAGCTGGATTCGCAAGCCAGTCTTCTTGGACTACAGTGAAAGGATGCAGGCAGACGAGGAGCACAAAGTACCTCAAGCATCACCACACAGATCTGCTTGACGCATTCAATGATGGACGGAGGAGTGCCTGCAACAGTGATGGCGCGCTCCGTGGAGTTGGGCAGCATATCGCCTGCCACCTGCACCTGGGCACCAGTTGACTGGGGGAGGGGTGTAGGCAGGCATAATTAAAATCCAAACAGGTGGGCTATTCGGGCAGACGGCAGGAGAAGCAGCTCCATGCCGGCCTCTCACCTCTCTGATCTCCTTGATCTTGCAGCCGCCTTTTCCAATGAGCGAGCCGCACTGGCTGGCAGGGACCACAATGCGCAGTGTCACCGGAGGCCGGCTGGCAGCTGTGCTGTTGGTCATCGAGCTGCTGATGTCCTGCAAAAGTACATGCCCACACACCTTCACAAGGCTATTTCAAGCAAAAGCAGACCACAAAATTCAATGTATCGCAATACATCGCTCAGTGATGTTCCACCAGTTTAAAAGGTTCTGAATATAGTGGCAGACAAAACGCTGGAAAACAAGTGGAAGGTAAAATGCAACTCCGGGTACCTCCTCCATCTTGTCAATGATCATGGAAAAGGCTTTGAAGATAGCGTTGGTCGGTCCAGCCAGAGTGATGATCCTTTCGGGACAGTTGCCCTCAGAGATGTTGATCCGTGCTCCACTCTGAAAAACAGACTGCCTTTAACCCACACAAAACATACCTGTGAGGTGTGTGTGTGTGTGTGTATATATATATATATATATATATATATAGCCACACTGCACTTTCAAGACACTGTATTTCTTACAGTACCACTGTCTCATATGCTGCATATAGCAAAAAGGTGCCGCCATCAATAGCCCACCTAGTGTTTATAATACATAAAAATGTGTCATTTCAGCAGCTGAAAACAAATTTCACCCAAAACAAAAGTTGTACATATTACCTAAAAGGTGGGTGATCAGCAAAAAATTACCATTTTAGCATTTAGTGTTCCATTAGGCAGCTGATAGCAGCGGCCATTTAATTGTCATAAAGCACCCCAATTAATTCTTCTACCCAAGTTCAAGCATCAGAAAGACAAAATATTGTGATTCAAAACTGCTTTAGAGTTACACTTCCAAGTATCACAGATAGAAGAATTTACATTACACAGAACAGAAAAGGACCACATCTTCCATTGCTCCAACCATGGCAAAACCTTATCAAGTCTAAGTCCTGATGAGCTGCAGCAGGACAGGCATCTGAAGCAGAAATAACTGCACTACAGTGTGGTTGTGCATTATTCAGCTGGCATCTGCCCGCATGCCACAATAATTTTTAAATATATTAGCAGTTGGTAGTCTCCAAAATAGTAGTTTAACCATAACTGACACACCAGGGACAGCAATAACAAAAGGGATTTTTCAGCAGCCAACTTTACTTTTACAACAACAGTAACAATGAGGAGCAGACATTAAATGCTACTGAAAAAATAAAACTGAAAAGTTTAATTTGGGAAAGGACTCACCTCATCTCTCATCTTCTTCACAGATTCACCTTTCTACATGCAGGAAAATAGTCAAAATTAAATCAACCAGATGTAAAAACAATACTTAGTACATATCCAAAGGCAACCTCAGCAAAAACTGTATGTACCTTGCCAATAATACTCCCGACTTCCTATGAAAAGAAAGAAAAAATGGTTACAATTCTGCTCACAATGCTTTACGTGTCTTTAAAACCAATTAATGGGGTGGCAATGCCAGGAGAAGACCATAAATATCAAGACATTAGTCATTTTTTCCATATCAATATTTATGCATCATAAATGAACATGTGTACGAGAGTTTAAAGATTATATAGTCATGTTTAGCTTGGTAGCCAAAACCATGACTAATACACCCTCACATCTGATGAAATGATGAATGAAGAGTAATTTAATACTCATCAAGCAAGATGACTGCAGTTTTGGAAATTAAGCCAAAACCACATCTATAAACATCCAACCACCTAAGTGAACAACTCTACAAAATCCAGTCTGCTTTTACTGGTTTCACTTTTTTCCTCCAAAAGCTCACCCACCAGTTATTACTCAACTGTAACTGTTGTGCACTGACACACTAAACTTCATTCCTAATGGTTTTTCACGCACTTTATAAATTATAACTGGAACAAATTGTATTAGAATTTAATTGGGGAAGTGAAGGGGTTGAGCATACAACTTTATGTCAGTGTTCACATGAAAATGCTTGTCCTGCAATAATCTGCACCAACTTTTTAAAGACCAGTTTTGGACTTCAAACACGTGTGACCTGGATCTAAACAATAAACAATGACCCATGAAATTATCTATACCAAAATTTTCCTTGGAGTTAGGGAATGTCACTTCCAAACCAACCTTGCCATGCATGAGCAACCTGATTGTCAGGGTGACATTGAGTCCTCCTTCAATCACACCGGAGTCCATTGCTGCAGTGCGCGTGAAGAGGTGCTGACCACTCAAGAACTGGAGTCTTTGGTCAAAACTAAACCAGAGAAAGGGAAACTGGTTTAGAAGAATGCACAGGTATTACATCATTCTTGGGCAAATCGTAGAACACAAATATATTCTGACAAAAAGATGCAGTTTTTTTATATATATAAAAACGACTTTAAATATAGAAACACTTGAGACGTCGAGAGTTGTCTATGAATTGATCTAATCGAAATCACTGAGTTAAACATAGTTAAACAGAATCGAGGTGATATGTTGCTTATTGTAAATATTTCTCAACAAAAAGGTTATCTATAAAATATTTATTCTTTAACGTTATTACACTGCAACTAAATCGGTGTAATTACAACATTTTTTTTCCGAAAAAAAAAAAAATCATTCTTAAAAGTGCTAGCTCGCTACCTAGCACATCAATTACTACGTCGATATTTCATTTATATCAGTTCACGGATATACCGCAACATATCCTAGCTCAATAAAACCAAAATGCGCAAATAAAGGATTTTCCTCGCCACCATTTGTATGTTAAATGTTAAAATTACACATAGGAGGGCGGATATAGAACAGTTGGAACTGTAGCCAACAAACGAAGTTACGCAGCGCGTTAGCTAGCTAGCTAATTAGCAACTAGCGGCCGACAACACAGCGCACAGGCGCCTCTACACGTTTTCAGCTCACCCTTTATTGTTTGATGAGTCAACTTAGAAATAAACTTCCAACCACTCGTCAAACTAATCAAGGTACATGTTAAAACGTCGTTTTGTAACATGTGTTATACTTCAAAGCTCGATTACAAAAATCACGCGCAACCGCCGGCACAGGCTGTCCGCGTTGTGCGCTCGCGCGGCCTACCAGGTCCGTGAGCAGCCTGACAGCGAAAACTCCCAGGCATGGCGCGATACCACCGTCTTTAGCGATAGAAAGAAAAACAAAGATACAAAGTTTTCTTACCTGATCCGCGCCTAGAGAAGCGTTCGGGGGAGGGAAGGGTTTTAAGGGTAAAAGGGGAGGTTCGGGAGGGTAGAAACCCTGGGGGAGAGTTTTAAAAGGATACGGGGAAGAGGGAAAAGAGACAGCGAGAGATCGCACTCCACTCTTTACACAAAGACAACAAAACTAATACCTTTCACCTTTCACCTTTCACCCGACACTCCCATTCAGTTGTCGCCGCCCACATTTTTTTTTTGGTGCCCTAAAGAGAAGAACTCCAAAATCCGTCCAGATAGAAATGATTTTAGAATTTTCCATAAATAATAACCAACATTAGCAATTCAAAGATTAAATTTCCTTCTGTTTCACAAACAATTAAGAATGTTAATATTTTAAACTACAGTCATGATATTATTATCTTGATGATATTATTAAAAATTATCTTCTTTGTAAATACACAAAACTGACAATTTCTTTATTTACAGGTAAAGATGTACATTTTAATTTAAGTATAAATTTAATATGTATATTTTAAACGGTTCGCACTGTATAAAATCGTAGGTCACCTTCATAGCTGTAGAAATTGTTTGCATTACATAAAGCATGTATTTATTTTTTTTAACTATTAACATTTTATGAAATACTTAATAAACACTGGCTCCAGTAAGTCAGGGCAAACTTTTGATTAGTATTACATGTCAAAAGTACTACACCGATTAAAGGTCCAGAATTTTCAAAAGCAAGCAGACCGTTTTTGGGGAATTGAACTGTTTCTATTAGGGTACACCTTTTACAATTTGTTAAGTATGTTTTTAGCAATTTTTTCTTATGTTTCCTTATGCTAATTGGCTGCAATAAAGGGAGAGGAGACTGGCATTTCACTACACTTTGTTTAGTGCATTTTCCAAACTCCGACATAATTTCATAACGCAGGTGACACATAAAACTAAATTGTTTTAAAAACACAAAATATTATTTTTTGATGTATTACTGTTCGTGCTATATACTCAACATATCCAATGTTATACAATGTTTTCACAAGCAGGTAAACACGTACTTCCCAGATAAGTAACTTCATACAAAACATTCTTGGATGGGCTAACACTTTTGCGTGGTATTACATATAATCTATATAACCCTTTTTATCAAATGGGCTGATAATTTTGACTACAGGCTCTGATTTTGTAGTCATTTGATCATATTCAACAATGGGCTGTTTGCAGAATCAGTACAAAACTGCTGGCAGGTGTTCCGATTACATCTTTCAGAGGCTTTGTACAGCAAGCAGGTCAATGTGTAGCCTTTGTGCTCCTTGCTGTAGGGCAAGTTGAACACCTGGCTAGTGTCTGCTGGGTGGGAAGAATGTACAGAGAGCCACGTTCAACTGCCAGCCTCTCTTTCATTTGCACTGTGTTCCTTTGGCATCTGTTCTGCACATGGGAAGACTGGCCTAATTAAACTCTGTTGTTTTATGGTTAGTTTCTACTGTAAATTCCGACAGCATCTGGATAAACTAGCATATCATTCATATAATGTCATAAAACTTGTCTGTGGGCTTACATTGAACAGGTGAACCATTAATTTTTACAGGCTGGTTTATAGATCCTTATCACACTTTTTTTTTTTTTGCACCTCTATAGAGATTTTTTTTTTTTTACATATAACTGCTTACTCTCGGGACCCAGCCACGTTAACACGAGGAAGTACTCAATACAATAATGCAGTTGTAAACATGATTGTCTTTAATCACAGCAACTGGGCATTCAAACACATTGTAGATATTAAGTAATCACAGACATTAAGTTAACAGTGAAATTTCATACATTCACTTTTCAGAATTTCAACTTTATTAACCAGACAACGCCCTCCCCCCACCAGTTCACTTCAAACAACACACTTTACACGCTTTAACTGGGACACAGGTGCATATTTTATTATCAAAATAATACATGCTGAATAGTGCAAAAGAATTTGTGAGCATAAGTGGCAGCAGAGATTCACTAGTGTAAACTGGCCCCACGGAGCCTCTGTCGTTTACTCAGTAACTGAAGTGGGACTGACATCAGGGCAGGAACATCACCTCTGTGGCATAACCATGATTTAACTTGTTACCATCCCTCCCAGGGTGTGTGATTTAGGATGTAGCTAGAAAGAGTGCAGTTCCTGTCAACGCTCAAGAACCTGAGACAAAGGAGAGGTGGCGCTTTTGTCCTGAGACGAAGGAATGACGAAGCTTTATGTCTTTGGACAAATTTAAATAGCTTCACTCGCTATTGCCGCGGCCCTCGTGTCCTCTGAGTGAATGATTCAGGCACCCGAAAGCGCTGGCAACAGTGACAAAGTTGACATCTTAATTTCTGTCACTAGCCTGTTAACCAGTGGTATATTAAAGCCCTCGTGTTCAGTTCCTGCCACTGCTGGGAACTAGTATCTGTGAGTGTGTCTCCATATCTTCCATATGTTGTTAGTCCTTAATTCACAAGCTGTGCCTGAACACAAGGTGAGCAACTGTTTGTGTCACACTCACCAAAGCAGCCATTTAAGCTTTTATCGGTCAGAACAACAGGCTTCTTATTGTGTAATTTTTGGTGTTAACAATAAAATTATAAAAATGCATAAACAGTAAACAATGGTGAAACAATGGTCAATAATAGCCCTAATAATAATAATAATAATAATAATAATAATGTTTATATCTCTGAAGTGGTAGTGCTCTAATTCATACTGTCCCATTTACGTCAGAAATTCAGTAATTAACACATTGAGGAGCAACACAGACCACATCTGTAGGAGCACTTGCATATTTAGTGTACTGTATATAGTGAGACAGGTGATGTAAACAGGTAAAATTTTCTATGGTATGTCCCTCCGGTGCATGCTTTTGGTCTGAAACGTGATGTGCGCAGTCTTAAAGTAACCACTGCGGAGTAGCCTGTGTGTCGTACTTATCCATCTGTACCTGTATTAAAAACATGAAACAACAGTTCACACATGCAGTGTATACAGTATTCTGTCTACATTAATTCAGATTACTGACACACATTCACAATATACACTCATATCACATTACAATATTTATATGCACATGCTCATGTTACTCTGAGCAGCAGGTAATGTGTGTGCAGAACTTGTGTGCTGTACCTGTGTGCGCTGTACCTGTGTGCGCTGTACTTGTGTGTGCTGTACCTGTGTGCGCTGTACTTGTGTGCGCTGTACCTGTGTGCGCTGTACCTGTGTGCGCTGTACTTGTGTGTGCTGTACCTGTGTGCGCTGTACTTGTGTGTGCTGTACCTGTGTGCGCTGTACTTGTGTGTGCTGTACCTGCGTGTGCTGTATTTGTGTGCGCTGTACCCGTGTGTACTGTACCCGTGTGTGCTGTATTTGTGTGCGCTGTACCCGTGTGTACTGTACCTGTGTGTGCTGTATTTGTGTGTGCAGCATCCATGTGTGCTCTACCCATACATGCACCACCTGTGTGTGCAGTACCTGAGTGTGCAGCACTTGTGTGCATAGCAGTAGTGTGTGCAGCACCTGTGTATGCAATACCTGTGTACACAACACCTGTGTGTGCTCCCTGCAACTGCTCCTGGGAACTCTTGGCACCCACGATGTCCTTCAGGTGTTCCATCTGCTGCAGGTAGAGGCGCCGGTCTCTCACAGCCCCTGCCTTGGCTCCTTTCAGCGCCCCTTCGAGGGCACGCACTCTCTCGGCCGTGCGCTGCAGACGCCGCTCCAATTTTGGGAGGTCACTGCGCAATTCTGAATTGTCTTGTATCAACTGTGGGTGGGGGAGTTAAATAGAGAGAGAAGAGACAGGAGAGGACTGTTACAGGTAACAAATGCACTTACTGTATATACTGTATTTTGTAACAGCATACCTTCTACTGTACCCCAGACATTACATCAGGGACTCTTATCCTTTTTTGTGCGCATCTTCACAGACTTCCTTGCCTGTGTGTTGAAGCCTATCCACTTCTGCTCAGAATAATGTTTTTAAATGCATAAAACTGAAAACATAGGATTGCAAACCTAACCAATTACATTATACTGATGTATTTAGTATAGTTTCAAAATATTTTAACAATATTCACAAGCAGTTCTACTGCTAATACTACTGTGGTTTACTGCCTTCATTTATAACTGAAGGAAATGCTAGAGTTAGGTTCAAGTCCTTCTGCAATCGAGGCCGAGTCAAGACTAAGTCCAAAATCTGAGTCTGATCTCCAATGCTACAACTGCAATCATTTGCAGTACAGTACAGTTCAACTGCTCAAGACCTGACCTGATTAATTTAAATAAATCAATAAATCACCGAATGCATTATTGCTTAATTGAGAAGGCTAACCATTAAAATATTGATTCACTTTGTGGTCTCGACTTGGACTCGTCTGTTATGGACTCAACGTGGCCATTAAAAATAAAAATACATAATTTTATCCATCCATGTTCCTAGGAAAATTCCAGATTAAGAACTTCCATTTAAGATCAGAATTTTTCTGTAAATAACTGTAATGAAACAGTGAATACGAGTAAACAATACGTCTGCTTGTACGTTGCTGCAGGCACGTGTATCAGCCAGCTAAACCATATTACAGCAATAAGTGGACAGCCAGTCCACTGTTAGAGCAAACAGCCCAGTGTGTCTCCAGTATGTATCTATCACTTAGCACCTGCTTATGAACTTTTGTAAGCTGTTCCAGGTTGTTTTCAAGGAAGGAAATCTTCTGATTTTGGGTGGCCTCTCCCCAGTCCTCAACTGGTCCCACATCCGCAGCCTGCAAAATAAAAAAGGTAATTACATTTTTCTACCATGGAGAAAATAGACTTAACACACCAACAAAAACAGAAATAAAAGAGTAACACGACTGCCGTGTTCTCTCACTCACGTCTATAAATCGAGTCATGAGTTCCTGGGCAAAAATCTTTCGCAAGTAGTGGAGCTTCTGGAGTTCATACTGCAAAGTTGAAGAAAAAGAATTAAAAAGACATAAAGGGAAAGAAAAGGAAAATAAAGGAAAAAAGGTATAAGGAAAAATTTCTTTACACATTTTTCTCACTGCTTGTGAAGGGCTGTGTTGCAACATTTTAATTTCAGTTTTTCCTACATTACAGGTACAGTTTGGTTTCATTTGCAGAACAGAATGGAGTGAGGAGAGCAAAAGAGACCTCACCATAGTCTTTTCCAGCCACTTGACACCCTGTCGGGAATGATAATGGCACTCTAGCTGAGATCTGACAGGGAAAAGACAGAAAACACACTGATAAAATATGCTGCAAGACAAATTTAAGACAACAAAGCATGCTATGTGTGGGATGCAACCACATGTTAGCTGAAAGAAATTTATTGGGTGAGTTACAGCATGTAGGTAACACATGATCCACAAGTAAGGGAACCCAAGCAGAAAGTGTATTAATTAATGGCATGGATTGTGCTCTGATAGGCGGCACGGTGGCGTGGTTGTTAGCACTGTCGCCGCGCACCTCCAGGCCTGGGGTTCAATTCCCGCCTTGGGTCTGTGTGCGTGGAGTTTGCATGT
>JABJVR010000087.1:3947479-3970141 GCA_025773905.1 Chitala chitala
TGTACACGTGCGTCACCTGTACGTGTGTACGCCTGCGCTGTACACGTGCTTCACCTGTACGTGTGTACGCCTGCGCTCTATACGTGCTTCACCTGTATGTGTGTACACCTGCGCTGTACACGTGCGTCACCTGTACGTGTGTACGCCTGCGCTATACACGTGCTTCACCTATATGTGTGTACATGTACGTTTTCAGCACTTCAGTGTCAGAATGTGGTTGTGAAAACATGGATTCCTGTTAACAAAACAGTAACTGAATGGCAGTGTAAAGCCCATTGTCAAAATACTTTGTGAAACCCACAAAAAAGATATAATAAAAAAAAATTCCCAGTGATTAAATTAATAATATGAAATAGCAGATCAATGTCCTGCTGCAACAGTGTAAGTGTATGTGAAGTCGATACATCTTAAAATAGTTCAAATTAGATGGGTTTTAACATTGATTGCAGGACAGTGTTTTGAAGTAGTTAAACAGGCCACTTTTATGCGACAGCTCAAGAGGGGTCTTTTGTGCCAGACAGACAATTTACCGGGAAGCCAGGATTTTCGAGGCCTTGAGGTCAGACACCACATAGAGGAAGTAGTAACTGAGGAAGACTCTCCGCTGTGCCAAGAGGAAAGTGAAGCAGATTGCATCCCAGATGATTCCTGCCTCACCCTCAGGGAGCTCACACGAGTTACTGTGTGACGCTGTATTAACACACACACACAAATATACTTTAAAATATCTAAATTAAAAGGTTTTTAATTTCACCACCAGACACATGTTTCCAGGCTGGCTTTTGCTTTGTTCCTTTTCCCCAGAGACAGATATCAGCTCCTTCTGTGTTCTCCTATGCATTACTTACACATTCTGAAATATATTGCATAGCCAATACTAAACACTTCACTTGCAGACCTCTTCACCCGCTAGGAAAAGCAGCCGTTAGACTCTTCACATCATGGCTTGAGCAGCATGACACAGAAGTCACTTACGGACATTGTACCCTTTTATGGTGCAAAACATGCTGAAGGTTTGTATCAGCCAGCAGCCATTTTGGAGCAGACTGTCGAGGTATGCACAGGAGCCCAGCTGTAGGCACAAAGATAACACACATACAGTATGGCCAAGGTACACAGTTTGTAACTATACATTTTTAAAATCCAATTTCATTTATAAGGCTTATAGTTCCATGCAAAATAACAGGGTCATAAATTATGCTATTAATATATATAGTATATACATATCATACAATCTAAACACACTGAATGAACTATATGTGTGATTTTGAGTCAGGTTTTTGCATATGGGCCGATGGCCCATTCCGTGTGACTCTATATAAACCTTACGCTAAGCACCTTTCCGCAGAAGTAGAACAGTTCCTGTAAATGCATCTCTGGAGTGTCCTGAAAAATCCTCGTTTACACCTGCTTGGGTTTCTCACTACATCAAGAACACTTTGGCTGACCACGTCCCCGTTAGTGACAGAGTTAACAGTGAACCGCTGACATGTCTACGGAGCCCCCAGAGCACGTCACTCACAGAAAGCAGATTCTTCGTGGCAATGACGAGGCACGTGTAGCCGATGAGCCAGTCCCAGCGCCTCAGGAGGTAGCGCACGGGCTGCATGAGCAGGCTCCCGCCAAACAACATGAAGTAGAAGCACGCTACCAGGTAGCCCATGCAGAAGATGCTAATCCGAGTGGTGCCTGTGATGAAAATCAGGCTGAGCACCAGCCAGAAGAAGTAGCTGAACACGAACACCTTCACCATGTCGAGGTATGACCTGCAACAAGCAGAGGGGCCGTGAGAGACGGCCGTGTGTCTGAAACGTTCGGGTGGTACAGAAATTAGGGGCTGCAGTAAGTAGGTGATGATCACCAAATCCGGTAAATCCGTGATAATCAGCAAACCCTGTCAGTCTGTGATAATCAGCAAGCCCTGTCTGATTTACATCAAACTCTGACTCAGTCAGTAGTTCCTACAGTCCAGATACGTGGGGATTATCGGTTATTGTCGAGCTGGCAAAAGAAGGGGTGTTCCCTGACCTGCAGTGCAAAAAGTTGCCCACTGGGCTATACTGGCTGAGGGTCTGTGGATCAAGACTTCGGCTAATTTCAGTGTTCTCCCCAGCCAGGAGGCGCACTGCTGCCCGGTTCTCATCCTCAAACACCTGCCACTGAAGGGATGAGCACAGTAGCAGGAGGTGGTCATCTAAAGAGGGAGGGATTAGGGAAGTTAGCACGGGATCGTTCTAAGGGCACTGACACAGGCTGCACTCTGCTGGCATAGCCTCACATATGATGAAGACCGGATTGGGCCGCATGGCAAAGTCAGGGAGGTAGAGCCACTTGATGAGATTAGATGTTAGGGCATGGCTGGAAGTCCTCCATGGGTAGTCTAATGGGAGAGAGAGCACGTGAAATACACGTGAATGCCAGAGCTGCTCCATGCTCAGTGAGTGTGCAATACAAAACAACGCATGACTTGCCAGCATAAGTACTAGATATAAAACTTTCTTAAATGTCCCTGTATCGTGTGAAAATGATCTCATCTGTATCTGATCCTTTGGCACTACAACGTGACACTGAAGCACTTGAACGGTTCAGAAAAGACAAACTCCCGAGCCACTGCGAGGTCATACCATAGCAGAGTGCAGGTGGGATGCCGATACAAAGAAGGTACTGGAGCACCATGAGGCTGGCCGTGAAGCAGCAGTACCTGGGCCACATCTCACCGATGGCTTTCCGGCGTCGCCGCGACAACACCGCGATCAGCGCACACGAGTGAAGCAGAGCGTAAAAGTCCATCCTCTGGCCAATTACATTCAACGCCACCACAAAGCACACCTGGAGAAGAGCAAATACATTACACCCACAGGTACACATTAATTCACGGCACTGTTTGCTAATTCAGCAGAAAGATGCTAAAAGCCCACGTGTGTTTAACATATGATGTTGATGTGCTCTTAGCAAAAGTAAAACTAACTCACCTCTAATCCAAACTTGTAGTAGAAATAATTGATAAAGTACTTAATGCATGGGCCCATGCCGCAATCAAGGTGCTGACGTGAGATGTTATGGAAGATGGTGCCCGTAAGAGGCACCTTCAGGTCATTTCTCAGCCTGTAGTAGAACTGGTGCCGATGGATCGTTACATCAAACACCAACAGGCCCAGCACCATCAAGTGGTTCTGTCAGCAGAAACACACAAGGCTCACAAAGGTATGATACTGTCATACCCCTCTGGACAGGCCCACATAAAAGCTGAGCTCAAACTGCTGTCTTACAAACAGCCTGTCCTACCTGGAGGCAGGGCAGAATTTTGTCCTCACATTTCTGGAGAGCCCCCAGCCACTCTGCTGGGTCCACAGGCCGTGCGTACAGCTTTGATGTCTTCAGGAGTTCGTCTTGGTTCCAACTGGACGAGGTCCCGTTCACAGACGTCAGCCACTGACAGACAGTGTGGTACCACAGGTTCCATTACAGGCACAACAATCCTTTGTGTTCTCACTGCCTCCTCCACTCATCTCAAAAGAGTTTAAGAAGGAAGCCTGGTAATTTAGACTAGTACAATGTTTCAAATGCTCCAGAGAAGCAAAGATTTTTTGTTCTTGCTATTATGGTCCGCCTTTTGTTTGCATCAATAAACAAACCTATTATGACTACAAGCGTTTCAGTCTAGCTATAAAAAAAACTATGAATTACATAAAGGTCACCATTATGCAAAATTGTGCAATGAAAATAAAACAGCTTGCAGGAAAAATACAGTTAGCAACCCAAGGCATTATCATTTGTTCTTCATCATTCAAGACTTCCTTTGACCACTATCTCACACATTTGCTGGCACTGTTGTAGTAAACAGCTTTTAAATTTTTTTGGTAACGTCTCTAATTTTATGGAGGCTTGACCTGTTAATTCCCATACCATGAACATCAATCCATTTTCCATAGTTTTTAATCATGTGAAGAGTCACAGGGAGCCTAGAGCCTATTCCAGGGAGTTTAGGGCACAAATCAGGGGATACCCTGAGCAGGATGCCAACCCATTATAGGGCATAATCACACACACACACTTCCAAGCATACATTATGGGCAAACAGTCAACAATGCATTTGTTTGGGCTGTGAAGGAAAACCAACAAAGCACTGGGTGAATAAACACTAGATTTGAACCCTCAAGGCAACAGCTCTAACTACTGACCCACTATGTCCCCTCCAGTAGCATGAACATTAGGTTCAAAATGCTTATTATGTTAAGGTTTTCTTCAAGTGTTAAAAAAAATTCTTTCACGTTCAATACCTGAAAGCTTATTGCCTGTTTTAGACAGATTTTCTCACATGACCAACTCATCTTTTTCAGTACGAAAAATTTTAGTATAAATGGCTCAAATGTTATGTTCACTGCTACATTTTAAATCTGTATATCACTGCATTAATTTGTGTTATTCTGCACCTTAAGAAAGTCAGAGATTAAGCCCCATTTAAGACAATGTGACTTTAGTATTCCACAGATATGGTTCCCTGTTTACAAACTGAGTAGAAGCCAAATCGCGTTTCACAAACATGCATAAAGCAGAGATGAAGTACTGACTGAGCGCACCAGTTAAAACTGACATGCTTTTGTTTTTGTAAACTGCCAGTCCATTTAGTGGTATACCTGCATGTTGATTCCTGACAACTCTATTTTTACCTGAGACTGTTATTGTGTACAAATTGTCTAGTTTCAAAATTACAAATCTGAACGCTGACAAGGAAAGAGACGCATACTGACACTAGTCAGCAGAGTTACTGCGAGACAATCAGTGAGGAGGTCAGAGGTCACACTCACCACAGAGCAGTTGGAGGAGTACTCAGAAGGCTTGATGAACTTCAGCTGGTACATCATCTTACAGATGACCATCACACAGGCCCACACTGAGGAAACGCTGGATGCTACGGGCCGCACGCGCGGGAAGGGCAGGGCGAAAACCCACAGCACCAGGAACAGGGAGTTCATGAGGCAAACCTGACAGACAAAAACGAAGACAACAGTTTTGAAACACACCATGTTCTGCCAAATACACATTACAGCTCCAGGAACAGGGAGTTCATGAGGCAAACCTGACAGACAAAAACGAAGACAACAGTTTTGAAACACACCATGTTCTGCCAAATACACATTACAGCTCCAGGAACAGGGAGGTCATGAGACAAACCTGACAGACAAAACAAACATGAGTGTTTGAACACACCATGTCCTGTCAAATATACACTACAACACTACTACATACAACATTTACAAATTTAATCTGCTATTCATTATTATTGATTCTGGAAGCAGCTATTTTCATAACAAAATCTATAATTCATTAAACATGTCCTACAACACATGATTAAATATAACATTTACCTATTTAATTTATCATTCAGTGGTATTGATTAGGGTTCCTGTGTAAAATCAATATACCTGAGTAAAACAGCAGACACATACTCACCCATATCACATGCCATGTTCACTGAATTAACATCAACAAAAAATGTCATTTGGGTTGATGTAATTGCATCATTGTAGATATAGATTTTTAATATACATCGTTCTGTTTAGTAATTTATTAGTTATTCATGTTGGCACAGAGCATGCATGGTAGTAATAAACACATGAAGCTACAGGCAGTAGTGTTTTTTCCAGTTCTTAGTCCTTAGATTCTTTTAATTCTGCACTGCAACAAATTTTACCCATATTTGAGGATGAGGTAAATGTGCTCCACTCATTAACGAATTAATTCTCTTTATTTTCTTGTGTTTTCATTTCTTTACACGGTCGTACAGCTAGACTACACACAGAGAACCAGTCTGGCTGGAATCCTACAACAGGATAATAAAGATTTCCCAGAACCGTCTGGCTGACATCCTGGAAAACATAAAGAAGTGCTTAGCTGAAATTGATTTCTCCTGAGCCATGTAAGCTATACCCAATTTACAGAAAACCGACCTTTTATATTGTCACACTGGTCAATACAAAACATTACAAAATAAACTCTCGAACTCTCACACCTGCTGGACAGCACCAGAGCATATATTGCTCACAGCTACAGGTTCTACACAGCTGTGCTTACATGAGCTGCTATGTCATCTGTTGCTTACTAAAATTAGTTTGCAAGTCAATACTTTTTTGCATTGTAAATGTAGATGTTGACAGTTTAATTTAAAGAATAAAGAAAGACTCTAAATTCAGGTTGTCGTTACAGTGGTTCAGCAAGTGGTCCTGTCTCATTTCCACACTTGTCCTGCGTCAGATGCTGGATTACCGCCTCAGCTCTGGTCTGAGAGTGTACATGTTCTCCCTGAGTCTGCAGGCAAGTCCTCTGGGTGCTCCGGTCTCATGAGTGTACTCCGTGATGGTCTGGTGTCCTAGCCAAAAAATACCTTCTTCTACACTCTATCTACACTGCGATAAATTCCAGGTTTCACGTAACTCTGAACTGGACAACTGCTTTGACAAAAAATCATTGAATTAATAAACAAACATTGTACATGAAAAGTGTGATGCATCAGAAGCAACATTCTACCAGATCTACACACACATTGCTCACCTCTCTCTGAGTCATTTAATCAGATCATGGGCCAGGTAAACACTGCCTTCTTTTTACTGTGTAAATGCTACAGCAGAATGGAAGAGATCCTTAAGATAACTCTTTAAAAAACTCCAAACACGAAGGAGCAGTCTTTAACAAGGCCATGCTGTATTATTTCTTCAATTCATTACTGAACTGAACATGTAATTTGTTCAGATACTGTTTGTGAATACGTGTGTGGGTGTGGCCTGACCTCCTTCAAGGAGATCCAGATGATGCCGGTGGAGACTATCTTCAGGCTGTGGAGTTCCAGCAGCCTCCAAGTGAGCTGCTGAACCCGACGCAGAACCAGCAGGCTCTGGAGCAGCAGCATGCTGGCCCGGTCCACCACCAAGCTCCACTGGCCTGTGTCACTCCCCTCTGTAGACACAAAAGAGTCATTGAGCTGGGCCACTTCTGGGGACAGCACTGACCACCAACTACCAGCAAGCTTTGTTTCATCAGTGCAATATTGCCCTGCGGTCTCCAGCTGTGTGAGAGCCTCTGTGGTTCACCAGCTGCTGGGTGACTCAAGAAAGGACCATGCACACATACATCACCAGGCTGTCAGGAACAGAAAGGGCAGCACATCCAAAGTACAAGTATAAACATCTCCTATGAAGTTCCCTGTCCCATTTAGCACTGCCCCAGTGCAGAACTACGCCAGGATTGCTGGATCTCATCCAGTGATGGTTCCTCTTCCGACCATGGTACAAAATCACACATAAACCTGAGCTCAGAGCGACAAACATCACTGTACACGTGGCAGTCTGTGATAAGCACGGTTCTGCGGGCAAGGAGGAACAGGTAATTAGCAGTACAGACCGCCCTGCGCGTCCTCTCCTGGGGCTCCTGGAGGCTTCTCCCCTGAGGCTGACAGGGGCGAAGACGCCAGAGAATTCATGCTGCAGGTGCTCATCTGCTCCTTGGCAAGCCTAGTGATGGAGCAGAGAGAAGCCAGACTTGATCCCTCTACAGGCAACACCGTTTTTGTCTGCTCTAGGCTGACACACTTTACGGCACTCTTCTGAGTACAAGAATGTGTTCAGGGCAGTTAGTCTGGGATTGCGGCATCAGGGGTGCTGTAAATTTGTGATTTTGTTTAGCTGCTACTCATGACGTTTGTGTGTAGGTACCACTGGACATTTTACCGTTTCTGTAGTCTCTGGATGTTCTCCTTCAAGCTAAGGAGGAAAAACAGCATAAAACTGTGTAAGAATGGGAGCTTTTCTGCAGTAACAGCAGTTAAGGCACATGTGACCCACAACACAGCACGTACTTTTGAGACATTATCAGCACTGTGTCCGTCAGGTCCTCTTCGCTGGAAGGAAACACAAACAAACAGCTGAGACTGCGTGAGGAGGCCCGCACCAGAACCGGTATGTCAAAGAAAGCCAGTGGGCGCACCTTGATCTCCCAGAGCGCACGGGGATGTCGTTGAGGTCTGTGAGCCGCAGGAAATCCGAGTTGAAGTAATGCAGCTGCAAGATGCATGCGAGCAGGAAGACCGCGGGCAGCAAAATCCGGGCGAACAGCTCCACCGTGTCAAACTGCTCAAAACCCAAGTCACGAAGACTGCAAGAGAGGGATCGTGTGGCACGTTACTCCTTAAACGTGGAGTCACAACTACGATATTAAGCAATTTAATGCAGTTATGTAAGACCATTTAATACAACAACAGCAGCAAATATGAATGTAAAAGAATGTAACGGACTCACCCCTCTTCCGACATGCCCATCACCTGTCGGAGCAGCCCACTCACAATCTGGAACTGGTACATGTAGATGGCGATCAAGACCACCATGGAGTAGCCAACCACTACGGCCCAGAAGTACTTCAACACCCGCCTCCACACCTCATAGTTCACCTGGGCAGGGGATTGACAGGGGCGTTAGCTTATGAAGCGCATAGCAGGGTTACTGGTGCAGACACCATTATGACGTTAAGCTACTCTCAGTCCAGAGTACTACAATAAAAGCTTTGGTTAAATAACTGCCTATGCTTACAACATTACATCAACGTTAAATGTATGCACTTGGTCTCGACAGCGCTGTGGCACACGGCTGCTGTTCTGGCTGCAGTCCACATGACAGCAGCTCTGCATTATTAACAGTTAACATATTAGGGTAATAAATGTGAGTAGTTTCACTGAGCCTCAGTGGGCTCCTATTTCAATGTGAATATTTATTGGATACATGGTGTCAGTTTTGAATAAAAACACACACCGACTCCCCGAGACCTTCGTGTCCATGTACCAACACAACAGCCACACAGTTTTGTTGTGCTACTGTGTCCTGCAAGCAGGGCTAAGGCCATCACAGCCACCTTTAATGCTTATTAATTTTATGTCACTATCTCAGTGTTTATTTTTTTACCCATTATTTTAGGATCATCACTGGTATAAGCTAGCAAAAACAGCACGACACTATGTCTTAAGGTCATATGCCACAAATGCAGTTGTGATGCAGATCCAGGTGTGCCAACGGTGCATGATAAATTCCTGTTGCAGAACTGCCATCTCTTTACACAAACGCTGCCCTGGTAACCTCAAATGTTCCTACACTGAAGCTGTCAGACTTGAAATGTCAGGGCTTTGGTTGACCTCTTTTTGGAGTAAGATACAGTACTCTTTATTTGTGGACATGCTGAACATGAAGGCCTGCATGCAGACTCTGGGAAGAAGCTGTAATAGCTGCCCTCTCAGTACATATGTCTGGTGTAAACACATATCCATGTTTCTTTGGAATGAACACATGGCTAGATAGAGGCGGAGCCACAGAAGCACTGACCCCTTTAGTGCCTCCCTCCTGTCAGTCACTTCAGAAAAGGATTACATAACAATTTAAGACATATCATTTTTCTTAAATATGGCCCCTTTGTGGCCCCCAATAAAAACAAAAAAATCATAGAACCAGCCTTGAATGAAAGTTACACCACACCGACATTCTCAGTTCAGTCAGAGTAAAACAATGTGGCCCGTGCTAGGGCTCCCAACCCACTCTCCCAAACAAGTCCAACACCTGTGTACACCAACATCAGCCCGCACTCAATATGTTTTCAGCAAATACACCAGCTGCGAGCACCATGTGCATTGAGCAGCCTAGTTACTCGACAGGTAGAACATCGGGCTGGGATGTGGAAGTCTCCCAGTTTGAATCCCAGAACAGCCATGTGTCTCCTTGAGCAAGACACACCGGGGCTAGCTCCCTGGGTACTGCGTGTGGCTGGTGGCCCACTGCTCCCTTCAAGGGATGAGTTAAATGCAGAGAGGACAAAAGGACAGCACTCTCTTTACCATGAATTTTAATGTGGAGAAGTAAGCACAAACGTTTTGGGCAAAGATCCCTTTTTCAGTGTGCACAACAATTGAATAGAATCCCACAACAACTCCTTATAAATACCACAATCTGTCACATGGCCGAGAACAAAAGGATCATAAGCAGGAAATACAAAGACAACAATGGCAGCAATGGGAAACTGGGTTAAGTGGGTTAAGTGAGGATCCCACAGTTCATTTCAGTGGTCTGATTAAATCCATTTTAAAGAGAGCATTACTTAACAAAATTACGGAAGATGAATATCATTTTTTACTTCCCAAACATTCGGATTTGACCTATTGTATATTTGTTACCAAAAATACGCAAAACATTGGTGGATCCCCCAGGTCGTCTCATTGTCTCGGGCATAGGTTCTGTAACAGAACCCGATTCCCAATACGTTGATTTTCACATGTAGGATTTAGTACATAAATTACCATCTCATTTGAAAGACACCGTGGACCTTCTTAACAAGTTAAAAGTTGTACAGTACTTTCAGGAGACTTATGTACCTTGGATGTAGTACATCTATATCCAAGCATTTGTCACCAAGATGGTCTTGCAGCTTTGGGTTACTTTTTTGATCAACGAGATATAGCACACCCCCCTTCTAGTTTTTTTGTAGAATTAACCCATGAAGTCCTACATAAAAATTGTTTTTGCTTTCAAAATTATTACTATTTACAGAAGAGAGGCACAGCTATGGATTCCTCTGTAGCACCTAATTACACAAATTTATTCATGAGGAAACCTGAGGTGGATACATAATAACAACGCTTTCATTCAGCACATTAAAGCATACTGGTGTTTTATTCACGACATATTTCTGGTATGGTCTGGTGATGCTTTTCAGCTAAAAGAATTTGTAACGTATCTTGACTCTCATATTGAGACTATTAACGTCACACTAGACTTCAACAGACAGGAGGTTAATTTCCTGGACGTTTGTGTGTACAAAAAAGATTCCCAGGATGTCTTCCGGAAAGCCATGGATCGAAATACATTTTTGCAGTACAAAAGCTTTCATCCTACACTCTTGATTAACAGTCTGCCTTACAGTCAAGAGGATTTGTGATGATGGCTTTTCAGGTTATCACAAGAAACTGGTCACTTCCTTGTTTGAAAAAGTCCAATCGACAAACCGTAAAAATCTTTTACAACATAAATCATGCACAAATAAAGGTGAACAGCGTATCAGGTATGTTTCTACATATAGTCCGATTTCTAAGTCGTTCAGACATTATCAGCAAATACTTTTTGCCAGCACATTTTTTCCTCTGACCCTAAAATTGGACACTCTTTCACTAACAAACCTAGGTTTTGTTACCAAAGGTTTTAAAATATTGGTAATCTGGTGGCCAGATCCAAACTGCAGACTAGACCATTGCATACTTTTAAACCCACAGTTGGTAATATTCCTTGGTTGAACTGCATACATTGCCATGGTTTGATTAAAAGTGATCGTTTTGTTCATCCTTCGACTGGGCGCATCTTTACTGCTATAAGTCTAATTACTTTCAACACTAATTATGTCATTTACTTATTGATTTGTCCATGTAAATTTATGTACGTGGGAAGATGAAACGATTTTTGAAAGCTAGAATTGGAGAACACAAGTGTTCTATAAGAAACCTAGATGACAAATCACCTGCGGCAAAACACTTTATAGCCAACAACCACGCAGCGGCAGGTTTGAAATACATGGGGTTAGAATCCGTACACACCCCACACACAGGGGGTGACAGAGACAAATTACTGTTATGCAGGGAATGTTACTGGATCCAAACCTTGAACACTCAAGCACCTACGGGTCTTAATGAAGACTCTGTCATGTGACAGATTGTGGTACTTATACGCAGTTGATGTGGGATTCTATTCAGGGGCTGCGCACACTGAAGAAGGGCTCTTTGCTCGAAGCGTTTGTGCTTACTTCCTCACATTAAAATTCATGGTAAGAGAGTGCTGTCCTGTTGCTTTTTTGAGTGCACTTTACTTTTGGGGGTTTCAGCACCCTTAGCCATCAGATTGAGCACAATTGATTGATTCAGATTGAGCACGCATTCTCATAAGACAGTGAAATGCAGAGAACAAGTTCCGTTGTAACATGTATATGTACACAATGACAATAAAAGTCGGCTAGCTGCTGTCTGTTTTTTTATTCATACTTTCCCAAGAAGTGCTGCGTCAGTTTACGGAGAGCTGATGCCCTGTAAACCGAGCAGACAGAAAACGTCGCACAGACCCACATTAGGAGATATTCTGCCTACAGGAGCTGCTAAGCACCGTTGTGATTCACAGCATTTAAGTGACGAGTGACACAGAAGCACAAGGAACAGTGCTTTTCCTACTGCAGAAGTGCAGCTGGGGCAGTCTGCTGTTTACCCTGAATTCCACGTACAGTCTGCACTTCGTAGCTGTTAAAATGTGTAATTACAAATACTCCAATAACAACTTGTGAAATCTGACTGAGTGGTCAAATGAGTTAGTGAGCAGCTAACTAAGGACTCTGTTGGGCTGGCATCCCATTCAGCATGCGCCTTGCCTTGTCTTGTGCCCTGTGTTACCAGGGATACGCTCCAAGTACAAATCTAAAAAAAACAACCTCTCACTATGTGGTAAAGTAATAAATCTTCGGTATACATACAGTATACAGTTCATTAAAAAAATTAATAGTGTAGATTTAAACTGAAAATCTACATATGAAGGGACCAATAAAAAATTGCTTCAGGGACAAGGTTAGACAAAAAAGGCACCATCCTACCTGATAGAGGACGACACAAAAGAGAAAGAGCACGATGTAGAGGATTTTGTAGACCACCACCTTCCCCGAGAAGCTGGTCACAAAAAACATGGAACAGCAGATGAGGATCCAGTACTTCACCAGTGTGGCTCTAATCAGAGAGCCAAGCACAGCCATTAGGGTGACAGGTCGCTTCTCGTCACCTAGAAAGGGTGAGCAGGACAACTCGTCACACAACACAGAAGGACACAGCACAGTGTGTAAGAGGTAAACACACACTGAGTGCATGTGCCAGTAGCTGTAAAGATGTCATGCAAGGTGTGAAGATATCGTATCACATTACTCAAGTCTATAGGTAATGTCACATCATACCATATGCTAATGTGTTCGTATCTCAGCTTATGAACATATAAGCACAGTTGAATGGGGAACCTACGACAAACATAATTAAAAAGCACAGGCATAATGCAGTGTGTAATATGCAGCCTGTGGCACGTGAAGCCACTCAAAAATGTGACTAATGGAAAGGAGGAGGACTCTTCCACATACCTGATGGCTGCACTTTCACTTCTACAGGTTCATCCTGCTCAAGTTCCTTCTCTTGTTTCTCTTTGAGATGCTGTCGCTGTAGCAACCAGAATGTAAAGGTGTACAAGACCTGAGGACGAGAAAGCAACGCGAACACCCTAGCTGAAGGAACGAAAAAACAATTGAAATACAACGCAAGGAAGACAACGGATGCTTCAACCAATGACAACAGAGACTGCTCAAATTTTTAAAAATTCAATGTGATTGAGATTCATGAAGCTGCAGTAGAAATTCATTATACAGTATAATGTTCACCCTCGTGTAATAATGTTTAAAGTATTATGCCTCTAATAGCACTCGGGTGTTTTTCTAGTGGCACAAATAGGTGGCTGTGCTGAGCCGTGCCATGCCTGTCTCCACTGCACTGTTTGCTATACTGTACCACGGTAGACCTGCCTTGCTCAGAAGCAAGTCCAAACTGTGCCAGACATCACTATCCACCAAGCTCAACTATGTCAAAGCCATGTGTAGCACTGTACAGTACAACATTATCAGCACTGTACAGTACAACATTCAGCACTGTACAGTACAACATGATCATTTCTGGACTGCAAGCATGATGCTTAATATTCAAGTGAAGATGGCGCAGGTTTTTTTTTTTTCAAATTCGATTCAAAATGGAAAGCATGTAAAATCTGTGTTTTGTAACAGCGCTATTTAATTAGGAGTGTGCAGGAAAATGTGGTGTCAGGAGGAGTGTGAGAAGAGAGATTGGTGATAGAGCCATTCAATTGAGTTTGCTGCCAGTGCTATATTGTATTTTTTACTTTATTAAGCTCATTAAATTTATACGTCATTACATAAATGATCAGCAAAAATCACAGCAAGACCATAAACATCAAATTGCCAATCTATCATGTGCAGCCATATCACTGTCTGACTACACAACTTCACATCACTGAGTTACACGACACTTTCCCAAGATTGCCATGCTCGGTTAGCACAGTACAGCACAGCTCAGCTCAGCTCAGCACTGTACAGCACAGCTCAGCTCAGCTCAGCACTGTACAGCTCAGCTCAGCACTGTACAGCACAGCACAGCTCAGCTCAGCACTGTACAGCTCAGCTCAGCACAGTACAGCTCAGATCAGCACAGTACAGCTCAGTACAGCTCAGCTCAGCTCAGCACAGTACAGCTCAGCTCAGCTCAGCATTGTACAGCACAGCTCAGATCAGCATATCACAGCACAGGTCAGCACAGCTCACTATTGCTTTACCGGTGGACAAAACACTGTTTCTGGCCAAAAGAAACCATCTGAACCGCTGTCTGGAAGTTGAATCACATCAACTGGACTTCTTTTTTCTTGATAGAAATGTTTTGATGCTTATCCAGGTCACTTCTTGACAACCATCCTGGAGGATAAATATGGGGTCTCTAACCATTTTTTTTTCCCTCAGGCTGAAGAAGCTACTCGGATAAGCAGCAAAACGTTCCTATCAAGAGGAAAGAAGTCCAGTTGACATGATTCAACTTCCAGACAGCTCCACCTGGATAACTGATAATCTTCAACATCAAAACATAAACCAATATTATGAAAATCCATTAAGGTATCTCAAGTAGGAGAGAAGACCTAATGTTCTCACAAGTCCGGATCCAGTTCTCACCTTTGCCCCTAAGTGAACACAGGGCGTCTCGTAGTGCTGGAGGTCAAAGTCGAAAAGAACAGAGGGCGGCAAGCCTGGAAACAGCTCGTCGTGGCCAAGGCGCAGCCCACTCAAGTAGCCAGCCAGCACCAGCACCGTGCCGTACACGGCCAGGAAAGGGGCACTGAGCATGGCGTAGTGCCGGCGGTCCCGCAGGATCCAGATCACACACGACCACACCAGCAGTACAAACGTGAGCCAGCTGTTGTAGGTAATGCTCCACACCTGCAGACACATCGCAAGACCACAAGTGCACCAGTACAGGAGTATGTATGGGAAGAAACATTCCTCGAATAACACTGCAAGGGACACGCCGGTGACGACAGCTGAAACCTTTACCATCATAATGATGAGGGCGCTGATGTAACTGTGCTTCATAACAATCTGCCCAAACAACGCCAGGCCACTAGGCTCATTGGGTCCAGCCGCCGTCTCTGTAACAAGGTCGGCCTCTGACTCGCAGTCACTGGCCTCTTCCTCTTCTTCTGAGTCTTGTAAGGAAAATTCTAGCAAGATGAATCAGAATTGTTCACCAAACAAATGTGCTGTAGTCTCAGCGGTCGAAGCCCATTAGATAGGAAAGCCCACATGGTACACAGGATTCTCCAGTGAAAGCCCCCATTCCATCCCAAGGTAATAATTCAGATCTTTCCACTGTGCAAAAACACATAGCTGATTGCTGTATAAACACCAGTTATATTCCATTACGATCCAGCACTTTAGTGGTGGTACTCGGCCTTCATGGTAAATGATTCTAGATGGTCTCGACATGCTATCTGCCTGAAACAAGTTCACTGTACACTAAGCACCTGAGTGTGTAACTACACCCAAGAAGTATCATAAACAATGCTCACCATGATTTGGGGTGACCTCACTGTAATCCGGCGGCACCTGACAGACAGTATGTGTTACACTCTTCTCCGAACCAGACCCATGTCTCTGTTGCCGGGTCTTGCACCATGAACTGCTCAACAGCACGGCTATGGGCTTTTAATAAACACGGGAGAATTCACAAACACAACTTTATACACAGGCACACACATAAAGCCAGCTGCAAGTAACAATATAATTAATGCAAGGTGCATGCACAAACATACAATACCACATGAAGTGCTCTTGTTTCTGTGGCTTTATAATACAGGTCGTCGTCGATTTACGACCACGATCGGTTTCAAACGACTGGTCATAACTCGATCTGGTAAGTCGGGCTATGCAAAAATACCATACATATATTAAACTGTGTACAGTTATGATAATCGCTGATGCTAGGGCTGTGTTCGTCAGGTTTTAGTCAAACTCTGCAAATAATAATGCAAAATAATTGCAAAAAACACATACAGTACTACAGTACAATTGCTTTAATAACTGCGTCTGGGCCAGCTCTCGGGGAAGTCTATTTTTTATAAACATGGTGAGCTTTGTCTGAACTGTTTGTTTGTTTCTTTCTCTCCATACATTTCATAATACAGATGAAACGCATCATGTGCCATCCGTTCAATCCTTCCAAATCGTTCAATGTTTGTGCCCATTTCTTCAAAATGTGCTAGAACTTTATTCAGTAGAGGTAAACCTTCTGATGATCCCTTAGCTGCCAACACAGGAAATGAACACAGAAAACAAACGCAGAGGAAGTGCGCTGTACCGAGTCTGATCTTACACTGAGCTCTGCGCGCGGAGCTGCCAATGCTGCCGGGAGCTGGGCAAAACTGTTGTATGCTCATACGCCCAACTGGGCAACGCTCACCAGACATACCGGTCACAGTTGTGGTCTTAAAGTTGAACAGTCGTAAGTCGCATAGGCCGTAAGTCGACGATGACCTGTAAATATGTAACTTCAAATCTATCCCTTATCACACAGTTGTCTTCTGACCTGTTCCACTGTTGCCCTAGAGTGACCCTGTGCTGTGCAAAAAGGTGTAAAGAAAAAACTGAACAGGTGAGCACATCCACCCAAAGTATGTAAGGCTTTGGTGTAATTTTATAGAATTGTAGAGTAATTCCCCTTCAGTCTCAAATGGTCTCCTCTGCTCCTGGCTACAGCTCTGCCCCACTGTGTTGCCACCCACCAGTCCAACAGTACAACAGTAACATGTAAAATAGAATACCTCATTGTCATCATCCATACTGGACAGAAGCTGTAGAACATCAACAGAAACACAGGAAGACACAAGAAGACACAAGAAATTTACTCTAAAAACCTTCATTCATAATTCTTTCCATAAACACTTTTAAGAGACAGCTCACCTTTTTCTGGTCACTTGAGAGCCAGACCATTCTGGGCAAGGCTCTGTCTGGGGGCTGATACCGTAAGGCTTCCTCCTAACAGACACAAGGCGAGAACATTGTAGCAGCAAACACTAATAAAGTTTCTGGGCGGCAGCGAACACAAGAGGTCCTCTTTCACAGCTGTACTTTGGGACCTGTCAGATGGTCAGGATGGACACACCTCCTCAGGAACCCACTTTTTCAACAGAGTCACCAGGGTGTAGTACAACAGCAGCAGAAGTAATGGGTTGATGAAGACGGGCCAGGTAGCGTCCTGCTGCAGGCCCAGTCTGTATGGTTCTGAGCGGTTTGTCTGAATGAACGCTGTCATACCAAAGAGCCTGGGAGGGAAATGGGGAAGAAGGTTCTGATAGAATGAGTGCCAACATTCTCCACTGCCTTTCAGAAATGGGCCGTTAAGCTCACTTGAGGTGTCCTCCTTTACCTGGCATAGATGTTATGAGGAGGAATTGTCTCCTGCGAGAATGGCAGCTGGTAAACATAGAGAGCAAGGAGGTGCCCAGCACTGAAGATGGTCATCATCACACACAAACTGCAGAAGGTGAGTAAACTCAAGGGGCGACAGCACACCCAGAGCCAAACAAGGCTCAGAAACACCCCGAAGTACATGGCCGAGGTGAGGGAGGGCAGGGCAATACCCACCAACCCTAGGAGAACCGTGATCACAACCCTGCCAGCCGTGTTCAGGACAGTGGTGAGCAGAAGACGCAGTCCAGCTGCAAGCAGGATCAGTTTCTGGATCAAACGAGGGGGGGCACTTGGGCCAGTATCCTCCTCTGAGCTGTCTGTAGATGACCCTTCTGTCTCCTCACTGTCCTCCTCTTCTGTCTCGGTGTCGCTCTCCTCTAGCTGTGGCTTCTCTATCTGGTACACAGGTGTGTTCATGGTGAGAAACAGTCTGAGCAAAGACTGGCAGCATCATAAATGGGCTTTTCACTGCTCTGTCCATAAAATATCATTTACCTTAATGGATTGTTTCATCAACAATTATTTACTGTTCGTAATTTCAGAAACCTGGTCTCGAAAGCCCTTCCAGCAAACCGGATAGGATTGGCTCCTCCAGTTTCAGACAGCCATCGGTTCAACTTAACCAAGAATACTGCATGAACATTACATTTAGTAAAAGACATCTCTGTCACAGCGAAGCACATTAATAATGAATTGCAATTTATAGCACAGAGCAACTGGGAGCCATCAAGCTATAGACAAAAAGGCTGTGCGAAGATGGCAAGTTTCTCTAGACTGCTGGCTGAGGAATTACCCTAACGTAAGAGACACGTGTGGGAGTGATGAGAAGGTGTAGCACAAAGGAAGGGTGTAGTCTTCATGCGATGTGTTACCCAAAGGCTGGAGCGCTGACGGAGGCGCCCACTTTACACGCATCTCACTGAGTCTTATAATATACCTCATTGCCGAAAGACATGATGCAGTTCTCGTGGCCTGACACATGGGTCTTTGGACGAACCAGCTTCTTGCACAGCCGATAGATGAAGAGCACGGAAAGGAAGAGGCCCAGGTCAGGCGCTAACAGGCGAACTATGTTTCCTGAATCGACAGCACTGAATCTATGAGGAAGCAGAAAGCTTAGTTGTATCCATAAGGGTAAAAGTCCATATTCAAGACTTACAAACAAACAGATATTTTATAAATATTCTTACTCCATTTCAACAGCGAGAATAAATGGAACTACATTTTAAAACATACCGCACGATTCCCAAGTGAAAGAAAACCGTCTCCCAAAAGCCAGTCACTGCAAGAGCAGGAAAGTCGTCTTAAGATTCAATTAATACATTTCCACATCTGTAACCTTTTCACACAATAAAATGATAATAGACATTAAATCAATCCTGCATCGGCCCATGTGAAATGCAGAGCATGAGTGCTGGGTAATGGTCGCTGTGTCTGGAAAGGTGACCTCTCACCGTGCTCAGGTACATAGCTGAACGTGACCTGCAGGCCACACTGCAGGGCCAGGAATGTCACACTTGTGCTGCAAATGGTCACCAGGAACATGCCAGTCTTGCCTGCCAACAGTTGAAAAATAAATTAACGCAGTTCTTTCACTTCACATCCTGGGGATATAAATTGTAATCCTTCAGGTAGACTGACAAGGTGTGGGCTTTCAGGTAGACTGACAAGGTGTGGGCCTTCAGGTAGACTGACAAGGTGTGGGCCTTCAGGTAGACTGACAAGGTGTGGGCCTTCAGGTAATTGTCATGGTGTGGGCCTTCAGGTAGACTGACAAGGTGTGGGCCTTCAGGTAGACTGACAAGGTGTGGGCTTTCAGGTAGACTGACAAGGTGTGGGCCTTCAGGTAGACTGACAAGGTGTGGGCCTTCAGGTAGACTGACAAGGTGTGGGCCTTCAGGTAATTGTCATGGTGTGGGCCTTCAGGTAGACTGACAAGGTGTGGGCTTTCAGGTAGACTGACAAGGTGTGGGCTTTCAGGTAGACTGACAAGGTGTGGGCCTTCAGGTAATTGTCATAGTGTGGGCCTTCAGGTAGACTGACAAGGTGTGGGCTTTCAGATAGACTGACAAGGTGTAGGCTTTCAGGTAGACTGACAAGGTGTGGGCCTTCAGGTAACTGTCATGGTTTTGTACACTAATGATACACTAATGATGTCAAAGAAATAAGCACCTAAATTCAGGACCACCACGTTTTTCCTGCTTAAAACACCGTTTGAGTGAGGTGTACTACTAATGCTAATGGATAAGGCACTGGCATCGTAAACCAGGGATTGTGGGTTTACATCCCATCTGGGGTGTGACCTTTCAGGAACCTGGTGGCTCAATGGGTAGAACAACAGGCGGGGGATGCAGAGGTGTCCCAGCCCAGGTACATCCTTGAGCAAGACACTAAAAAAAAAAAAAAAAAAGCTAGCTCTCTGGGAGCCATGTGGCTCCCGCCAGTGGATGGGTTAAATGCAGAGAACGAAATGCTTGTATGTGACAAACTTACAGTACACGACTATAAACCTGATTCCCTTTCCCATGAGATCAGTGTTCACCACCTACTCCTGCTGATGACAAGTTCTACACTTTGTAACCTGGTCATCCTGGATGCCATCACCTTTGATCAAAAAAGTAATACTTTGGTTTACATTCTTAACTAGAGTGCTGCCTCAGCCATTAAACAGATTATTGGATTTCTGAGTAAGAGCTTAGAGAAAAGTGTCTTTTATGGCTCTAGACACAAAGCCCAAGCTATAGAACAGAGCTTTACATGATATGGGATGGTCAGTACCCCCATCAAAACACACACACTGTCTGCACAATGTGCCCAGTCTTCTGTTTTCCTATTCACTGTACACCAGTACACTGCACACTGTACTGTATATACTTTTCTTATCCAAATAGTGAATTTTTTCCAAATAGTGGATTTTTTTCAGACGTCACAGTCGTTTTGTCATAAAGTCACAGGAATTTTGAATTAATTACTGAGTTTATTGAGATCCCCACTGTATATGCATCTGTGTAATGTTGCAGACTATGAAAGTTTTTAATATATTTTTCAAGGGAGAGACATTACTGTCAAAGTATTTCCTAATAGGAGGAGTGACATGTCAGTCACTTTTGCACCATAATTATGTATTAATGTTGACCATGCTGAATAGTTTACATTGACAATGGCTTCATTAGCACATATTTACCTACAGTTTAACGATGAACATGTGAAGACAGAGATGCTGAACGGTGTTGTTCAGTAGCTGTGTAATTCACAGTGCTAGTGAAGTAGCCTGTCTTTGGCTCAACAAGGCACTTGCTGATATCAGCCCTTTAAAAATTAAGTAATGTCAGCAAAATAATTCCCTGTCCAATTATAACTAACTTAATACAGGACATAAACCTTATGAACATGTTGATTCTACCATGACGCAGATGTTAATGTACATGGAATGATTAACTTTAATGGAACCAAACCACAGATGTTCCTGTTTCATACGTGTACTTAAACACCAATAAACGCAGATGTGCACACACACGCCTGCGCACACACACATATACACACTGTAACTGTTTAACTGTTGATGCAAATTATTATAAATGTGAAACGTGCTCAACACATCTCACATAAAATTTACGATCGAAAGATAATGCACGTGATATTAAACTACGTTAATTGAGTTTTGATCTTTCTCCTCTAGGCTAACGAAATTTCTCAATAAACTTTAAAAAAAACAGCAATAGCTTTATTTCAATAACTATCAAGTAAATTGTTTTATAAACACAAATGCAGAAGACAGCAGATATAAATTGCAGACCTGTGGTTTGTACGCACAGAAGCTGGAGTGTAATTAGAGCAAAAGACAGGTCGTGCTTGTTTTGTTTAGCAGAAAACAAGCTATTAGTAGCGCATTAGCTGAGGCAGCAAATGCGTTTCCGATGGCTGGATTTTTACTGAAAGCTTTATTTTTCTCCCCCTCCCCTGCACAGAGGTCCTTTCTGTTATGATACTGTTTAATTTCTCCTCCATCAGCCACTGGAGGGGCGAGCCCATCAAGCGAGGCCCTCAGACAGTCTAGGATGCGCTGAGACGCAAAGCGAGCAAGCGCCGATACATCGCTGACACCACAACTCTTCATTCCACCATATAATTACTCCCTTCTGCATAATTGATAAGACCATAAGGGCCGCGTGTCTCTTGACAGGAACCAAATGTTTCAAGAAATTCAGAGGCTCGTGCCAGACTGAAGAACCTCCCTATAGCTCCAGACACGCCCTGATGAAACAAGCATAGGTGGAAATCCCAGGAGGGACGAAGGGACATGTTCCTCCCTTCTGAAGGGTTGTCCCCCCCTTCTCAAATATGTAAGCCAAGCTATGTCATTTGTGTCCCACTAAGGAATTACTCTTGGCAAATATTTCTATTTATTGTCCCCCCAAGAGTGAAATGAGATTTCTGCCCCTAGGAACAACACGCACATTTAGTAACCTTCCTTGTGAAGAAGTTAAACAATTGGTCTTTAATTATTTACAGTTTAAATGATGGTGATTATATTGTTCTGCTAAATAGGTCTGTTGCTTTTATCGGACTGACAATTACACAGTTAATCTGATGAAAGGATAATTCCTCTATTCCTGTCAAGTAGGAAGAAATACCATGTCAATGTCCAAAATTCTCATCTCTCTGGATTAACACAAGACACAGTTGTGTTTAGCCTGGCAAAATAAAACATACTTTGTTAAAAAAAAAAAAGATACACACACACACACACACACATACACACACAATCAAGTAAATGATCTTAATGATTCAGATTATGTTTTGATAAATGTATACTCAACCTGAACCCCAGTTCAATCTAAAACATGCTTCTTTTGTGAAAAGTTTTGAGTCAAAATGCTAATGTCTTTGTAGACTCCAAATTGACTTGAGTCAGTTTATGGAGAACAATTTTGTACATACCTCTCACATACAGAGAGAAGAGGAGAGGAGAGGACCATCTTTAATACTGCGCTATAGGACAACTAAAACACCATCAAGAGAGCAATTTTAACTAGACTGAGTAGT
>JABJVR010000087.1:3997714-4014031 GCA_025773905.1 Chitala chitala
TTACCGTAACTTGTGGTGGTGTGGTAATTGTTATTCAACTGTCTCATCTTTTTTTTTTTTTTTTTCCTCCCCCCCCCCCTCCCTGGTTTTATATCTTCCAACTGTATAAGTTATTGCTTGCTGTATCTCCTTTTTTCTGAACATAAATACTGTGTACATTTTTGTGTGTTTGCAACTGTGCCACTTCTCCCCCTCCCCCCCCAGGTTGTTTGTGACGAGAATGGCTCCAAAGGATATGGGTTTGTTCATTTCGAGACCCAAGAAGCAGCTAACCGGGCTATTGAGACTATGAATGGAATGTTGCTCAATGATCGGAAAGTGTATGTACCAATCAGAAACGCCTCTTAAGAGAGCGATGAAGGGCATTTAAACACGCAGCTATTTGAGATCAGTAATTGTGTGTGTTTGGGGGTATGTTACCGAGAGAGTGTATGTGGAAAGGTCTCTTCACTGATGAATCGGTGTTCCTTGTACAACCTTTTTTGCATTATGAGTTTTACAAATTCATTATGGCAGTATGCTAATGTAATGGACACACCCTCAACTGATTGAATAGCAGAGGAACTGTTAGACAGTGTTGGAGCTCTTGGAGATGTTTGGTATAAAAGCAAGAGTTGTAGTTAACGTCCTTGTTTTTACACAGCTTAGAGACAGGTAAACATTTGGAATCGGGCAAAACAGGTCTGATTTCATGTTCCCTAGGAAAAAAATGTCTGCTGTCTCCATTTAGGTTAGTGCAACCTTTTTCCCCCCATCCTAAGCAGTCATTTAAGACTTGTTGGCACTCTTGCCTTTTCTTCAAACATCAGCATCTAAATACTAACAACTACATCATTTTAAATTTGCATATGCACTTGCGAAAGCATTGCGTGTCTGAAGCAGAGCCTAATTGCCAGCATAATTAATTTCCATTCTGAAATGATGCTTATGAGATGACTGCTTAAATTAGAGGTCCTCAGTTCTGGTTCTGGAGGAGCCCTGTGGGTGCAAGTTTTAGTTTCAGTCACTTTCTGATATTAATTCAGTTAAAAGCAATTAGGCATTGACCCCCCCCCCCCTTCCCTGTAATTGCCGTGCTAATTCAGGAATTCTCAGCACGTTTTGTTAATTTTAATAAGTCTTTTAAAAGCATGACAAAGACTTAGAATGAATACTTACTGATGCTGCTTCTTAAATTTTTAAGTTATTTTTGATCTTTTCATCAGTTTTGTGTTAATACATCATTAGGGGCAGTGAGAAGGAATTGTTATTGGCACCTGTTTGTGTTTATTAATAAATTACTACAATTTGAGTATGGTGGGGGGGGGATTGGCACTGTTGCCTTGCCCTCCTGGGGTGAGCAGGAATGAAGAAGCACAGACAGATGCAACGAAGTAATTGATATTTAACTAGGTTAGTGGTCAAATTTAAATTAATTGCAATGAAAAATCTGCATTTATGGGGATCCTGCAGGACCATGATTGTGAACCCCTGGCGGATGTGTTGTATTGCAGATCTGTGTTTTGTCTTCCACAAATGGCTGGCTACAGTAATGTATGTAGGTTATGTAAGATGTTTTTTGGTTTAGGGTGTTGCACAAATGTTAAGTGAAGTAGGCATACTTTTAAAAACCGATAATGGCGTACCAGCAGGTGGCAAAATTGGCAAATGGTCTGCAAACCAGTGGACTCTAAAATTTAATGTCAAAATGAATGAATAAATTGCTGGAACTATGTGGCATACTCATGGTTTCTGCCTACTGCTTGTAAAAACCTACCCAAACCGTATTTAATTTTCTTTGCACTATATGCAAAAAGACAAATGCAAATGATACAGTATGCAATCTGACATGAAACCTGCCATTTCAAGTTAATTCAGTGGGTCAACTGGTTTGCCCAAACATGAGAGCGTCTCTGCACTTTATTTAAAAACATGGTGCTACATAGTCATAGTGCTTGAGAATGTGACAACTGGTGATAAATTGATGCCTTTTTCAGTTGTACTTATGAATAGCTTTGTAAGAAATTAAATTTGAACGTGGGGAAGAAAAAATCCTTCTCTTATCTTGGTATCGGATTTCACCAGTTTTGTTGGCCACTTCAAATCCCGAAAGGATCGAGAGTCAGAGATCGGAGCCAAGGCCTTGGAGTTCACCAATGTCTACGTCAAGAATTTTGGCGATGACCTGGACGATGAGAAGTTGAAGGAGGTGTTCTCTGAATATGGTAGCTGTACAAAGAAAAATCTATACCGATTTTTAGTTGGAAATGTGAGACGTAGTTTGTCTGACTCTTAGACCAGTTGCTGTGATTCGATTATGAACTGATTTTAAATAACGTGAAAGACTGCGTGCTGACTTTGCAACCCTGACTGTACTTTGGTAATGTGCTTAGGTAGAACCCTCAGTGTACGTGTGATGACCGATGAACAGGGCAGATCTCGAGGGTTTGGGTTTGTGAACTTTGCAAATCATGAGGATGCCCAAAAGGTAAGAACATAAGGAGTGTCATACCTGTTAGAAAAAGAAACCTCATCACATGTCAAACAAGACATTGTCAGCCGTGTGTGTGTGTGTGTGTGTGTGTGTGTGTGTGGCCTTTTTTACTTTAAAGGTGTGTTTTGCTTAAAATATACGAACACCCGTTTCATTTTATTAGATGTTTAAAGCCTCTAACTTGACTCTTGTGCATGAGATGAATAGCTGAGTTTTGAAGGTGTTCAGCTCTTGCAGTACAAATGTTGAATGTGTGCTTCGGGAAGCAGGGCAGGTTTTTTTTATAATGTTCTGCATTAGATGTCCATCAGTTGTTAAGACTTGGTTTAGGAATGGAGTGAGTTTGTCTTGGTGTTGGGATTTCTGTTTGGATTGATGTTAGAAGCAGCCATTGATTTAAGGTATTTACTTTTCAATGCCCACCCCTTTAGGTTGTCATGTGGCCCTGTAAACTGGTTGTACTAACATGGGTGTTAATGGTTTGTACCTTGAAGGCAGTGGAACAGATGAATGGGAAGGAGGTGAACGGGAGGATAATTTATGTGGGACGAGCTCAGAAGAGAATGGAGCGACAGGGAGAACTAAAGCGCAAATTTGAGCAGATAAAACAGGAGCGATTTCATCGCTACCAGGTACTAGCATAAACCTCTCTCAGATGCTCTTGTGCTTTTGGCTTATTTTGTACTGCAAAAGGTTTCCATTCATCAAATTAAATGGCGGCTCGGAGATGGTTTTCATGACCACAGCAGTATTGTCATGTTTGGGTTTTGTAGGGTGTCAATTTGTATGTCAAGAATCTGGATGATGGCATAGATGATGAGAGACTACGCAAGGAGTTTGCCCCCTATGGAACCATCACAAGCGCTAAGGTAGTTTACCAGACTGCACAGAGACGAGTAAATCTGCAGCGCTTGAGGTGCCGGTTGCTGTTGTAAGTGTACCGCTGGGATGTGACCGTGTTTCTCTGTAGGTGATGATGGACGGGGGCCACAGCAAAGGCTTTGGCTTCGTGTGCTTCTCCTCCCCTGAAGAGGCCACCAAAGCGGTGACTGAGATGAACGGCCGCATCGTCAGCACAAAGCCACTGTACGTGGCTTTGGCCCAGAGGAAGGAAGAGAGGAAGGCTATCCTCACCAACCAGTACCTGCAGAGGTTGGCCAGTGTGAGAGCCCTGCCAGGGCCTGTTGTTGGCTCCTATCAGCAGTCATCAGGATATTACCTTTCTGGAGTGCCACAGGTGCTTTTCTAGAAATTGCAAACCTTTTTCTAAAGTGGGTACCTTAGCAGTTAGGATTTGTTTCCAAGCTTTGGCTAGTAGGCAGTTTCTTTTCTTTCCATGGTTTGATGTTGCAAAGACCTGTCATTGTTATTGATTGTATGCTGTGGGACAGACTGAATCAGAAGTGGTGCTTGCAATATGCACATAGGTGACCGTATCCAGTCTCCTTTGAGTTTGTGAGATGTGTTTAGCCAGTGGTATGAAACCGTGAATCGGTATTGAGTGCTACATTCTGTTGTGATTCTGTGAATTGACACTGAATTTACTCAGAGCCGCTCCTTCTACGGCCCCGGCACGGTGAGCCCAATGCGAGCAGCCCCGCGCTGGAGCACCCAGCCTCCTCGTCCTCAGGGTAGGTGCTGCTTAGAGGCTAATAAGGGAGGAGAAGGCTTTAATGTCACGACGTGCTGACCACCCACCTGCCTGCTGGCAGCTCCATATTCGACACAGCTGATTCGTCCTGTTCCTCCTCGCCGAGCCTCCACCCCTATAAGCACGGTGAAACAGGCCTCCACGCAAGTGCCACAAGGTGTAAGCAACGCCCAGAGAGTGGGTAAGATGTTGGTGTGACTCACATTCAAGATGGAGTCCATGACAGATGAGTCAGTCAAAAGTAGCCCAGACCACAAATTGAATCAATATTTCAATGTGTGTAGCCTTTGCAACTAAGCAAAAATGTGTGACCTTTAGTGTAACAAAAACCTTTGCCCTTCATTCCTGTTATTTATTAAAATTCAGCAAGTCTGGTGTTGAGCAGCCCAACTGTACTGTAAATAGTTGTGGTATTTGAGGCTGGACTTGGACCCCAGTTCACTAGGAGTGGCCCTGCACTAATTACAAATTTGCATGGATTGGTGCTCGGTCTTGACACTGTTATGGTTTTTGGTTTGAGTGGACTTGGTTCTTTTTGGACTCTGTCTTGACTCCGACTCGAATGCCTAAGGACTTGGTCTTGATGATCTCGACACTTTGTCACTGTAAGAAGCATGTTAAGTTTTCATGGACACTTTCCTTAGCTTGACTTACAATTCTTCCATATTGAGGCGTGTCTTAATTTTGGGCATTAGTTTTTGGTTATTGATTTTGATTAAATCTCATTTGTTAGAATATACATGGCTCTACCAGGTTATCTGACTATATAAGGAGCATGTGGTGATATTGCTGGTTCTTTCCAGTCAACATAGGCACGCAGACCATAGGAGGTCGTACCTCTGTGTCCACTGCAGTGGTCCGTGGTGTGAACCAGTACAAATACTCTGCGGGAGTTCGGAACGTGCAGGTCATCGCTATGCCCGGCCAGACAGCTGTTCAGCAGGTAAGTGTCTGGCATGTTCTGGGTTTTAATGCATGTATTCTTTTCAAAAAACATTAACATCCTGTTGAATTTAGCATGCATCGAGAGGTTTTCACAGCCGAGTGTGCTCACCTGGCTGTTCGTTATACAGGTGATGGAGCCAGCAGTGCATGTACATGGGCAGGAGCCCCTCACTGCCTCCTTGTTAGCTTCTGCACCCTTGGTGGAGCAGAAGCAGCTGCTGGGTACGTATATCTGTATGGATATATAAATCTCAACTACCCTACAAACAACAGCTAGTGAAATCATATGGAAACCTCCAGTTCCCACTTGTACCCTGTATTTTCCCCAAAGTACCACACTGCCCAAACACAAGCACACTTACGATTTGTGTGAGGTTTTAGACTACATTTTTTGCACAAACTACATGTAAATGCAGTGTCTGGAGACGGTGTTATATTCACCTTTGTAAAGCTGCTTCCCCAGCTATGAACACAAGACTTGTTTAATGTTCGGTAGGATAAGGACCTTTGGCGATCCTTTTCTGTCATTACTGATTGCCATTTTAACCAGTTTCTGTTTGCTTGCTGTGATAAATTTATGCAAGTTGTAACATGCTATGACCACAATTTGGGTACCCAAGGTTGACGTGTCATGCTTAATCTTTGATTTGGTTACATGTGGCAATATAAAATGTGTTTTAAAGGTTTGTCCAGTTTGTAAGGCGTGTATGTGTGTGTGTGTGTGTGTGTGTGTGTGTGTGTGTGTTAGGCCCCATACAAATATGGTTTTATTTCTCATGTTCAAGGATTCTAAGAATTAAAAACGGATGCAAATGGAGCAAGAACAACCAGTTAATACTATGTTAACACATGACCAACCTACTGTCTATATGTTAGCAGGCAGTATATTATATTTAGAATGAGTATAGACAGATTGTTTTTGAATGAAGGTGGAATAGGGCAATTGCAGGGAAACTTTTTTTTTTTTTTTCCCCTCCCCCTCCTCTTCCCCCATAATGTGCAACCTATAGTGCTGATATTATGGCAAGTTTGGTTGTATTTTAATAAGGTATGCGTCTCATTCACAGTTCCCTTCTTCACATTGTACATTTTAATAAACCGAATGTATGTGCAGGCCATGAACAGTGACAAAGGTGGGGCCAGATCTGCACTGTGTAGTGATGGAAATGCACTATACCATGTTGCAGGTGAGCGACTGTACCCCCTGATCAAGGCTCTGCAGCCCGCTCTGGCTGGTAAGATCACAGGGATGTTACTGGAAATTGACAACTCGGAGCTTCTGCATATGCTGGAGTCCCCAGAGTCCCTCCATTCAAAGGTAGTGTGTGTGTGTGTGTGTGTGTGTGTGTGTGTGTGTGTGTGTGTTGGGGAGGGGTGGAGGCTGTTGTAAACCATGTAAACCAGATTTTTTCTGTACAGGTGGAGGAGGCAGTGGCTGTACTCCAAGCTCACCAGGCTAAAGAAATATCCCCAAATAAGTAAAGGAACAGTTGGGGTGAGTATGGCAGCCAGCCCCCAGCATCCGTGTTGGTAATGCAGGCTGGTTTAGGCGTGCCCTCACAATTCTTTCTTGTTGCAGCCTGGGTTTTGTCTTCATCTTCTTGTTCTGCTTCCATTTAATGAAATTGGTGAATAATACAATCTGGCTTTCTCATTACCTATGCAAATCTTGTGCCTTAAAATTAGGCCACCACCATTTATTAATTGTTCAAAATGCCTTCCCTTAGTTCTGGGGGTAAAATATAAAAATTTTCCATGAGTGTGAGGCTGTTAATATTTGACTGTTTTGCAGATGTCAGTGAGCTGACCACGGGATGGGTGATGTGACACAGTGATGTTTTGCATGCAGTTGTGGTTGGAGCATTCCTGATGGAGAACACGAGACGTGGATGTCAAGTTAATTGGGTGATGATGTAGTTCTGAATTATGCTTTGTCACTTCATTGAGAGAACGGGTTTAAGGGAAGATGAAAGCTAGCCAGCAAACTTTGCAATAAGTTGAGTTTACTTTTGTTGGATGTTGAAAGGTTTGTATTTTCTGTGAATTAAAAAAGGGGAGCAGAGTGAGTGGAGTGGTTTTTTTCCCCCCTCTGTTCAGTAAGAAATTTGTATTAAACATGAGTTCCAAAAAATTGTCTGGATGTGAAATTGATTTGACCATCACCTGGTTGTATTTGGAGCTCTGAAATTGCTACATCTTTGATTTAAGGGTTGGGTGAAATCATGTGAAAGTTGTTGTCTGTTTGGATTAGGAGCCAGTTAAAAATACCTTAACATCAGATTTGGTGTTCTCAGATCATTCTTCTGTATTTGTTAGAACACATTTGGCTTTGTGGGCAATGGCAATTACCTCAACAATAGGTTTAGTAGGGGTGGGTTTAATATGTCGACCTATGCAATTTTTTAAATTTGGGGTGGTAGGTTTTTATTAAAGGTGTTCAGTCGATAAGCTTTCATGTCAGGGCGATGTGATCAAGAGATTTGGGGTTTGTTCCATGCCATGCAGGTGGAAACAGACTGACGTATGTGTCTGTGTGACGTGCCTTGACAGATTACCAAATGTCCTTTAATCAGTTTCAGTATTCCCCTAGTCTGAAGGCATACCACAGGCTGATTGGCATTTCCAAATTGCGCACGGTATGTGATTGGGTGTGTGATCGTGCTCTGTGATGTGTTGGCATCCTGTCCAGGGTGTCCCTAAGCTTCTTGAGATAGGCCCCAGGCTCCTCTGCAACCCTGTGTAGGTTAACCAATATGGAAATGGGTAGATGTCCAGAAAGTGTTTTTAAAAAAAAAAAAAATAAAGTGTAAATGGTACACTCAGGTACCTTTGGGGAAAGTTGTACAGTTGATATTTTAAAAGCTGTTTGTGCCCAGTTCTTCAGGTAGACTCGAAAGGATTCCCTGATATTTTGACACAGCAGCTGAACCTCAAGTGATGAACAAATTACCTGTAATTGGAACTATCAATTCTCATTTGCTTTTGTGGCTAAAGGTCAGTGATAACATGTTTGTGTTGTATTACATAACGAAGCCAGTGTGCCCTGCTAACGGTCAGTTGAAGAGTGTGACTAAACATTGGTTCTCAACATGCAGCACGGCCCGTCTGGGCTGTGGGCCCACGTCTCGCCAATGTTCAACAAATGGTTTGTTGGCAGCCAAAAAATTTAAATTTTTTTTTTTAATGGGCAGAACTCTAATAGGCAGCCCCACTAAAATGTTCTAGTTGAATAAAATGGTTTCTTAATATATTTGCTGGTGATTGGATTTTCAGTGAGGGCTTGGTGCATAGTTGCCTTGCACCTTCAGGGTTGGAGGATTGCATCCCACCTTCACCCTGGGTGCGTGGAGCCTCCATGTTGTCCCTGTGCTTCAATGTTACACCCTGGTTTCCTCTCGGTCCAAAGATGTGTTTTAGGTTGATTGGTATTTCTAAATTGCCAGTAGGGTGAATGGGTGATTGAGTGTATCTGGTTATAATATATTCAGTAAGAACTTTATTAGGAACAGTATATATACTGTGTAGGGCCTCCATTTTTTTTTCTAAATGGATTCAGTTCTTTCTGGGATGGAGTCCACTGGGTGCTGGTAACATTTCTTTGATTCTGGTCCATGTTGCATCATGCAGTTTCTGCAGATTTTTGTCAGCTGCATTTATGCTGTGAATCTTGAGTTCTACCACAACCCAAAGGTATGCTATAGGAATCAGGATAGGTGACTGGGAAGGCCACTGAGTAACAACTCATTATGTTCATGAAACCAGTTTGAGATTACTTTTAAGATGGAAGTAGCTATTAGAAGATGGATACATTGTGGCCATAAAGAGATGCACATGGTCAGCAAAAATACTCTGGCTGAGGCATTCAATCATTGATTGGTATTAATGGGCCCAGAGTGTGCCAAGAAAACATTCCCCACACCATTATGCCAACAATACCAGCCTTGACTGTTGACAAAAGGTGGGGATTTATGCTGTTGATGCAAAACTCTTACCGCCTGTTCCTTAACACAAGTGGTGATTCATCAGACCAGGCTGTTTCTCTAGTCTTTACCTATACAGTTTTGATGTGCCTGTGTCCATTTGTAGCCACAGCTTCCTGTTCATGGCTGACAGGAGTAGAACCCAATGTGGTCTTCTCCTACTGTACCGTCTGCCTCAACACTATTCTGCATTTTGAGATGCTTTTTCTGCTCACTTCAGTTGTAAAGAGTCATTATCTGAGTTTCCTGTAGCCACTCCGATCACAGTTTTCCTCCATTTTGGTGTTTGATTTGAACATTATCCTAAGCTAACTTGTATCTGTGATTTTATACATTGCACTGCTGCTCCAATTAGCTGTTTACATCATTGCATAAACAAGCAAGTATACAGGTATTCCTAATAAAACATCACCTTTCAAAATTCACTGTTGGCCTATATCTGATATAGTACATGTAATAAATGATTTGCTCTCAAATACAAATGCAGTTGTATTCCTGTGTGGTTGGCTGGAACTGCAGATAAGAGCAGATTCCTTGTATAACTATGCTCTCAGATGTATTTATGTTTCTGTGCATCTGTTTGAACTCGCATGGGACTGATTTATAAGTTGGAGAATGCCCATTGGTCTTTAGGAACGCCAGTCACCAGACTAAAGAACCAATGAAGTCTGCAATTCAAGAATTAGAGTATTAAAGCCCTGGAAGACATGGAGTTGTAATTACTCATTTGCACAATCCTTAGCATCTGCGGTTACAAAAAAAAAAAAAAAAAAAAAAACCCCCAATCGAGATGACTTGCTGTGCCCTCCATGTTTACACTTGCCTGTACGGTACACAGTTGATGGGCACAGTTTAAAAGTTGTGAACTGCATATTTCTTGTCATAATTTTGACATTAAATTCCCCCCCCCCCCCCCACTGCTGACCACAGTTAGGGATGCCATTGTATTTGCTTTTTTTGTTCTTGGACAATGACAGCTTTTCTTGTCACAAGGTAACGCAAATTAAGTCAAATTCATTTTGTAAAAAAATTCCACAAGACAAAAATTCACATCCTGTGCATTCTGTGATATTTAAAGTTCTTGGGGGGAAGAAAAAAAAAAAAAAAAAAGTCTTACATATACAGTAAACTAATTTGTCAATATTGTGCATTCTGCAAGACCTTTCAGCCACAGTTGCAGCCTAACTGGTAATTAAAACAATGTAACTATGCCCTTTGCTTACAACCCACACCTAACATACATGAATAACCAAACTTGTGGAAAGTTACTACTGTGATGCTATCAATTCTTTGCAGCATTGAGCAGTTGCCAAATTTCAGTTCCTGCTGTTGTACCAGTGCCATGTCAGGCAATGAACCAAACCCAAAGACAGCAGGAAAATGACTAACAAGTATACCAAACCAACAAAAAAAGAAATCACATTGAAAGCCTCATGTTAAGTTGAAATTTTAATCTTTACAAAATCAAAATGATTACAAAAGTTAGAAAAACATGGCAGCCTTTGAATAAACAATTCTTAAACCAACTTCAGAGCTCATAGAGCTTAAAACAGATGAAGTAGTACATTTTTCCCAAACAATTTGGTTTTTGAATCATTTTCACACTACTAAAGAAAAAATAACTGGAACATGGGAGAAGGAAACATGCCCAACAGATGAGACCAACAGAAGGTGAACTGCAACTAAAATCCCTTTATTATGCATGTAGAAATTTCACACAATGTTTTTAAGGAACTAGTTATGCAAGCTTTGTATAAATCCCACCAAATCACAGCCCTTAAATGAGAGGGCTCAATTAAAAAGAAAAAAAAAAATTGGGAGGGGGGTAGAAGGGTCTGAATGTGACCCTATTCTGCTGTACAAGGAAGCCATTCGGCCAGATTAACTTCCCACTTTGCTGCACAGGGGAAAACAGACCTGTTCTGTGGACTAATCAGCAGGTAAGTAAAACAACACTAATCTGGATCACCGGCGACTGGGCACTAAGAGTTGAGTGGCCACCACAGAGTCAGGGAACAGGTTGTGATAGGTTGGGAGAGGGACATATGCAGCTGTGATAATTTTACCTGCAAAAAGAAACGCATATTAGAATAACCAAAGGACAACAGTAACAGGATGCTTATATGCAAAAAGTAAAACATACAAACCTGCAAAGAGCCGCCCATGTAATGCAGTCACAGCAGCCATGGCCGCAGGAATTGATGGGCATTTCACATACACGTTACCCTGAAACCACAAGGAAGGTTGGCAGAAATGGGAGGGGAACAAAGTCAAATAAACACAAGTGATTATGAATACGGTTCTCATTTTCCATCAAAGTAACACCTTCAAAAAAGGTTACTATATAGTAGTCACTTTTGTAAGACGTGCATGCTGTCAGTGTAAGAATAAACCCATAGGTTTATAGAATGTACAGAGGACTCCACAAAAGCGGATACGGGATAAGTGAATAATTCGCTTATGTGCAGCATTATCAACGGGAGTTTTCTCCCAATGATTTCAATGGAACATGAGCTCAATTAAGCAGATAAATCACTTTCACAGATAAAAACTCATCTTGTACATTGTAATGTTGATGCCATTGCATAAGTGGAGCCAGAACTCAAAACTAGCCACAAACTAGCACTAATTCACAAGCTAGCTGGCCGCAGTCGTCAACATCAGATCTCCAGCCATCACAATGATAGTAAGGTTGTGGTTGCTGGGCTACAGATGCTGTTTCCTGTCACTAGTGAGTAGTGACGAGTTCAGTTAGTGTCAAAATATATCGTGTAAATGTGAATACAAATTTTTTTTTTGAATAACTGGCAAAATAACATGAATCCAGACAGAACAGGAAAAACAAACTCGAATGCATGCAAGTAAGCCAGTCTCAGTTAAGGTGGTTTAGTCAAGAACTGGGCAAACAGTTACCTGCTAACAGGCAACGTGCAAGTGAACACTCAGAATAACTTCATAGCCTCAAGACCAGCCATAAGGTATCGACTAAAATGGACTCCACTCAAAACACCATCAAGTTCTTACCTGAGGGGAATTTTTGTCAACATATATGTGAACAATGCCTCCATGTTTATTGCATTCTTCAATTACGTCATCTTTGATGTCAATATCCCAGCCAGGATCATCTTCACTGCAACATAAAAACAGCGTATTTCAGGACCCTTTCTGAAACATACCCTATATGATGAATTAAAATTACTACTTAAAATCCTTATTTTAAAACTGCATATTTCACAATTAGTGTGATATACAATTTGATATCTAAAACAAAAAATACCAACTGCTTCAGTACTAAGTACCAAAATTAATTAGATTAAAAGTATTTTAAATACACACAACAAACATCCACCAAACCAGACTTCAACAGAAATATCTGTCCACGCTAGATATACTTTTAAAAACACAATATACCTTCAGTCTTTAGCAGGTTAAGCAAAACTTACGACTGAGGATTGAACATATTGGACAGCTGGAAGCACTGCGTTGCAATAGGCTGCGTTGGAAGATTCAAAGCAGTGTTCATGTTCATATTCAAGTTCAGGTTCAAGGCTGGGCTCATGGCAGCTACAAAGGCAATGACAAAGTACCATCAATTTACTGTGTGCCATGTTCTAGTCACACAAACCAGTAATGTTTTAAAAGAAAATGCAACAGTATAGGCACAACCAAGGCAGCAGGTGGAGCCATGTACAAGATTTATGCAACACCGTTGGTAGCGTGCATTAGCAAAAGGCCCTAAAAGTGACGCTTTCAAGAGTCCAAGGAAAAACAGATGCACAAGGTGTTCTCTTTGATTTTGACACACTAAACATGGTTAAATTACAGAAAGAACACTAGCGCTAAAATGGCAAACGTCTTTAAATGCGGAACATTTAACCCAAATTAACATCTACTTCATAAAAAGTGAAATGTTTGTGTGAATACTGTAAACATGCAATTGTCCCCCCCCACTTTCTTAAACTCAAGTCTTGATGAACCCAGGGACTGTAGACATCTGTGCAGCTCCTAAAACAGACATGGGCATCAGGCCTTGGGGCTCTCACCTGTTACAGCAGCCATAGCCCCAAAGGGGATGGAGCCACTCATCTGAAGGGCCTGCTGAGCAGCAGGAGGGATCTGTAGTCCAGTACCTACACAAAGCAGCAGACAGCTCAGCAATCCCCACTCATTCAACCACCTCTGTGCAATACGGAGTGACATTACAGTTTAACACTGAGTAATGACACCTCCATGGCATATTACAGCGCACAAACGCTAAACCAAAATCAAGGCTTGACCATTCAGAATTGGAGCCCATACATTTCAGAAACACAGGAAACAGTAATCAGTACACCACCACCACAACAAAAACCACACTCAAAAGCTGTTTTCAAATATTCCCTCTTCCTACAAGCAGCAATAAAACAAGTGAAGCTATTGTGACATTAACCACCAAGTACCTTCTGCAAGCCTGGCCATCAGCTGTAGCCGGCCTGTAGTTCCAAGATCGATTCCAGTTCTCTCCAGCTCGTCACTGTCCAGAATGGAGCTTGCTGTGGAAGCGTCCGTGCGCTCGGTAACATGACCCACTTTCATGGGTCTGCCAGCCAGCTCAAAACCATTCAGCTGCTCCAAGGCCTTCTTAGCACACTCCGCATCTGCAAACTATGTAAGCAGTCGTGAGGTTAATGTTAACCCATTAAGACTGAATGCAACATTTGCGTGTACATATCTTTAAGACCAGGAGTGATGTTTATGTGCTTGTCTCTTTAGAGCAGGACGCAAAGCAAAAGCATTTTAAATGCTGTTTAAGTCACGTGAATGATAAAATGAAATACGGGCAGGGAAGGCAAAAATACTTTCTGTAATGCATTTAACTTTTTTGAAGCCTCAGCCTCAGTGTGGACTGCAAAAAAAAAAAAAAAAAAAAAAAATTCTGAAACTGTGCTTGCTTGCTTGCTCTGAAAATGGCTGACGGCCACAGTGAGAGGAGTGACTTAATGAATTAATTTTTTTTTTTTTTTTTTAACACTGCTACTTAAGTTCTTACACTGTCACAAATTTGTTTTTAAAAACAATGTTAAAAACATTTGAAAGCTTAAACATTTGATTTTAACTGAAATAGAAACATGAAATAATGAACATTAGGACAAACTATCTGCTATGGAGCCAGAGGAAAAAGGTTTTAGTGAATGTTACAACTGTTCACTAAACCAGTGTTTCCCAACCTTTCTTGAGCCATGGCACATATTTTACATTAGGAAAATCCCACAGCACACCAAACAAAAATGTCACAAAAAGTATATATATATATATATATATATATATAATGAAATATAATGACCATTGGATAATTTCCCACAGTACTCCTGATGGCCTCTCACGGCACTCTAATGTGCCGCGGCACAGTGGTTGGGAATCACTGCACTAAACTGTTCAATAGTTTTTCAGAAACGCCTTAGGTTTTACTAGGCTGTATTCAAAATGCCTTAGGATTTAAAATGGTTTTTTGAGGTCGCCATAGGTCAAATTGGGTTAAAGGGGAAGAAAAGAAAACCCCATGAGCAGTAACAGTTATCAGCAACTCACAGTAATAAATCCATATCCTTTGGATCGTCCAGTTTCAGTGTCCATCATGAGCTGAATACTTTCAATCTAGTAGAAGGAAAAATGTGGAAAAGCATATGACTGAAAAAACACTGAAATCTAAATACAAGAAGGTATTAAAAAAAAATAATAATAATAAAATAAATTCAATGCACACAATGACCAGCAGCTATCACCAAAACTTATGGGACTGAACACAGAAGCACATTTTAAACCTTGCTAAACTGAGCTGAGATGCAGAACATTGTGCTAAATTCAAACAAAACAATTGTACACTGGTACAGAAGAAATGGCAGAAACTGAATTAGAAAAAAAAAGTTTGGGGAAAGGAGGGGGGGAGAGAAGGAAAAAACACTCACCCTCCCAAAAGGTTCAAAAATGCCCCTCAACATGTCCTCGGTGATATTGAAATGCAGAGAGCCCACATAAAGTCTCATAGGCCCTGCAGTGCCCTTCTGCAGGTTGTTGGCTGTAGCAGCTGCCCTGTTCTTTTCAGCCTAGACACACACCAAAAATGCACAAACGTGGTCAACAATTAACTGTTAAAGCTTATACATTTCAGCTGTGAAAACAAGTCCAGCTCTGACCTTTTCAATTAATTCAACAGGAGGTGATGAAAAGGGAACAGGTTAAAACTAAAATTATAAAATTTGAGGGGTGCAATTATGGCCTCTGTGGAATTATAAAACTGAATGCCATGTGGGTGACAGCATGCAACAAGTTACATAATGACATTGCTGATTTAATTTTAAAACTTAGACAAACCCAGTCTCCTATGCCACTTGGTGCCCTTCAATCTATACACCAACTCTCTCTTATTTGTATGCTGACGCAAAACTATTCTGCATATAGGCACGTAAATATAAAGCAATTATATTAATCAATAGATGAAGTTATAACACTTTGTTAAACAGTAAAGTTTAAAAGGTACAAATTCTGACTGCCCAGTTCTTCCTATTTTTAACTAAGGTTGGGCGATTTCACGATAACTTTAACAGAATGCAAGACGTGGTTGATACAACACCGACAGAACTCATTCCATATACGTTTTGACAGACAACAAAACAACCAAATGATAATGTTGTCTGGCTTCATTCATTTGTATTAATTCAACATCTGCAATTTCCTGTGTAAATTCCGCTTTGAGGCACATTGTTGTGAAAGGCGCTATACAAAAATAAATTGAATTGAATAATGAGAAAGCACTGCGCTGAACCAATCACGTGGCTGGAATAGTTACAGCCACATCATGTTAGGTTGATGCACGCAGCACAGAGCAAAGCAGCTGGCAGCTACACATGCTAATGTTTGGGCTCCTGCAGCCATGTACACAAGTACGTCAAGAGTGGGACTGAGATAAGAGAAAACAACAATAGCAAATGTTAACAAAAACGCAACTGTGGTTTTTGGTTAATTTTGGTTCAATCTGACAGAAAAACATTTAAATCAAAATTAACCTTGACATTTCACATAGGAGAGAAAATGAAACTTCAAGCCTGACAGAAATAGTGATTTGATTTATACTGTCATATACATCAATATCAACTGATAATCACGATAAAAAATAATAATAATAATAATAATAATAATAATAATAAAGTCTGTGGCGCGCCGGCGGGGGGGGGGGGGGGGGGGGGTGGGGTGGGGGGGGGGGGGGGGGGGGGGGGGGGGGGGGGGGGGGG
>JABJVR010000087.1:4014041-4072973 GCA_025773905.1 Chitala chitala
ATAATAATAATAATAATAATAATAATAAATTCTCTCCCCCCCCCCCACATCACAGAACACATGCAGGTAGTTTCTTCCTCAGGATACACTTAATTCAGGGTCCATTGTCATCTGGCAAACTAAGAGAGAAACAAAACATTCACTATACTGTTTGGTTCCAGTCAAAAACTATTACCTGTGAGGCTTGTACAATAATCGGCACTCCCAGAAGTCTCTGTCCAGTCAGTCCGATTGCCAGGGGCACAGAATTGGATTCCACAAACTCAACATACGCAATGCCCTTTGAACGTCTTGAGTTTCTATCAGAAATCATTCTCACGTCCCGAACCTGAACAACAATCAACAATTAATCCTTGCAATTAAAGCAGTAGGATGTGCAAGTAAGGTGAAGCGCAGTGAAGCGCGCACACACTGACCTTTCCCACTGCTGAGAAGAATTCCTCCAGATCCCGGGGCCGGATCCTGGCTGCTAGCTGCATGCAGAAGACTGTGCGAGCATCCCTTTCCTCTGGAGTCAGGTTGTCAATTGGCTCCCTGTGTTAGGGAAACGCATATAGCACTCACACCTGTCCTTAGCACTCACAGGTTTCAGCACTGTCAAATATGCCAAAGTGTAAATCCTCACTATGCAACAAGCATCCTCACCTGAGTGGGCTCTTCTCTTTCTTGAAAGGACTCTGGGCTCTGGTTCCCTTTTGACTGAAAGGCAAAGTTTTCGTTTAATTCAACTGCACAGATGCTGGAAACAGCTTCGCTAAACATTATACCTTTAATGAAAATTGTTGTTGTTAAATATTTTTTTTTTTTTTTTTTTTTTTTACATGCTAAGTCCAAGTCAGCTTCCTACAGTGGAATGGGGCTGGTTACTATTTAGTATAAGGAAACATATACTTCAGTAGAATATCTCCCGCTTAGTCTGTCATTAAGCTTAAGACAGACAGGATAAGAACAATGGTAAAAAGAAAAATCACTAAAAATGAGCTACCTTTGCATAACAGTACCTACTTATCAATCAAGTGTAACCATTTAAAGTTTTCCAATTCAACTGAAAAGTGAAATGTAACGCCAGCTCTAAGAAAAGGAAAAAAACAAACAAACAAAAAAAGTTAATCACTATGCATGCAGCCATGTAGGTCTGATGAGTACAAAACAATTCAACATGCAAATAATATGTAGACCATGGCAGCTGATGCACATCTTTCAAAGAAATAAGGAAACCCAAGCTACTTTATAAATGAATAAAAAGTCACTCTTAGAAATCACACCGACATGAGCAGTGTTCTTCAAACAGGTACAGAAGTGAGGACAGCAGTGAAGCGAGCATGACAGAGAGATGCTGTGCTTACAGGGTGGTACAGAGACAGACACACTGTGCTTACTGAGGGCTCCAGCGGGCTCGGTAGCGGCCTGAGCGCTCCTTGCTGCGGGAGCGGCTACGGTGCCGGCGTTCTCGGCTCCGACTTCTCTTTCTTTCACAGCTCCTGCTTCTCTTCCGGTCACGACTTTTCTTGTGCTCCTTGCTTCTACTCCGCCGCCTATCGTGACTCTTACTCCTGCTCCGCTTTTTCCTTGAACAAACATTGTTAGCAACAATATGCCATGAATCACACCTTACACTAGTCAATAAAAACATTCCTTCACTTCTTGTGAAAATCTGTGTGCTCTGTGACTCTGTTAAACAGCTGTTTTAACATGTACCTAAAAAACCTACCCCGAGCGCATATCAAGCCACAAGCTGATATAAAAATCCTTCCATGGTTTTTGGACAGTCTTAAGCTTAAATATGGTACACACAAAGGACAAGAAAGCAATTGTCTCTCTGGTTACAGTACTGAAGCAACCCAGAAAACATTCTGATGTCATCTTAGTTAGGCTTAGAACACACTGATTCTGCCTACTCAGAAAACAGAGTATGAGAGTAACGTCAACTGAAGGTCAGTATTAACACACAAGCATGAAGAACTTCAGAAATTCTCAGGAAAGGTCCCATGGACGTCCACAGGAACTTTTCAGTATATGAACCATGTTGTCCCTTTTTGAGGGTTCAATTCAAAAACCTTCAGGTTTCCTTTGACAGCCACTCATACATATATAAGTGTGCTACATGTTTGTGCATGATGGAAATATATCTGCAAGCTCAAAACTTTACAAAACATATAGTACACCTCAAAGTATTTTGTCATTAATGAAGCAGCCTGGTGAGACAATGGGTAGAACATCGGGCTGGGATGTGGAAGTCTCCTAGCTTGAATCCCAACACAGCCAGGTGTGTGTCCTTGAGCAAGACACTCAGCGCTAGGGGATGGGTTAAATGTAGAGGATGAATTTTCCCATTGTGGGATTAGTAAGGGTAAAAAAATATAAATAAAAAAATCAACCTGCAAAAATCTCAGGCACTTGGATGGACAAATGAGTAAAAGGGAGGCTACTTGTCAGTGCTAGTAGTCCAGGCACTACATATAACAGCCAACAGTTTCACTCTGCAGATTCTGCCAAATATACTGCAGGCACCCTGAGCAACAATCTAACACAGATGAACTGGACAAACTATGGGGGGGAAAAAAAAAAAAAAAAAGACCACATATTAAACATTTAAATCAATTTAGCAAAAGTTAAAATCTTTAAGCAAACAGGCCCAAAATTAAATGGTAATATGCAAAACTGAAGTGAAATAATGCTATGATGAAAATATAGTTTGCTATCTAGATGTGTCAGGCTAACTAGCTGAATATACACTGTACAGCTAAATTCATAAACTACACTGATCTTAAAAGTAAAATTTCAAATGGTCTTCTGAATTCCTTTTTTTCCAACTTGTGTAAATACTAGTAAGTATAAAACTGGCTATATAACAAATGCTTAATTTCTGAAATATTTTTATATGGATATTTTTTTTAGCCCTTTGAAACCCTAACTATGCATATGCGGCTTTAATGTAATTTCTGTCCATTTTCAGACAGGTAATTACCAGAGTCACAATTCTAATAATGGCACACACGTCACCCAGAATCCTTAGTCCTTCCCATTTTCTAGACAGACAAAACACATTTGCATTCCATACACGTAGAACTAGCACATAATGCTTGGGGGGGGGGTGTCATTATCAAAAACATTTACTACAAATTACGCAGTTTGGGTTTTAAGAACCTCTGCTTGCTAAGCAAATTGAGTATTTCCCTGAAAATGAACAGCAATTCAGATGTGAAGGAAGCACAAGATTTAATTGCTTGGTGCTGTTCACATGAAGAACACTTCCCCTAGCAACACAGCACCCATACATGCCGTGTGGCTACACTGATTCACATTTTACTCAATTTTACTACCTCAGCTATGCATTTCACTGCTGTTCTTGAATGAATCATCACAAGTTTCCTAAGATTTTCCATTTCTGTATCACAATCCAGTAATAACTGAGACTTAAGGTATGAAAAGCACGAGTCAAATCACAAGCACGACAACTACTCATTACAGAATGTGAAATTTTAAACTTTAAGACCTTTTTAAATGCCAATTAAAGCTGAAATTGAAACCAAATTCTCAGTGAAAATATGATCTACCAGAATCAATACCAATACATGTACCATACAGTATACACCAACTTTTCAGTCTTCTTTGTATTTAAAAAGGTCCAGCAATTGACGTCTAAATAACTTTTACAAATGACAATTGAGAAATTCTCATACCAAAAAAAAACTTCAATCAAAACAGACTGACTGAGATTAAGACATTTAATGTTCAATTCTCCAACATTACTAAATGCGGCAGATTTAACATTCTTGAATATTCTAATTTTTTACAGTTTCAAAGGATCAAAAATAAATGAACCATGGAAGTAGTCAGAATGTGGGAACATTGCTTTAAAAACAATACTCAATTGTGGGTGTAGACCATTTCAACTGGGGGAGCCATTCCGTTACAGAATGGGTCGGAAAGCCACGGGTCTGGGGCCACATGTGGGCTCTTTCATCCCTCTGCAGTAAAATTCCCTTGTAATGGGAGAGGAACCAAAAAAGGTTCTTTTGATAGCAAAGGTCGCAGATCCCTGTGCTAGAGAGACCAGATGTATTTAAACCTTATTGTCCTTCTGATATTACACTAAATTGCTGGCATTAAAAAGCAAAAGACAAATTTGGAAACCAGTGAGCTGTTGATTTACACAATGATTTCAGTTACATTTTTTTCCATTTGCATTCAGTAAAACTACTCCTGTTTATTACAGCAAAAATGCTAATACCCAAAGCTTCTATTCTTCTATTTGTAGAATAATTGTATTCTACAAATGTTATGGTCTCTCAGATCAACACAAACTTTAAGGCTTAACAAATGTCAAAATAAAGTCAAATGCCCCATTGTATCCCAAGTTAGGTTACATAACATTTCACTTCATTTAAATGGCTAACCTTACCCCTTCACCGGTGGTAATCCTAATCATTGCTCTAACTTTAAATTGTGTCACATCACAAATTGCCTTTCAAATAAAGGAATTAAAAATCGTCTAAATCAGGACCTGTTAAAACTGGCATCAGAAGTTAAAGAAAAACCATTTTAAATCATGCACGTTGCCCCCCCCCTTTTTTTTAAGCCATCTTATTTTCACCTCAATTTTTTTTGTCACAACACTGCTTTTCACTAAATGAAGCAAGCTAACCACCCACTTAATAGGCCATCAAGTATGCTTGCCATATTTCTAATTAACGCTCCTGCTCTAATAGACACGCCCCCACCCGATAAGAAGTACAAGACATGGTAAAGTGCACCCCTTCTATGTGATTAAAGCGTGGTCAAGTGTGGATTTGCGGAGAATGAATGTTTAATTCACTGCATTTTCACATTTTCTACAAGATTTAATTAACACAAAAATGCCACATTTGCACAAAATCTGCTTCTGAATCCCAAACTGATTGGCCATGCACTGTAAAACACAAGTGATATTAAGAAAAATATCGGATATCATATTTTCTCAGAGTAATAGTGTCTTGTATTGGTACAAATCTTGAACACGCTGATGGTGAACATCGCAAACTTTTGCAGCAAAATGTTTTCCCATTTCCTCAGCCAGTGCAATTATCTTCATCTTAAAAGCAGCTGTGTACGACTTTTTGCTCGCTGCATTTCCAATCACGTTTAAGCATTTAATTATTTTGTGACCAGGGGGCATACACTGTAGGCGACCGTAGATATGCCTAGCGGACACTCTAATAATGACTGAATTTTATTCGTTTTTTATAAGTCGTAGTTAATGGGAATTAAATTTTATTTATTTTTTAAAGAACGTAGAACAACATTAGGCTTTTCAGTAACAACTTATGAAAGCTTTGTAAAAACATCATACCTTGTACATTTTGGCCTCAAATAGATGTGCCCTTGCGCATTAAGTAGAAGAAATAAGGTATGTTTGTTCCCAGTTCATGCTTAAGCTAACGTAAACAAAATGCATTTATTTCAGACCCAAGTAGAACACAGTTGCAGGGGGGCCATGCATAATGTGACGAGGGTACCGCTCCCCCCCCCCCATAACAATACCATCGGTTGATCTGTAGGGAAGATGGTGAGTCACTGTTTTTAACACTCAGACTTAAGTGTTGCTGCTGGCCCACAAACCGAGCAAATTTCGGACGATGCTGGTAACACTAAAGCTGAAGCTCGTTCAGCCGTTGCGGTGCCGGGGGTAAAAAACTGAACGACGACAGGGTGATGACTAGCCACTGCATAAGTTTTGAGGCTGTCGCTTTCCATAGAGGATTTAACAGCGCTGATCCCCTTTGTACCCAGTTTGATCTTTTTCTGGCAAAAATCGCAGTAGGTGTCATGCACACAGATGGATGTGGGTTTTTAGCCAGGTATTAAGCTTGCTGTTCTTTAGCCACTTCTTTGGAAATATGCACTTTTGCATGGGTTGCTGCTCTGAAAACCACGCAAAAGAAAATAAACTACCTAATGTGTATTCCGATAGCACGGGATAACACTTCATGAACACCATGAATTATACCAACTAATAAAACATTTGCAGTGTGCCAGTATATTACAGACAATATACACGTTATAATCCACCTTGTTATAATATGGGGTTACCACCCACGCACACAAAAAAAAAAAAAAAAAAAAAACAAACTCAGGTGCCAGCGAGATTCATATTTGCTGTAACTTTACAGTAAAGTTGGAATACCTTCAACTTCCTATAGCAAGCAACGCAAGATACTTAAGCACACTAAAATGACAGCCACAGCAAAATCAGTACTGTAAACAAGGCAACAAAATGTAACAATACAGAATCCCTGTACATCAGCATGCCAATATCATTTACACTGAGCTAATGTCTTCCAGTGCCACAAGCATCACGTTATGACATTCACCCAGCTTTGGCTGCTATAACCAGCCAAAGTACGATACACAAAATGCATATAAGATTTTCCCAAGACAAACATCAGCTCTGAATAACTTTTCCTCAAATTTAGTGACATCACATCACAAGCAGTTGTGGAAGTCGTCATAAGAGACAATCTTACTGCATCCTAAACACAAAAACACTAGGTACAACATATGAACTTGTGTTCAAATAAATTATATTTAATACCAAAGGAGTCACATATTGACTCAGTACACGACTTGCGTGGTACTCACTTTTTACTGCGCTCTTCATGGCCATTGGCATTAGCAGACTTCACCTCCTCCTAAGCAGGGTTGACAGGAGAACATCATCAAGACGAAGATGTTATATCAAGGCATCAGGGTAAAGGGGGATGGGAACAAAAGAAAAATGGACAAAATTATCTATATATTCATGCAAAGTTTAAAACTAGAAATGCGGGTCTTTTACAGACATTCATGTATTCCTGCCCCCTTTTTGCAATATACTTGTAGCAGTAAACAACCCAACTGATTTTTCAAGTTCTTTCTGAGGACATTAAGGGTCTTTAAGCTATATGAGGTCATGTTGAGTGAGTACTTGGACAGCTACACAGCCTGCCCTAATCAGTACCAGGACTATCTTTGCCTAAAACCAAACTGGCCATGCTAGCAGCCAGCCAATAATCATGTTCCTGTGGTGGATGCCATTCCAGTGATCTTCACCCATTTTCGTTCTTGGACTGTAAGAGCTTGATGCCACCTCTGTCACACATCTCGCCCTGAAGCAAACAGGGATTCACACTGCTTAGTAACTTTGACCCAAGAAATTAATACCAAAATAAATAAAATTAAAAAAATCCAAACCCCTGAAAATTTCTGCATGGAGATGATCCCTGTTAGGGAGTGATTTTAAAGGAAAACTTTTAAAAGATGAAACATAAAAGAAATGACTAAAATGAGAATGAAAATTCAAAGCTAAATGAGAGCTTGTTATGGCATGCAAAATTACTTGGATACTAATCAATGAACTAATCCCCTGTACAAAACTTGTAAAGGATTGAGAGACAGTATTCACATTTAAACATAATGTTAGAAACCTTGGAGAGAGACAGAGGGGGGGGAAATAAATAAACAAACAAAAAAAAACTCAAAAAAGTGGCAGCACCTAACCGTTGTCACACTGCCTGTTAAAACAGGGGGTATTACCCTATTACCCATCATTACACAAAAAGATGCTCTGGGAAATAACAGGTTACTGGACACAAACTGAGAAGGGAAGACAAATGAGAACGTTTTCATTAATTCTACAAAGTCTAATTACACTCCATTACTTGTGCATTTGTTTTGACAACATTGTGGGGCAAAAAATAAACCAAATGTTCTGGTACAACTAGAACTGCAGCATGTAAAAATTTGAATACTGTCTCACTGTTACGCCTTTCAGTTTAAATATCCCTCTGCTTCATTTCATTCACCTTGTGGTAACTGAATTGGTGCTTTGATGCTGAAAATTAAGGCTCTTCATACCTATGGGACCACAATACATTGAAAATAATCACAGCCTTCCTTTGTGACAGTTGGCATTGAATTCAAAGGTTAGTCACAGGACAACAACATATTAAATATCCTCTGTACAAGTTTACAAAGAGTGACACCAATATATTATTATTATTAAACCTATATTGGAGCAGTATAACAGTACCAAGAGAAAAGGGCTGAATTCATTTAAAGGAATTTGGGACACCAAAAGGTGAGAGGTCTGCAGTGCATGCAAAGCACGTGGACAGGCTCACCAATTCCCAAAACCTTCACTCACCTTTTTATAAGGAGCCTCAAGCATAGCTTCAATATCAAAATCGTCTGCCATGTCTTTAGCTTGAGCTGTGGAACAAAAAAAAAAAAACAATTACGACCATAATACAGTCAAATACACGACCATATTACAGCAAACACAGAAAAATCTATCAATCTGGAGTCGTCCATGAATCGGAACGACGGGCAAATACCGTGCTTCTGGTCTGAAATGCATATTATTGAGATTGTGGTCAATAATACTGCAAACAACGTTCGGTAATAAAACGTAATGTTCTCTGCTTTTCTCTGAGACTCTCACGCCTATGGTTATCATATAATTTACAATAACTGCTGAAGAGATTTACAGTAAATTTACCCACACCGCTTGCATTTTTGTCCCCAGGTACATAACATGCTAGCTACTCTGTCGTTATTTTGTAAAACAAAACGCTATGTTCTGTGTAATGGAAATGTATTTTCTAACATTACACGTACATGCATAAAGAGTCAACGCTTTATATTACAGATAAGTTTACAACACAACCGTAGCGTTTCTACGACTTAAACTTTAGGTATTTAAGTAGCTTACAGAAACTGATTAGCTAGATACAAAGGATAACCACTTCAATTTGAAAGGGAACTTTCTACGCGACACTGCATCGAAATGTATAAACAACAGCAAGTGTCCCATGCAATTTTCCCATTGAAATGTTACCTTCACCGACCTTTTAATCAGTTTCCAACAAGTTTACTGTCTCTACGTAGGCTTGTCGTGGAGCTAGGCCCTCTTCGTTAACAAATTTCCCTTTCTTCCGCTTTCCAAAAACAAACACAAAGCTAGCTAGCTTGCAAACTAGCTAAACGACTCCTTCAGTGATTTCCAAATTAAATAAAAATATATACACACTCAGTTGGAGGTTCTTAACTTACTTATAATGCTGAAGGTATGTGATAACCGTTCAGTGTATTTACTCTTTTGTTTAAAAGTTTATCCTATAAGAAGTACCCGCGCTTCTTCTAAAATGGCGTCGGTATTGGACCTGTAAGGGGTTTCCTGAGTTACCGCACAGGGGCAAACGCTTGCGCTGTACAGTATTTAAACTCGGAAGTGCTGCACGAGGAAAGTACAGTAGCCGGCTTTCGTAAGGTTGGGGGGGGGGGCTTAGTGAAGGTGTCCGCAATATTTTAATGGCATTAAAATGGAATATACATGTTGTACACCGTTCTCGACTGGATGTAAGACTCGCAGCGTAGGACAAACACAATAGTGATTATAGAGAGTAACAGAAGAGAGGTCTTTAATAATACTAAAGTCTTGGATTTAAAAACGAAGTAATTCATTCGAAATTAATGTTTTATTACTTTTATGTTTTGCGATTGCATTGGCCAAAGTACAGAAATAAATGTGTGTAACAAATAATATAAAATAAAAAATAAAATTTCCTATTTAAAGCCAATTTTATTGAAAGAGAGAGAGAAATATTTTTCCTCATGGAGTAAGGAAACACAAAATTAAGGAACCAATGCAAAGATATAGAGTACACCCTTTAAGGACGTTTTTATGTGCTTTAACAAAAATTACAACACAAAAACACCAATGTCCACAATTTACTAATAATAATACAGTCACAAGCAGACATGTATTAAAATTATTTTTATTTATTTTTTTGGTGAAGACATTTATAAAATGGCTGGGAAGGCAAGGGATGTAGATGTATCTGATACAAAGGTAAACAGCTGATTTCTTGATAACATATAATAATTAAACACAAGAGAGTACACATTAATATATATTAATATATTAAACAGCACAAAATAAACATTTGAATTCTATTTACATGTTTTCTGTTCTCACTTTGCTCCTTGGGCATATAAGTGCTCACATGCTTGTAAACACACAAACACACTCACAGATACCAAAAAATACCCACCTAATATAAAACACTGGAACACGTGTCTATCACATAAGACAAAGCTACCAAAAAGAATACAGGCCTGTCAACATAATACCACTTATATATCTGACTACAATCATATCTATATAAATATCTCATCTACAAAATGGCCTATGAAACTATATTTTAGCATACATCAAAAAATAATTGCAAACTATGATATTATAACGTTAGTTTTGTTTGCATTTATATTTTTATACATATGGGAGAGTGTATCTATGTAGAGTGACAATTGTTAGTGCTGGTAAGTATTAGCTGCTACCTTGCAGTTGTGCTGAGGTTGCTGCAGGTAATTAGACATGGGGGATGTAACGGAGTAAGAACTGCAATGGTAGAAACCCCCAGCAGTCAGGACTAGAATCTCATTAGTGTGCCAAGTGAGGGGCTCAGGTCTTTAGGTCAGTGGGCTAACCATCTTGTGTGGTAACTCTGAACCTGCTGTGGGTTCAAGTCCCAGTACAGTTGTTCCTTCCACCCATCTGCATTTACAAACCAAATGCTAACAGTTGACTATATAGTCTGTTGATTTTACTGAACAAAACAATTGAATGAACTGAAGTTAACATTTATAGAAATGTACATGCATGCAACTACATGCAGGCATTAAATGCTGTAGTCTCAATGACAGGGCATGAAAAGCTTTTAAAATAGAGCTGCACATGTATGAATGTGTTCATGCTATTTGTGTGACACATGGACTTTCATAAAAGCTACAGATCAACTACATGTTTTGCAGTCATGCTCATATTGTAGTCCAGGAAAAAAAGGGTTAATTTTTAAACTGCCTATCAGGATCTTTAACATCTTAACTTTTCATTCCAAAGTAATGAAATTCTAAAATAATAAAATGTCTGGGAGTTTTTTGTGCAATACATTGGTCTCTTTATATAAATATATAAAAATGTAGCACTGCCATCAAGTCAGTGAATGAGCATTAAATGACACTTTTTGAGGTAATTCTGATTGCCCTGTTTGACACAACTGCCTATTTGTAATGACTTTACATGCAATCCTACTAGTTTTAATAAACATTCTGATTTGATAGGGTCTTAATGTTTGGCCTAAAAAAATTGCTTGCTTTCAGTAGAGCATCAGTAGCCAGAGGCATGTTTCAGAAACGTCACTATGTGTCTATGGATGGATGGATGGATGGATATTTTTGTAACGATGCACCACTTCTGCCTTTTCAGCTAACCAGTTCCTTTGACATTTTGGTTTTACTTCACTGTGCAGCGATACAATTTTCATAGTTAACCAGACATCATCTTAGCTTTCTGCTTCTTTTGCTGATAAGCATGCCATTTTAACACTTTACTAAAATGTTATATTTAAATACAACCTATCATTGTTCATAGCAAACACACACTACATATTTATCACCTGCAATTAAAGAGATAATCAAAGAGGTATGTTTAAATGTGGCTCAGATTATAATAATCAAAAATTATAACTTGATGAAGATAACAATTATGGAATGCAAGTTTGTTTGAAATTTCATATACTTGGGAGTACATTAATAAAAACGCAATTAAAACAAAGCACATGGGGCTTAAACAGTAGTAGAAAAAATCCCATTGAGTAGTATAGTAAAAAACAACCATGCAAGACTTAGCCCTGAGGCTAAGAAACGTAAGTGGCAGTAAACTGTAGTTACAATCACTGCATCTGACAAGCCAGTCTTCAGCAATTCTAAACTCTACTGCAACCATAATAGGAGGCCATATTACATGCATGCTAATTTGTAACTGCCATTTAGCAGCTATCAACACACACCGACATGCAAAAATATAACTGCAATGATAGCTGTAGACACACTATACTACTGAACTGTAACAGCAACCAAAACCATTAATAAACCACAGCAGAAGGATGTAGTTGCTAGTTTGCATGCTATGCTAAACCCATGCTAAACTCTAACCACAGCCACAGCAGCTTGCAAACTACGTTTGATCTAAGCTAAGCTCTAACTGCAACCTTAGCAGCTAAGAAATGATACCAAGGCCATGCTAGAAATAAAACTATATTATCCAATTAACATTAGGTCCGTGCTGAGATAAAACTTGCAGTACACAATCTTTGCAATGGTGATCGGACAAACATACAAATGTAAAGATAGATATGCTCTCTCTTCTATTACAAATTTTTCTATTTCTAGAACCTTGCAGGTAGGTCCAATGAAATAATAACCCTAAATACCTTATACTGATGCCTTGTAGTACACTGTGACTGTATTGCCATAAAGCAAATCTATGTAACTGCCCTTTTACTTATTCTGACATATTAATATACATAACTTAAGATGGAATAATGTTTAATAACATGAAAGTGACTGCAATTATGTTTGTAAATATGGAATCATTTTGTAAATGAACCGTGACATAGAGCTTTAACATTTTGTGGCAAAAGAAATGCATTTGATTGAACCATATTGAGTGACATTTGAAAACTTTGAAAACAGTGAACCAATAGGTCTCGCAGAGACAGGAAGTGCCTTCTCACTGACGCCATATAAAAATGAATAATATGACACGTGCAATAATACACGCATCATTTGTGATGTTTACTTTTCAAAGCAAATCATAAAAGTGAAAAATTTTCCATTCCCTTAATGTTTAGTACAAAGAATTGTAGCTTATGACAGACTTCTCCAGAAAATATTGTAAAGCCTTTTTTTTGTCATCAAATTGTTATTAAACAGTTGCAAGAAACCATTAACGTAACACTTCATATTTTTTCAAAACATCCATCCACGTTACTTTTTAAATGCTCCTTGTGTGCCGTTGAGACTTCTCTAACAAACAGCAAGCAAACGTGCATGGATAAATAAAAAATGTATATAGATTACATTATATATCACATACTTTAGAAATATATTTATAAAAAATTAGCAGGCAGTATTTTTCATTAATCAGATCAGTTTTAAAACTCCCATAGTACATTTTTTATTATGAGGTAGTACTTTTCTGTTATATAATGATTACTATAATTTTCTGACTGCTTTTTGTATTAAATCTGTAGCCGTGACTTACAAAAACAGCTTTTTCATCTCTGGCCATTGTAGGCGTAAACAGTTTATGTTTATGAAATATTGTTTTTTTTTTGTGGTTTCCTACAGGGACTTATAAAGACATCTGTGAATACAAATATTTTATGTTTTTCTTCTTGTCAAATGCATTCACTTCTTCCTTTAAAATAATTTTATAATTTTTTTACATTTCAGCTATGAAAATAAATGTAACTATGTTTTATTGCTGAATGATACAAGCTCTACTATATCATTATTTTAATCTTCTAGCGTGTTCAACAAATCTAAATTTGTAAATAATATAGATACTACCCATTTTAGTAGTAGTTGGGCTATAAAATATAGCTAATGTGGATAGATCTTGCTGTAATAGCAGTGAAAAATACTGTGTACTTTTACACATAATGTTAACAAAATGTCTGGCTGAGTCCATATTTCTTACCACATCATTTTTTGTCAAAAGGCAATGATCAATATACAATGTTTTTCTCAGACATATCAGTAGTTTTTTATATACTGATTTATCCCTGTCAAATCATAAGCTATGCTTGCATATATATAGTTTGTGTGCAAAACAAGATGTAAGTATATCTCAATAGCCACATAATAAAGTAGGAACACATGTAAGTGGCAGCAGATGCATGACCGCAACACATAAGAACAAGCAGACAAATATGCAATAAACTTCATAATATTGTGTTGGAAAATATAGACAGAAAGCACGGGAAGATACACATGCAATTAGTTACTATCTGCATGCAGGTATACAAGCAAAAACTTGCATCAATGCATTGTAAAAACGATTTTAAAGTTATTTTGTTAGTATTTGTTAGGATAATTTATATTCATAATGAATTATTTCTGAATGACAAGACAAATGATTTATGTTGTCTGTTGTGCGTAGCAATACATTATAGTCACAAACAACTTCTAGCTGTTCTAAATAGTGCATTAATAGAACTACTCTGTAACCATCTTGACATTACCAGTCCGTTTATACTGAAACTGGGTCGTCATGGATACCAATATGCATCGTTTCAGGATGTACTTCCTGATATTTGTATACACTTCTGTTTATAAAATACATATTGATAAACAGTACTATTTGCAATATATGTATCTTTTCACTTAAGCAAAAAATTTTGGAGCTATCCATATATGATGAAATAAATTATGTTATATATACTGAAATATATACTCAATACATACTTAATACCCTGTTTTTATAAGCTAAGCAAAGCAACCAAAATGATAATATGTTCTCCAGGTCAAACATGCACTATTTCAACACATCTGTATACACGAGGAATCTATTTACTTTATATAAAATATATGTATATAAAAATAAATAACAAGAAGTCAAACGCACACCTATTGCACATTTCTTTCACATTTTACGTTACATATGATATGAAAATATTTTCATTTATCTTGGTAAATCCTGGTTCTCAGTAATCCTTGGTTACATACTGTAGATGGTTAGGTCTTCATAAAGCCTGGAGACCACTTCTTACTTAACTTGCTTGGCATGCCAAGTTGACAAGAAATCATAACTTTGACAATCATATAAATCTATTGCACACAGGAAAGGTTCAGTCAATAAAATGCACCTCCATGCAGACAAATGTTTTAAACGCCGGTGCTTGGTGCTTAGTGCTTCGGCAACTACTGCCAATCGCTGCTTTGCTTGCAACAAAGAATGGCCCCTTGTAGAAACTTTTTGTTTATAAAAATATTTTTTGTTTTTTATGGCACAACAAAGTTTAAAATTCGCCCGATTGTAAAATATACATTTTTCTGGAAGAATATATGGACACAATAGGATAGATGTAAAATGTGTGTATCATAAATTGCACTGTATTTATTTTTTAGGGTACATTTAACTGTATATAGTGCATTCTGACTGTGTGTATTTGTTGGCAATTGACAATTCAAAATAGTGATAACGCAGAAATACGTTTAGTATCACAAACCTTGGTTTCCTAGTTCAGTTCAGTTCCCTGTAAATCATGGTGAGTTGCACATTGCGTGTTCATTTCTCAGGTTAGGACTTTGCTCATGGTTCATATACTCAGTATAATGAGAGCTAATCTGAAGAGTTTCAGCTGACCCTGTGGCAGAGCCGGCCTGTCAATTAGGCCAAATAGACAACTGTCTAGGTTCCCGATATGGCCAGGGTTCCCCCTTGTGGTTTTTTTTTTGTTGTGCAAAATTGTGTATTGGGAGCCTGTGGTCTTAAATTTGCCAAGGGCCTCACAAACATACAGGCTGGCTCTGCCCTCTGGAATAAGTGTGTAAGTATGCTGGAATGATGGTCATTAATGAATGGATATCAGTTTTAGATCAAACCCTTAAGTGGTGGCAGTATTTCTATTTGCCCAATGCTGTGTTTCCTAAGTTAGAGAAGTATTCTGAGGGCATAGGAACTGTATGTTGACCACTAGAGTGACTGGGGAAAACGTTTAGGACGTAACTCAGAAAAATGCCATAACTGACCACATCTGCTTTCATGCAGGGATAGAGAAGAAATATATTGAGGACACACTCTTACCATGTACCATATCTATTTGGTTCTTCATATGTTGTGCTTGGAGGACAAAACAGCTATAGTATAGCATGAGCTACCAAATGTGTTCAGAACTTTGATAATCTCTCACTGACTCACTCACTACACCGCCTTATCCAATTCAGGGTCACAGGAAGCCTGGAGCCCATCCCAGGAGGCACAGGGTAGGGGACACCCTGGGCAGGGTGCCAATCCACTGCAGGGCAGACGCACACATGCACTAAAGGAAATTTGCAAATGCCAATCAACCTAACCTACATGCCTTTGGACTGTGGGAGGAAACCAGAAAACGCAGAGAAAACCCACCAAGCACAGGGAGAACATGCAAACTCCACACACACACAGACCCAAAGCAAGGATCATGCCTCAGGTCCACAGTTGTGACACTACAGTGCTAACTGCCATGCCACTATGCCGCCTACTTCGATAATCTTTTTTAACATAAATCACACCGACAGTGGGCAGGATTACGTTGCACTGTCAGTCACAGCAGGTGTAGCTAAATTCCCTTTGGTTGCCTCACTGCTTCCCAGGCAGTCACTGACAATACAAATCCAATTCATTTGCATCATCACCACCACATTCCATTGTCTTCACAGATTGGTCAGAATCTTCACACATGATTAATTATGTTTTCAGTGGTCATCTGACTACTAACTTGACGATATACAAAAACTACTTTTGTATTTTCACCAGTATTTTTACATAACAAACATTCTCTTCAGGCACTCTTGTAGCTCTGCCTGCTGATATCCAAAATGTACTCAATGTCCTTTGCCTTAATGCATAATGATTTTGAAATGACATTGTTAAAAAACAAGCAAATATCTTTGTTGTAATATACTTCCCACTGTATGTGTACCAGAAACAATGCAGCTGAGGTACTCTCAGAGTCATGACATAGAAGCTTAGAAGTATGATCAGCACCAAGCATTAGACAAGATTCTGGTGATATTTGTGCTGGAAAGAACATGGTTAGTATTGGGGATAAAGAACAAAAATTTTGATCAATAAGAGTAGCAGCGCTAATCAAGAACTGCCTTTACATCAGAGTGCAAAATGAGAATAATATTTAAGGGGTGTAACGCTAACATCAGATTGCTATAACTTTATGTAAGGGATACATATTTAGTGCAAAGTCATTTGGTGTGAGGGGTTAGGGGTAACAGGACTATTGCTGTGATGTGGGTGGTTGCTTGGGTCTCACACCTCTTCTTTATGGTGAAAAGGTTGCTAGTTTGAGCTTTATGTTTTTAACCTAGCTGCTCAGGAGTAGATGGTTATGACCTCCCGCCCACCACCACGCACAAGGAGGACACGGTTAAGACCTTCAGTTAGGACTTCAAGGAACTCCATGTCTGAAAGGGGGTTCTGTTAAGATATCAACCATTAAACTCAAAAGAAGTCAGCTTTTCAAAGTAATAAAAAAGCATATTGGCAAAATTAAAAACATAAAAAACTGATAAATGAGGTGTCAGACACATTTCCTTAAAGGCAATGTGCTAATATAAAGACATCTGACCTGATATGTAGTCAGCGTTCAATGCAATAGTAGATTGACACCAGAAATCTCATTTCACTGCAGGACTAGCAATCTACAGATGACATAGATCAGACCTCAGCTACAGCCTCAGCCTCAAATCAGTTTGATAGACCACCTTTGGAGCAACACCAATGCATTGCAGAATGAAAGGATACAGGTCTCTTCACTGGTCCGATTTTTGGGTGGACCAGGCATATTAAGCAGAACCAGCCTAGCCTCTTTAGACTTCTTCACAATGACGTCATTCAGCCTCAGTGCAGTGTGCATACGTCTCACATTGGACTGGTCGCTAATGGAAGGGGGGACCAAAATATTACTATTAAGCTTTAAATAAATAAAGAGCTCTTTTTTGTAAGGTTACACATGTATACATGGGCACATATACTGGGCAGTATATCAGGAAATGATGAGATTAAACATGAAGGAAAAGTGTCAGTGTTGGTGAAAAGGGGAGGACAGTGACAAAAGCAGGAGGGAGTTATGAGTCTTGGTGTAAAATAACATCACAACATAATAATGGAACATCAGCTGATTTTTAAGCATGGTATAAAAAATAAAAGTATCCACCAGATACCATGGAAGTACCATACTGTAATCGTAGCTTCATTATTTATTTGGGCAGTTTTACTGCTAAAATTGTTGCTGATAAATATAAATAGCTTCTAGTGTTACATGACAGTAAAACTGTTAAACCGATAACTTGAAGTGTTTGTTTGCATTGCGTTGGTACGTACAAAAAATGGTGTTGCAAAATGTAGGGATTTAAGGCAAGTACAATAAAAGTTGAGACTTATGAGTATCAGATGCCAAGGGTTACTTTTTTAACTTAATGAAAAGACTCTATGACATAACAGAGTGTCAGCAAACACAGTAATAGTGCTGGAAGTCTCCTTTATTCAAGGAGGCACCTCCAGTGCACTTTATAAATGTAGGTATATACCACATTCATCAGGGCCAAACAACTAACTACAAGTCACGTTTTGATGGTCGGTGGTTGCACAGGACAGAATGTATTTAATGTAGTAGGAGTCCATGCAATCAGACTGTGGTGTTATGTTAGGAGTGGTCACTGAACAGAATGAACACTCAGTTTACATTCTACTGTATTGACATATACAGGTGCCTCAGTATTTACTCACAGGTTTTCCCATTCCCTGAAGCATAAGGAGAGCATCACATGACATTAAAGTATGCAGACAACAATTTTACTACTTAGACTGAGTTAAGTAATTATTAATATTTTAAAAATTGATCAAAGCGTCAAAGTCATTACAGGTAGGGTCCTGTTTATTGTTCTGCTCTGACAACCAGTTCACAAGTTAGTTTCAGCACAAGTCAGATTTTGCCTTACATAATATTACACTGTAGTATTGTGTAGTGTGCACATGGACTGTATGTTTATGCTGATACAGTACTTTATAAAGAGTCACAGGAAGAGATCAATAGTTACAGTGAAATTCCACAAGCTTGTGTTATGCTCATCTGTAAACACAGATGTGATACAAGAAGAGACTGTGTGTGTGTGTGTGTGTGTGTGTGTGTGTGTGTACTGTATATGAATATGATCACTTGACAGTGGTAGATACAGACAGTCCTATGTCATATAGGTCATAAGTGGGACCCTTCCTGTATATTATTTAACTTGTAATTTGTAGAATACCCTAGGTGAACATTTCAGGCAATAAGAAATAAATGGCAGCCTTACGGCTTCATGTTGAAGATGTCCTTGATGCCCTCTGGAGTCGTGCTTCCCAGCGGATTGTCTTTGACCCCGTCATACTTCTCTGTCCACGACATGTGGACCTTGGCGCTCGGGGTTTCAGCGCCCTCTATAGACGACATTGGACTTGTTGGAGTGGATGCGGCATTCTTGTCAATCAGAAGCATCTGTTTTCGGATGGAGCGTGGTGGCAGACCATGAGCACAAGACAAGAGTAAAATATTATAAACTTACAGACCATTTCTTTGGCATTTTGGCTGCTGTTGAAATATAGTTCCGAATACCAGCTTGAGTGGTTCATGTCAAGTTTAGTTTTTATGTACAGAGCAGTTCTCCTTCATCACTGGTGTGGAGCCTGAAAAGGAGAAAAAGTGTAGAGAGGCAGAGGGAGTGGGCGGGCTTGGGAAAGCATTACCTCCTCCTCAGATTTGTCACTGCTGACCCCAGGTTTGTCCTCTTTCAGGCTTGGCTGCGGGCCTGCACTGGGGGGGTTCTTGCGGCGGATAGATCCTCGAGAAACATCAGTGATGCACTGGATCTAGAAGGAGAGAAATTTGTGCAGAAGTGTTGTAAATGCTTCTTTTGTTCACGTGAACAAAATGTACAGGATTCTGTAATTAGAAACTGTAAAACAAATTTTTGCTATTACAGTGTACAGACATACTTACATAGAACATTAAAGCTGTAAAGTGTTTTATTTCTAAAACTTTTTTAGTTTAAAGTATTGATATTATTGTTAGATAGTATTAAGTAGCACTGTACTCAGTTATCACTTTGGCCAACATGGAAACTTAGCATAACAGTGATGTTATTTAAATAGTAGTACAGTAGTCCTACACAGGGACACACAAGGAATTTGGGTGTCTTTATAACAAAAGTGCTGTCCTTGATCTTAATTTTGAAATGCAAAATACCGAAAAAGAAAACCTCCATATTTAAATAAATAAAACATATATATAAATCTTAACTTCCATCCATCCCCCAACCATTTATCCTGTACAGGGTCACAAGGGGCTTGGAACCTATCCCAGGCTGCCTAGGGCACAAGGCAGGGAACACCCTGAACCCAACCCACACATGGTAATGTAAAGATGTCTAATCCAACTAGCATATTGTTAGGCCATAGAAAGAAACCAGAGAAGCAACACACACATGCATGAGGAGAACATGCAACCTCCACACAAGTTTTTCAGGAGTCAGATGTGAACTCACACTCCCAGAGGTGTGCAATAAGAACACTACATGCTGAGCCAGCATGTATGTACATACACTGAAATGTTATTTCATTCTCATTAATATCCATCCATCGTAACCACTTATTTCTGGTGAGGGTCACGGGGAAGCCTGCAGCCCATCCCAGAGCACATGGGGCGCAGGGCAGGGTGCCAACCCACCACAGGGCGCACACGCAAGCACACACACACACAATTTGGACACACCAATCAACCTAACCAGCATGTCTTTGGAAGGAAACCGGAGAACCCGGAGAAAACCTACCAAGCACAGGGAGAACATGCAAACTCCACGCACACAGACCCAAGGCGGGAATTGAGCCCCAGGCCTGGAGGGGTGCGGCGACAGTGCTAACCACCACGCCACCGTGCCACCCTCATTAATATCGATGAAGTATAAAATTTTAATCGTATCACACGACTTCTTTTGCTTGCCTGCTTATTTAAATTCTATAAATTTAATAGACGTTTAGTTAGATCTGTACAGTGCTGACTGGACAAATACACAGTGTGATATTCACATGATACACAGAGGTAAACATGCCCTCGTATCGTACTTCTCTTTCACGCTCGGTTTTGGTGAGGTGCATCTCTTTGAGGATCTGTGACCGCTGCTCCATGATTAGGGTCTTCTCGTATGTGTACTCTGAGATGTCGCTGTCTTGCTGATAAAATAGAAAGTCAGGGTCGATATGTTACTCTAAAACCACAAGGAGGGAGCCAATGAGTTCAATTGCTCCTGTGTCAGTTTTTATATCACGTCCCATATTTATCTTCAATGACTTTGCTTTCTTTGAAGTGGCATACCTGGAGATTAGTAACACTGTCCACTGACCTTCTCTTTGTTGTTCTGTTTAATCAGTACTGAACATACTGACTGTAATGTTAACATGAAGTTGAACATCTATTTTTCACTTTGCCACTTTTCATCTTAATATCCTTGTATACCTCTTTGCTAAAAATCTAGTGAGAAATTACTTTTGTTTGCATCAGAACATTCTGAATTGCCGTTATATTCTGGAATGCAATCACAGACATTATTAAAGTGACTTTGTGGGAGAATGATTAGGTCAAAACAGCCCCCAACATTTTGAAAGCGCTAACATCAGCACATAAAAAACATTAGCATGATATTGTTGTAGGCGAGAGCCAGATCTCTGTGTGAGAAGCTGCCTATCCACCGTGTATCTGAGATTATTCTCTAGCTATGCGGTTAATTACCTGATTAGACATAATGAAGGAAATCTACATTTACTCACTATTTCCACCACTTCCACTGCAGCGTCAATGCGAAGGTGGTACAAAAACGTGGACAGGTCCTTCTTCATCTGAATGCTGTTATCATCCATTTGGGCTACAGTGAAAATACGCATCTTGCACTTTTTCCAAACCTGTTTTGAACCAACAACACAAGGCCAATCAAGGGCTCGCCCTTCTCACTTCCAAAGCCAAAATGCCCATTTAAAAAAACTAGAATGCATTTCAGAAATAACATCATGCACCACTAGAGCTGAGGTCTACCACCTTGTGCTGGCGAAGAAGGAAGGGCAGCAACATTAGCATGCCTCCATCATGGACGATCCACCATACGTCAATATGTCCCTCAGTGAAGCGTTCACCATTGGAAGGGAAGGCTGAGATGTTCTTGAGTACAAGAAGCGCTAGGTGGGCTGCAGTGGTTTCCCTCACTAGCTCTGCACACACAGGTGAATTCTGGTTGAGGACTTTTACTTTCTTCACTGTATTACTGTGATTAATCGGAGGTCAGTTTAGCTTACTAGGATCTCTCCATGCTCATCTGACTTACCAATGAAGTTTCTCCAGGGCTGGTGATCTTGAGATTGTTTCCAATTAAGTGGCCAGCTCACAAGCACTGTGTTGTGTCGGAGGCCTCCAAGTCCGACGGCTTGGATCAGGTGGGAGGTAGCGTCACGTATGTTGGAGGAGATGACAACCTTGCAGAAACCCTTCACCTTCTCTGACTCCATCACCTTCCTCAGAGACTGACAAAAACAGCCAGAAACATAATCAGAGCATGCCATTTGATGTGTTGGTGTTATGTAATGCTTTGGTTCGAGGTACTTGTGATGCCCACCTGTTCTGCACGCTGTGCCTGGGTGTAATTGTTGAGGAATGTGCCCTCGAGGGCAGTGCCTACGATGGTCAGGCCCTTGCCTGCCTTCAGCTGGTTAGTGAGGGACAGAATCCGAGGCTGTTCCACATTCTGCTCTTCATCCACACTGACCAGCACGAGCAGCTGTGGCCTATGGCACATGCAGAGGCACATTACGTTGATTTTCAGCAGTGTTAAAATGAGCTTTCCTCTCAGCCTGAATGAAAATTTGTTTTCATACCTAATATATAACTTGGTGATTTTTATGATTGAATTTATTGTTTACTTGAGAAATATTATGCTAGAGAGATAAATAGGTAATAATGCAGTTTCCGACACAACTCATGGCATTAAAAATCGACACGGTATTTTCACAATACAAATTTTACATTTTGATCACGGTGGTGTTTTAGGTGAATATTGACAATGTCAATTGTCAATGTTGTCAAACTTATTGTTTATTCATACCAGCATCGAAAACGAAAGCATGCATTTAACATAAACGAATGAAACAGCAATACATTTGTCCACCCATCCATTACCAAACGGCTTATCCCATTGGTGGATGTGGATGGCCTGCACTTAATCCCAGGCAGTCTAGGAGGCAAGGCAAGGAGCACCCCGGACAGGGCACCAACTCATCACAGCGCACGCACGCGCAGGCACGCGCACACACACACACACACACACACACACACACACATTTGTGTGCGCGTGCGTGTGTGTGTGCGCGCACTGTGATGAGTTAGTGCCCTGTCCGGGGTGCTCCTTGCCTTGCTTCCTCTATAATTTATATTTTTATAAATTACTTTTAGTTGTGTATCAATGGTTTGAAGAAACATGATGGTAACATTAACTTTGCACTCCTTACACATGTATTTGTCTGGAAAGTATAAAAGTAAAAGTTGTGGTTACTGAAGTAAGCGTTTCATTACAAGTGAGAATTTAAATGCATTTGTGTAGTGACTGCCAGTTGTGAGATAGCTAAGTACTGTATTGCATGGCGTTCACGATCCTGTGGAAAGAACCGATGCATTATATCGCTTTATATTACAGAAGATTGTCTGCAAAGCAAAGGTGATAAAAATTCAATTCAATTCAATTCAATTCAGTTCATTTGTAAATAGTGCCTTTTACAACAATGTGCCTTTACAGAAGAAATTGCAGATTTGCAAAAAGAACTGTGACGTTTGACGTCACATGTATAAGAACATTTTAAGTGGCCTGGTGGCTCAATGGGTAGAACATCAGGCTGGGATGTGAAAATCTCCTGGTTCAAATCCCAGCACATCCCCCAGGTGTGTCCTTCAGCAAAACCCTCAGCACTAGCTCCCCAGGTGCCACATGTGGTTGGCAACCAACTGTTCCCCTCAGGGAATGGGTTAAATGCAGAGAAGCAATTTCCCTCTTCAACTAATAAAGTACAATAAATCCAAACATGCAGGAACTCACCTCCAGTTCTTTGTGTGGGGCGGGCCCTCCTCCAGTCTGATGAGAGCATAGCGAGCCGCGCTTAGCGACAGGCCACGAATACCATCTCCCCACTCTTTCTCTGCCCTGACGTGACCCACGTTATCACAATGTCAAAACCATTCATCTCTAAAGCATCACAAATGTACCACTTGGTGAATTAGCGTTGAGGATAGATCTGATACAAACATATGGTTCCTTCATCACAATCTTCTATTCTATGTCTGTCTGACTCATGTTGTAATGTCTTACAGAGCATCTTTTCTGTGTAGCCAGGCCGGCCACTTGCTAACCTTGGCATTGCTTAGTCAGAAAGCTTGTTTTACTCACCCACAGAACTCAATGTATTTGTAGATGCAACCAGCGATTACCATGGCAACAATGGCATAGTACCAGGAGGAGATGAACATCAGTGACAGGCAAAGGCTCATGCCCAGGAAGGAGAGCGTCCTGCAGGTTCATGTGGAGCATTAAATCACACACCTGAATACAACTATCATTATAAAAGTCCACAGCCGATCAGGTCTGTACCTATCAGTTATTGCTCTTCACATCTTCAGACATTACAGCTCTTAGCCTTGTGAAATATTAATTTTCATTTGTCAGATAGTTTATGGATGCCTTGAAGGGTTTTTTCCCCACACATTTATCTGTTTGAGCTGAGGGGAGGGGGGGGGTGTCTTCTGTCATTATCTTGTGGTTCTTTTCTGGAGGCAGCTTGCAGGACTCACCAGTGGTAGAACTTGAACCGTGGCCTCCAGTTGGGGGTGCGTAACAAGGTCTGCACGGCACAGGCCAGGTTGACAAACATGTAGCACATCAAAAAGAACCTAGAGGGGAGCAGTCATTCAAGACAAATCCCTTACTTCGTTTCAAAGCTTTCCCAGGTTACTTGTGTAATGCAAGTGCGAATGTGCACAAGGAGCGAAATGAAAGGAGCGAGAGAGAGAGCCTGATCTGAGAAGCAATGGAAACGTGCACGTGTATGATCTTTTGAGGATAAAGAGCTCCGATTGGTGACATATCAGACTGTGTCGAAAAGCACTTACATGGAGAGGATTGGGGCAACGGCGTCAAGCGAGGCGATTAATATGCCAGTCTCACAGATGCAGGCAGTGAGGAGCAAGGCCCACGTGGGCTCTCCATTTGCTTTTCCATGACCAAAGACCTGGAGATGAAAATATTGTATAGTTTAATGAATAGAAACGTATTACTCATTAAAAACATGGTTCCCTTTCAGTGCATTTCCAGCACATGTGCTATAGCATGCAGTACAGACAAAAATAGTTGTGAACACAGACTCATACATGAATATACACATGTGCAGACATACATATCAATTCAATGTATTGCATACATACAGTAATGTATGAAAATATACAAAGGCATAAATCTATAGACAGAGAAATCAACATACAAACGTATTAAGTTAAGAATGATAAAATAATAGATCAGACACATACCCTGAGGAATGGAATTATACTGTCTCGAGCAATGGCCTGTAGGAGGCGTGGTGCTCCTGTCAGACTTTGTAAGCCTGCCCCACAGGTAGAAAAGAAGGAGCCAATCACAATCACCCAGGGAGAGGGCCAGGCCAGTGTACCAATCACCAGATTGCCATTGACCGCTTCACCAAACCTGTGAATAAATGCAAGTAACAGGCAATGTTTATGTCTTGTTACCATCTAACTTTAAATGGATATGGATTTAAAGCCAACTCTATCTGTGACACTATGGTTACGTGAAGTCATAATTAATACATGAAGGGTTTGACTGCAAAATACAATAAATGCTATTTTTAACTTTCCAATGTTCCAAATGGAAATTTTATTGTGGTTTGCAGCAAACCCAAAGTTTAGTCTGCCATATGGAAGGATAAATTGTTTATGTAGAAATAATTGCTTCAATTGTAAACTTTTGTGGGGACAGCAAAAGTTGCCAGCTGGGTATAAAAGTCAGAAGTGGTGTTTATCGTGTTTTGCAGTCAAACCCTTTATACACAGATTACAGTGTCTCACTCACTTGTCCCTCAGCACCACTCCCTCAATGCATGCACCAAACAGGACCACACAGGACATGTCTGGGATTAGGAGCTCAGGGACAAAGCACACATGTTCACTTGTCATTTCATACATTGTTACTTCACTTTTCTCTTCAGAGCACATAAGAAGTCTATAAGTAGACTATAATAATAAGTCTAGGGGACATTACAGTTTTTTTGCAAAGGGAGTATCAATTTATTTTTCCTAACGCTGATAAGAAAAATTCAGAATAACCACATTTTTCAGGTATAGGTAGAAGCACCCCAATAAAAATGTAAATGACATACAGTTGTAAAAGGATGATATATGATAATAGGTTCTGCATTAGTGTTTTTTAAAATATGTGTCATTGTTAATGTTTTTTAGTAGAAATCTGTGTTACATTTATAAAACAATGCACTGTGTGTGTGTGTGTGTATATATATATATATATATATATATATACTACATAATTAATGGTTTAGTGCTTTTTACTTTGCCTTAAAAGGGAACAGTTTGTACTAGAAAGAACATACCATTCTTTGGAAAACTTGTCTGGTGGCATATAAAAAGGATACAAACTAGTGATGTAGTGGTGATAGCCATAATGGTGCCTATTGGGATGGACTTCTGGGCGTCCCTCAGGTCTCCTGAGCGATTTGACCCAGCCATGATCCCTTGACAAATGACAACGCCACACTAACCATTATAACTTGCCTGTAATTGTCCAGTAAGCATGCATCTCATTATGGGTCTAAAAATAATTAGAGTATGTCTATAAATTGTGCAATGTGCTGATCCTACTTTTTACACCTCCTCCAGTCACTGATATAAGCAGAAATAAAACCAAGATTATCCTCATGAAATTATACAGAGACCAAACACTAATGTTGCATAACGTTTGTGTAGGGTTGTGCACATTGTGTCAGGTTAAAAAGACACAATGTATGGTTAAAGATGCTGAATTTATATCTGTTATGTTGGTGCATTAATCAAAGTTAAAGTAAAATTATTTTTAGAGCACATTTAAATCTCAACAACTGTTCACCAAAGTACTTTACTTAAAATAACACAATAAACACCAAAAGGGACATTATAATACATTGAGTAAAATGTAAAATAAAATGCCATAAAATATCAAGCAGGGAAAATTTACTTATCTAATAGGTAAAAACAGTTATGCATAAAAAGAATAGGAAAATTACATAAAGCCCCACCCTTAAATTTGAGAAAAAAAAAACTGAGAAAAATTTTTAAAAATTGCCATAATCACGCACAGACCTTTTGTTTATACACTTATTGTGCATATAGCATTATTATGTTTCATTTGAGACAGCTGCTGTAACACTGACCTGTCACAGAAGGGAAGTAGATCCCCACTAGCAAAGTGAAGAAGGTGGTGATGTCAGACAAAACATATCGGTTTGTGTTTGTCAAAGGGTCGTCTGGTAGCCCCATAGAGGGAACACCTTGCTTCTCTATGATCACACCTTTTTCCATGTAGTTACCAAACAGATTCTCTTTAAAAAGGAGAAAGAGAAGTAAAACTAATTTCCATGGAAAAGGGAAGCCGTATTTCAATATGACCCTTATCTTCTGTATATATCACACAAAACTTGCATTGCAATTCAATAAACCAGGAAAAACATGTTCTTTTTATTACTGGAAAGAAAGTGAAGTTGCTTGCATTTATATAACAAACTATGTGTGAGGATGTACCTGCCAGAATACCGCTAGTGATTCCAGGAATACCCTGAATTTCTGTGACATTGTTGTTAACAAAGTACTCATCACAGGTGGCGTTTAGAAACTCGGAGTCGCAGAAGATCTTCCAGAGTTTGGTGGTGACGGTGCCGTTCTCCTTCTCAATTACTTTAGCGCACATGTCGAAGCCCTTCCAAACCAGGGTGCGATTACCCAAGATGCAGATTCTACAAGAGAGCCAAGCATGGAAAACAAAAGTCTCAGGTCAAACTCTAATCTCCATTGATACATCAAATGCTATTCCCTCTTGCTTCTATAACTCTGCTATTAGAAAAACAGCCTAAGAGGAATCCTGCTCACGGGAAGTCTGGCGGTTCGATAGCTGTCTTGATGACTCCGGCATACACGGCAAGGATGGACAGAATGACACAGGTCAGGAAGACGAGGGCCAGTTTGTTCACATATTTGACGCCCACAAACACCACTGTGGCCATGATGCTTAGCACGCAGCTGCCGTAGATGCGCATGTTGTTCAGCAGGGCCGCCTCTGCATTAATACCCTCTATCTTAAAAATTGCTGCCTGTGGTACAATGTAAATCTGTGGAAGAAAGAGACAGGAAGTGAGGAGAGCTCCATTTATACTCTTTCACTTAGTACTTGGAGTGTTCAGGTGTAGTGGTACGTATAGCACCCGGGTCTGTTTCTGGGTCTGTAAATTCATTGAATTGTTATATGCTTGAAGTACATGTAGGCATAGTGCTGTTTCGGGTTGCTGACATGTTTTTTAATGGTTACCTGTTCAGCACCCACAAGGGACCCTGCTGTGTAGCCTTGAGGAGGCATATTGCCAAAACATGGTGCGTGACAGTGTACCATCCTGGAATGTCCAACTTGTATATGCTTGTATATTTATTAATTCATAAGAAATGACAGCTGTAGTTTTACTGTCAAAAAATCATTCTGCATTATGTATTTACATGATAACATTTTGAGATAACAACATGGTTCAGTGCTCATATTTATGTTTTTGTACATAATCATTTTGTTAAATAATACTGCGCATAATGCACAAAAATAGACTGAAGCTGTTAATGAAAAGCAGAGAACTTGTGTATGGTGTCCCACACAGGACTTATGTAAGGTATAGCGAGCTACAGTTTAACCCCTGGGAAAGTGGCCATGCATTCTCACCAAGAGTATCTCAATGCAGCCCAGGATGTACATGGCCCCAGCGAATGTGGTCCCCAAGTAGAAGCAAATGCCGACGGCACCCCCAAATTCAGGCCCCAGCGAACGAGAAATCATGTAGTAGGAGCCTCCAGCTGGATATCACACACCAGACAGTGGGGAACACACACCACTCAGCTTTTGTGTATGACTTTAAATCATTTATGGGTTCTCAAAAAATATCATGTATACACCTTTAGTTGTTCAAACTTTACATACAGCATCACATCATCTTCTTGAATCCTCCCTAAATCAGGAGTTTTCTTTCATGCTCTATGTAGCAGAATTCATCACATACACTATATTGCCGAAAGTATTGGGACGCCTGCCTTTACATGCACATGAACGTTAATGGCATCCCAGTCTTAGTCTGTAGAGTTCAATATTGAGTTGGCCCACCCTTTGCAGCTGTAACAGCCTGTCCACTAGGTTTAGGAGTGTCTATGGAATGTTTGACCATTCTTTCAAAATCGCATTTGGTCAGGCACTGATGTTCGACGAGAAGGCCTGGCTTGCAGTCTCCACTCTAATTCATCCCAAATGTGTTCTACTGGGATGAGGTCAGGACTCTGTGCAGACCAGTCAAGTTCCTCCACCCCAAACTCACTCATCCATGTCTTTATGGACCTTATTTTGTGCACTGGTGCGCAGTCATGTTGGAACAGGAAGGAGCCATCCCCAAACTGGTCCCACAAAGTTGAGAGCATGAAATTGTCCAGAATGTCTTGATATCTTGACCTTAAGAGTTCCCTTCACTGTAACTAAGGGACCAAGCCCAACCCCTGAAAAACAACCCCACACCATAATCCCCCCTCCACCAAACTTTAAATTTGGCACAGTGCAGTCAGGCAAGTACCGTTCTCCTGGCAACTGCTAAGCCCAGACACATACATTGGATTGCCAGATAGAGAAGCCTGATTCATGACTCCAGAGAACACATCTCCACTGCTCTAGAGTCCAGTGGCAGCGTGCTTTACACCACTGCATCCGACGCTTTGTGTTATACTTGGTGATGTAAGGCTTGGATGCAGTTGCTCAGCCATGGAAACCCATTCCATGAAGCTCTCTACACACTGTTGTTGTGCTAATATGAAGACCACAGAAAGTTTGGAGGTCTGCAGCTATTGACTCTGCAGACAGTTGGCGACTTCTGCGTACTGTGCACTTCAGCATGTGCTGACCCCACTCTGTCATTTTAAGTTGCTGTTGTTCCCAGTTGCTTCCACTTTGTTATAATACCACTAACAGTTGACCAGTTGAACAGGAATATTTAGTAGCGAGGAAATTTCACAGATGGACTTATTGCACAGGTGGCAACCTATCACGGTACCACGCTTGAATTCACAGAGCTCCTGAAAGCGACTCATTCTTTCACAAACATTTGTAGAAGCAGTCTGCATGCCTAGGTGCTTGATTTTATACACCTGTGGCCATGGAGGTGATTAAAACACCTGAATCCAATGACTTGAAGGGGTGTCCCAATACTTTTGGAAATATATCAAAGGCTGAACATAGCAGGGTGGGAGGCACATGAGCCTGCCCCCTTTGCTTCCTACACTTCTGCTCAGTGCATTAAAGCCCAGCTCTCTGTATATAGTATTTTAAATGATAAAGCTGGTAAAAAATTGTACAGTTTGGTTTAATGCAGTGACTAAGGACAGAGTAGAGACACTGTGGTTATAAACACTCAGTGTGGTTATAGACGCTCAGTTCACATACGTACCGGGCACTACTCCATTGGTGGCAATAGCACTCATGGAGATGGCAGTCAACATTGTCTGAGAAGAGAAGGAATACATACTCTGCACTTTCTTACTGTTGAAAGGATAAAGTTCTGACAATCATTTACCATCACCAACCGACATAGCTGAGATAAAAGACACCCAAGCGACAGGTACCCGGAGACATTTCTCAAGCTTCAAGCCTTAGAGCAAAAACAACAGCAGAAAGCATGGAAACGTGGCAAGTAAAAGGCAGTGTTGAGAAAGTGAACAGTAATGGAGTGATGTGCAGATAACATTCCAACTATGTCCCTCAGAATGATTAGTTCCCATTAAAGACTTGTTTTGCTTTCTGATTATTGGGGTCTCATAATTATTGTGGTCTCTGCGCATGCCCATCAGAGTCCTCACTCTCAATGGCATAACAATCAAGAAGCTGTGATTCAGTGCCGGCAGCCATGCTACAGACTGCAAAGGGCAGCGTTAAGTATCCACGCACGTGTCTCTGGCTGTGAGGCTGGTTTAGTGTTTAGTGCTGGAGTAACAAGGAACCATCTTTACATCAATGTTATTCACACAGATAATATTCAGATATGTAACCGTTTGTTAGATTGCACAAATATTGAATACTGATTTAATAATTGTGTTCCCATTGACAATTCAAGGCGGAAACACAAACGCAGTGTCTTTATGTTTGATTCAGTTTGTTGTCATGCAAACACCGTTATTGTGTGTTACGTTTCCTTTTGAGAAGCAGATGTGAGTGTAATGGGTTCATACTCACCGTGGAGCAGCACATAAAGACGATGATGAAAGCACCAATCACACCACTCACTCCCACCACCCAAGTCATCCGCAGAAACAGGATCACCCCAAAGATGTTCTGCAGGCAGGGCAGGTAGACCCCCATCAAGGTGCCCATTTGGGGAGCCTGTGGCACAGGAATACACACTGAGATGTTGCATGTTTATTGCTTTATACAGCTAGGGAGGGACAGTTTTTCTATGGTTAAGTCCATGCCTTGTTATCCACTGAAGTCAGGTTTTGACATTGGATGACCTTTGGCTTTTGTAACTGGATCTGTCAGTTCAGGTTTTTAGGGGATCATAAATCTGCCTGGGATTACTTAATTTTCATGTGCTTTTTAATAATTTATAATTGCTATTTATAGAGTAATGCGCTTCATAGTGCATTTACAAAGACAGACAGAAAGACTGGAAAAGAAAGGCAAGGGCTGGATTGGTAATCTGGCATACCGAGCATTTTCCCAGTGGGCCACTGCACTTTGGGGCTGATACAATGTATTATTATCATATGGAATGATTCTGGATTGTATTGGAGGGCTTCCTGGACCAAAATGAGAGAGAGAGAGAGAGAGAGAGAGAGGGAGAGAGAGAGAGAGAGAGAGAGAGAGAGGGAGAGAGGGGAAGACTGAATAAAGAGGAGAGTCTCTGGCTGTAGAGGCCTGAATTACAGTGAAATAAAGCTGATGGCAGAGAAGAAGCTTATTCCAACTTCACGCATTGTTACACTCATAGAACCTGACAGTTCTAATGCGTTTCTGCTCTGGCCCAATGAAAGATTAAACACTTCCATACTGAGCAGTGAATATAACTGTCACCCATGACCCATCTTAACTAATTCTGCTGTAGTCAGAGATAAATGAGAGCACGCTGAACATAATCTGCCACGCCACATCTCTTTATTGCGAATCAAGTTTCACATTAATTTTGTTGAATGTGCCTAGAAGAGAGCAATAACTTTGTGCAAAAATTTTCCAACATGGATCATTAAATCAAATGAGTACATTTGTATATGAGTACATATATTTTATAATTTTATAATAGCCTGTACAGCCACTAATATATGGTCATTTGGTTTTAATAATGTTTATGCATAGAAATATACAACCATCTGCACATGGACAGATTTTTTTTCAGAATAACCTGTCATCTGTTAAATGATTTTTGAGAGTAATATAAAGGATAGGGATGGGATAGGGGAACAGACCCAGTTACTACAATGTTACTATGCTTTGAATTTTATGTCCCTAAAATGCTTTCAAAATCCTGCTTGTGTGAAGTTAGTACTGGGAAACGTAGTTACTGTTCTGTGTAAAGGTTCTGATCTACTCATAGCTGTAATGGCCTTTCTCCAATGCATACTACGGGATTAACTCTACTAGCCTCTACTCGACTACTGCTGGTTTTCCATCATGCAAAATTTGTAAGTGGTACCTGGTACTTTTTTTTGGTATCACCATTGTTGAGGTTCCAAGCAAACTGAGGCAATACCGAAAGGTGATGTGAAACTGCGGACTATTGGTCAGACAGAATAATTACTACCGTGGCATTACAAAGCCTCAGTGCTTTTAACAAATAGCTCCCAATGCACTCTGACTCTACCTGATATACACTGTAGGAAAGCATTTGTTATCAGGAATAATTTAAAGATAAATGCATTTAAACAAACTGCAACAGAATGAATAAATAATATTAAATATCAGTTTGCTTTCAACATATTCATTATTCTGCAAACACTATTTTAAATGTCAATATAAAAAATAAATTTGGAAGACTTACTTACCAGGATTTTGATCTTGTATCAAAATATACTTTTTCCAGTATGTGCTTGTGTAAAGCCTTTTTTATGTAGGTGAAAGTACTATTAATTGAACTATAACTAGGTTTTCTTTTAACTAGTCATTTATTGTTTTGTGTTTTTTTAGGTTTAGAAATCAGATATAAATCCTGACATCATTAACCATGAAATGTTTTTGGCATGTTTGCATTATTGGCAGCAACCTGTCCAGGTGAGCTGCATCACATGGGAATTCACACCGGCCTTCTTACTCGTGTAATAAGTCTCACACACACCTTGACGGGCTTCTTGACAGCCTCTTCATTATTCTCAGCCTCCTCGTGCTCCTTGCTGCCCTGCGGCAGGGTCGAGTAGTTGGCCAGGCTGCCCAGGAGAGAGGCCACCATGGGGATTGTGTCCATTTCCTCCTGGAACAGAGAGGCTCATGGGTAAAATGCTCTTGGTGGACATTTTGTCAAGTAGCACCAAGCAGAGTATATTTATTCTTCTTGTGTTTATAGTCAAATTATTTGTTCGGAAACCAGTGTTTTAAAGTGTCTTCATTGGTCTGACTCCACCATTAAGAAATTTATTTTACATTCATTCATTGTAGGCAGTAAAATTGCTTTCAGTTCTGGTCTCACTGTGTGGTTGCTGTTCCACATGATCATAGTAATACTATATAATTACCATAACAGGTTGCATTGTTTTCTCACAAGTGCTTACTGTACTGAAACTGTACTCCTGGTAAAACCTTGACTCTAAATTGTTCAGAGAACTAGGATTTAGTGCACCACTGTTTTCATGTGGGCCATGAGAATCTCTGATAAAATGCTAATCTCTGTTAAAATGCTAAATTGATTACTTTAAGCTGTTGCCATGCTATGGTACTGTGTCACCATCATTATACTGGGGATTTAACATTATATCTGGGAATTTTTACTATGCCACTGACACTACAGCAATTGGGTTGTGTATCAGAGGTCTCTTATTCAAATGCTAACAAACTCCCTTGTCTTTTACAGTATTTTACAAACAAGAGCAAGAAGATTGGAAATTATTTTTATCTGTATACCTCCCATCATGGAGTAACTGGTTGCAGTGATTTCTGGCAAAAATTATGGTTAATAAAATGTTAACTCTTCCATGTGCCACTGTATGCAGTACCTCAAAGAGGGCCATGTTTCTACTGCCATACTGTGCGATGTACCCAGAACAGGGCCATGTTTTTGTTATCATTACTGTGTGGTGTACATTAAATAGGACCATGCTTCTGATGCTGTGCTGCGTGCTATAATTGAAACAGGGCCATATTTTTGTTGTTATACTGCACGCTGTACCTCAAACAGGGCCATGTTTCTTCTGTCATACTGCTGGGCCTTTTCTGTGTCACCTGTACCTATGAAAGGGCTGCTCTCCATCGGGGTTGCATCACCTGCCACATATGAATAGAGCGTTAAATAGTTACCTTAACAGGTGTCGCTTAACTAAAAAAAAAAAAAAAAAAAAAACACAACCACTGCCAAAAGTATTTAGTAATAATAACAGTAATAACAATTTTGCATCCCCTATTATTATTAGTAAAATGACAATGTGATTATTTCAAATGCCCATTATTACACAAGGAAAATAATTCTACACATTTTGTGTAATACAGTAGGTATTGTTGTTTATGGGAACATCATGAGAAAACAAAATTTAGTGTGAACAGGAGGCTTTTCTAAACTGGATTTATACTTCTTCATAATACAGGAATGGACAACCAGTGGAAAATCCTCATAAAAAAGGTTTTAATATTAAGGTAAATCAAATATACAAATGCTAGAAAGGTGAGTGATTTTGGTTTATCGCCAATGTTTGTCAGGTACAGATACATCGGTAAAGTTTTAGAAATGGGGGACTAAGCTTTTAATAAGGGGGGTATCTACAAAGAATATTTTAAATGGTACCAAAATCTGCACTGATTATTAACTCGTCCATTTTCCATACCAATTATTAAGGGTCATAGGGGGCCTGGAAGCTATTACAGGGAGCTCAGGGCATAAGGTGGACACACCAACCTATCCCAGGGCACAATCACACACTCAGTCATACACTGTGGACAATTGTGAAACACCAGTCAGGCTCCAAAGCATGTCTTTGGACTATGGAATGAAAACAGAGTACATGGAGGAAACCCACATATCACTCAGAAAACATGCAAACTCCATGCAAGTAGAGGTAGAATTTGAACCCCACCCCTGAAGGTGCAAGGCAATGGTGCTAACCAGTGATCCACCAAGCCCTCCATCTCATGTTGAAAGAAAATTTATGATGTTATAACAAAACTGCATTACAGCCACCTCAAACAGGCCTAGCTATGCTCCTTGTTGGGTATAAAAAAGGTCTGACAGTCAGCACTGATATGTTTCTAAGACCACATGAGAAAACTTAACAGGTTTCCACAAAGCAAACTAAACAATGGCTGAACTGCAGATAAAGGATCACATAATTATAAACTCATTTAATACATTACGTCTCAGAAATAACAACCAACTGTACTGGTAAAGAGGAATGGCAGTTGGTAGATGGACAATGAACAGGATAATTGCTAAATGCTACAAAAACACATTTTCAAAAATTACCATCAGAATTTAATCAGCATCTCTTTGTTCCACTCTCAATAAAAAACTGCACATGGAGAGCTTAACAAAGCATCAGGAATTTTGTGGCAGAGCTTCCATTTAGGAATTGCATATATTTCTGGCCAATGTACTGGCCTGTAGATTCACTGAATGACATCATTAAACCTTGCCCACTGAACAATTTTTTTAATAAGGTTTTTGGGTGCATGTTTGGAGAAATCTGAAAGATGCTTTCAATCCACATTGTGTATTCCAGCCTCCACATGGTATGAATCAACAGTGATACAGACAACCATGTAATAGAAGATGGGTCATTAGGTCTGCATGTATGTACAATGACCAAGAGGTCTGAAGCTGTTTTGTCCTATGGTGCAAACACAGTCCTCAAACATACTGTTAAACAAGTGATGTATTAAAATATTGTGGTCACCACAATAACCACATCTTAATGTAACTAAACCTAACTAAAACAAAATCTAACTAAAAATATTCAGTAGAAATTCTAAAGAACTATCCATCCATCATCTTAACTGCTTATTCCTGGTGAGGGTCACAGGGAAACCTGGAGCCCATCCCAGAGCACATAGGGCACAGGACACCAACCCACCACAGGGCACACACAACGGGCAATTTGGACACACCAATCAACCTAACCTGCATGTCTTTGGACTGGGGGAGGAAACCGGAGCACCCAGAGAAAACCCACCAAGCACAGGGAAAACATGCAAACTCCACACACACAAACCCAAGGCGGGAATGGAACCCCAGGCCTGGAGGCGCACGGCGACAGTGCTAACCACCACGCCACCGAGCCGCCTTCTAAAGAACTAATTATACATAATTTCTATAGAAAAACCAAATGAAAATCCTATAGAAATTTCGTACTGAAGTTTTATAAAAATGAATTTTTATAGAAAAAAAAACCAAATACAAATATAGTTCTGTAAAAAGGGTTCCACAGAAAAAAAATTTAATTCTACAAAACACATTTCCTCCTTTTTATACCTTAGAATGTTATCATCTTGAGAAATGGAACGATATCCCTCTACACACAAAGCAGACAGCGCTACAAACAGGATTTGTTGTTCTGAAATCAAAGAAGGCCACTGCTCCTTACTCAATTCACAATATCGAAATATCATCAGGTATTTCCCTTGTTTTATTCAGGAATCATCGAATCCAGTGACTCTTGTGAATTATCAGCAAGTACAGATTCACTGCAATATATAATAGCTGGTAACAGTCAGTATGGGTTGAAGGGAAGCCTTGACTTCCTCTAAACATAAACCCATATCTATACAGAAAACTGTTATCTTGTGCTTTGTGTTACCAGACTTTGAATGCATAAATACATGCATTTGATGAAATGGCTAAATTTGCACAAAGATGTCCAAATGCCAAATGCCAGCTTTACAAAACTTTTGAAGCACTTTTCTTGTTTAGACTCTGATTTTGTGGTCATTTTCAAGGTTCTGGTCTTGGGTTTTTTTTTTGTTGTAAAGCATTCTTCAGTAAAATGTCCATGAATGATACAATTTTTCTCATTAGATCAGTTTCCATATTGAGCACAGTTAAAGTTCCAACTACATGGCCTGCTGAAAAGCCTGTCAGCCACCTCACGTTGCTTTAATTCACAGCCTAAATTGATAAAATCCCGCTCATGGCTGATACATATCTCTAACAGCGTTAGCAGCTCAGCACAGCTCACATCTGAAGACGCTTTTCATTGCACTTCAGTTGCTTCAGAGCCAAGGCCCTTTTGCTTGTAAGTACTTGTACAGCGGTGTCCCATCAGATTGCCACGCACATTACCTGCAAGTCTCACCAGAGGGGCCATTCCCCAATATCTTTCCCATAAATTGTCTTTACTGGTGCTACTTGTTTTTTAATGGACCTATTGCAGTGCAAAAACTTTATAGTCATTCATCCCCAAATGCATCTGTCTCCCACCCCCCAGGAAACATTCCTACAGGCAGAGGAGGAGAATCCTTCCAATATCTTCCTTGCAGCAGCTTGTTTGGTATTAAGGCATTCATTTTTCGTCTGACCTAAATTATCTCTCATTATTATACCCCTAAACAAGTAGAAACATACGGTTCCTCAAGGGGTAGGAGTGAATCTATTTAAAATCAAATAAACTCATAATACATCCACAGAGTGCTTATGCATGGCTTCAAGCTAGAAAAACAACTCTTAGAATCCATTAAAGTGTCTTTATAATTTCTAAAGTTTTGATTTGTGCATCCTAAATTATGAATGTGAAATCATGTAGATATTGTGATATGCAAACCCTGGCACAGTTTACAAATCCTCAGCTTCTCACATATTATCATATAAAAGGTAAAGTGAGCCAAGGTTGTCAGTGTGGCATGGTAATGTAATAATGTCTTATTTTAATTCAAACATATTGCACACATTTGCAGTCAAACATGAATTGCATGTTTTAGCTGACCTTCATAACTAAAGTAATAAGCACTAATTAAGTCAGTACAATCAGAATCATGGAAAAACACAGAAACATGGAAAAAAAAGTCATATGAAATTTTCAGGTATATGGAACACAATTTTTTAAACAGGAAGTTATTAAGGTATTTTATGTATATGCTGGGATTTATGTACATGTACTTAATAAATTTACTAAATGCTGTTCAATGTACATGCACTTACTAAATGTCCATAGTAGATGGGATGCTAGTTTGTTGCAATACATGTCTGTGTATACACACACATATGCATAGGCAAGCACAAATATTATACATACAATTTATGAAAAACACTTAATGCTTATTGCATGCTTTTGGATTGTGGGAGGAAGAAAGAGGAGCTGGTGTTAATAATATGGCTGCAGGTCAATATATAAATAAATGATATATATATATATATATATATATATATAGCAGATATGACTAAAAGATTAGGTCTTCAAATAAACAATTAAACAGGCAACACATGATGAAAGTGATGCTGAACTTGGTGTGGCTGTTGGTGCCAGGATCGGAGGTTTTAGAAAGAGCCGCTCATCTGGAATTTTTATGCATAACAGTGAACAGAGTTTATAGATAATAGTGTGATAAACAAAAAACACCCAGTTTGCAGCAGCTCTAGGGGTGAAAACACTGTGTTAATGAGTGAGGTCAGAGGAGTATGACTACATTTGCTTTAGTCAAGAGGAAGGAAGGCAAGTTGAAAAGTAACAGCTTAGCATAATGGTGGTGTGCTGAAGGGCATCTGAACATGCTTTGAATCTTGTGCGAAAACAGAAGACCACTTTGGGATTCTGTCCTCTCATCTACCAACAAGATGATCATTATGTGAAGTGGATGATAAAAGAGTAGAAGCACATCAAACTCTGATAAATTTTGAAATCCCATATGTAACAGGGACCACCCAGGCTTGACCTTGTGATCTCACAGAGTTACCAGACAAGTCCGCTGATCCAAAGACCCAAGTACCTCATTTTGGAGACTAATCATATTCTTGATTGTTACTGCAACACTTTCACATTCCACTACACATACATGCTAATGGTGGGGTCAGAGTTTTAGGCATAAAATGCCTGAATCTGAGTATCCAGTATTCTTTGTATCAACAGTGCAGGCTTGTCAGGGTGCTCTAATAGGGCAGGGGGTGACTGCTTGACATTTGTTATCTTAATACTAATAGAGCAATGCTTCTATGCACTGAATATCACAGTGCATAGAAGCATTGTTGCTAATCAGGTGTGTCACTTCGTGACTTTAGTCTAGCCTTTTGACACATGCAACATAGAAAGGCTCCAGGTCACTAAGCATGCAAATGAAACAGGGCTGCAGCTGCTGAGCATTAGGCCCAACAGCCATAACCCGTCACAAAGCAACCAAACATGGGGATTAGCTTGCTGAGCTAAAGACCCAAGTCCCTCAGTTTATGAACTAATCACACTCTTGTCTTGACATATGAGGGTTTTTACTGTAGTGGTATTGTGCCACTACACAAGGTGGGTCCAAGAACATGATGCTGACTTTATTTTGTTCTAATAACCTGCCAATTACCTGCCTTCATCCTGAATTTCACCTTTGGAACAAGGTGGAAAAGGAGGCTTGAAGCAAGTGCACATGAAATCTGCAGAACTAGGATCCTAATAAGTAAGGAACCTCCCAGACATCAGTAAGGAACCTCCCAGACATCAGTAAGGAACCTCCCAGACATCAGTAAGGTCAGTAAGGTATGTAGTCTGTGCATACAGATTGCTTTTGTTGGTATGCTGAGAGGATGTAAATTACTTTTGTCATCTTTTAAAAATTAAAATTTCTAATTATATACTATCTACTTTCTTCTGTTATTCCCCCATAAAGCACCCCAAAACATACCACAAATGAAAATGTGTCTGACATAAAGATTTTCACCACTGCAATTTTTGCTACTAAATCTGCTGCTCCACACTGCAGTACTGAACTATAAAAAAAAATACCAATTCCTTGAAAAAAGCAACAGTTTGAAGGTCTGAGGCTGACAGACCTTGTTTGATATATACTTCAAAAGCTGCCCTGAAAGAAATTCCAGGAAACATTTTATGAAATGGGACTCTTGGAAATGCAAAAATGCATGACAAATCAGTGGGCATAGGCATAAATTCTAAAAATAAGATGATTCAAAACTCATTGTGACACAATAATTTCCATGCATTGCACAGTAGATGAAGGAAATTGTGACTAAACTTAAAGTACTAATAACAAATAAATATCCTAGCTGACTGATGGCCATTTTCTGTGGCTATGAGTTTGGTCTACTCTGGCTGACTCTATACACTCATGATCAATCAGTTTGTATGTGACCGTAGTATCATGTGCACCCATTTTTTAACACACCTGAGCATGCAGGTAGGAAACACATTTATGCAAGTGCATGTTAAATAGTGTGAGTGCATAAGTAATACCTACAGGTGTAATACCTACAGGTGTAATACCTACAGGTGTGTTGTGTATATACTGTACTCAGATATGGGATGGACAACTGGGGAGATTAGAAACACTGACTGCAAAAAACTATCAGGGATTAGGAGAGCCTGCTCAGATTGATATATACATGTGTATGTACATCTTTACAATCCTTACGTTTCAAATTACCTTTTTATATCATAACCTTATTAAATTGTACCGATTTACTAAATATATATAGATGTAGTACTGAGAAGAAAATGAACATTTGCCTTGCATGTTTACTTTGTAGAACAGGTGTTTAGTGTAAATCCACAGCATACTTTGAAGATATGAAAATTACACTTGGAGAATTTTCATTCATAGTTTAAGAAATCCTGTGTAGATCCCAGAAATATGCCCAATCATAAATACATATGAAAAATAGGACGCAAAATTATTGGTTACAAAACATTTTTGATAAGGTACACATCAAAAACATTAATGATCATTTCCACAAAAGTGTGTCTTTAAAACACTCTAAGGCATCATTCACTAGCACTGTCCAACAGACGTTAGAACAGCAGCACTTATACCACGAGAATTTTATAAAGTACAAAATGCTTGTGGATCACAAGTCAAGTACAGCAGTGTTGAAGACATAGAATAAGGCCATTTAGAGAGGTCCCGTGTCCTGGAATAACTCTCTTCATTTAAAATTGATGTGCATTTCCATTCAACAGACATGAGAATGTTCCCTTTCCAGTCTGACATTAATAAAAAGTGGAATATTTTAGCTGTCAGTCTGGCTGAATACACTACAGCGCATTTTCAGTGTCACTGCTTCAGGTCAGACAGAAAATAAACCATAAAAAAGCCAATAATCCTGTCTGTGCCTTTATGAGGGCAGCTAAGCGCTCAGAATGTCCAACAGTGAATAGAGGAGTACAGCTAGGCTCTGGATAGACACACAAAGCCTTCCATTGATCTGATGGAATCACAGCAGGCACAGGTTAAAGCTCTGGAGCGGCTCCTAATGGCCCCTTTCTTACAGCCCACCCTCCGTGGTCTCAGGATAGACCTCCTGCCGTGACAGGCCGAAGCTTGCAGCACACAGGCCACAAAGCACACTCATAGGAGAAAACGAGTGAAACCCAGAGTGCCTCGAATCCGAACCGTACCATTCTGAACTTGCCCCACCCACAGAATAGTGATGGCATTTGCTGAAGAGAGCCACAACAAAGCTTTATCTCTAATGCCAGCTTGGCCACATTCAGCATACTGTAAGTGACAGGACCAGCAGACTAGAATATGATGAGTGAGTCCTGTTTGACGGCTGGTAGTTAAGCATTGCTGTACCCTCCTATTGTACTTTCATCATGGGATTTTATGGTTTCTTATAATGAAGTAAGTAAGCACATTTACATAACAAATACATAAAAAAACATAAAAACTCTAATATTCAGAAGTCTATTAAGAGACTGTACCTTAATTGAAAAAAACACATTTGAATATTTTGCAATTCAAAATCTGTACATTTTTACACTTGTGAGAAAACTTACCCAGAATCTCATTAAAATGGGATTGTAAAAGTAGACATATAACAACAAACAATTTGTTTCTTTGGTCGTTCTGGCTTCCAGACACCATTGGCATCATGAAAACAGCACAAGTGGGTCAAATCCGACATGTCAAACCTACAGCAAGTACCTCAGCTAATCATTCTTCTCAGAGCCAAAGCGCCACAGGACACATATAACAGCATTATTTACCTTTAATCCAAATAGTTTGAAGCATCTCAGGGCCACTTTCTACCATGAACATCTGGCAGCAATGTATATATTAAACACACAATAAATGAAGGAGCCACTGAAGTCAAGCTTTTGAGTGTATCCTGCTCAGCAAGGGCAGTTCGAGGCTAGATTCCTCTTCCTTTACATTTCCACATCAGATTTCACAGGTAAGGGACCAGATTTCTGCATGACTCGAGATAGGCCTTCTAATCAAGCCTCATCAAGTGTAGAAATAAACCCCCTTGTCAAGTCAACAGCACAATAAACAAACCACATACTAATTGCCAAATCATTTGCATAATTTTGACTACTACATCTGATAAAGCAGAATCAGTTGCCATCAGTGCTTGTAACTTTTAAATAAATCCACAATGAATCCTGTGAGTTTGCAGGCTGTAATCTCAGCTCTCTTGTTGCTTTTGTACAGCTAATTAGAGTAGCATTGCATTTATCTCTTCAGTTCAAATGTTTCTGACAAGTGAAATGTAGAAAAAGTTCATTCTTTCAAATAAAGAGCATACATCTCATTGCATAAGGTAATGTCATGATCTGGTCATACTGTTTCAGAATTTGGCAGTGCTGCTCTTGGATTATTAATGCAAGTATAGAAGACTCTACCACTCAAAGGCCATAGTAACCTATTCTATTTGAAACTTTCATTTGAACCGTTTTAAAGTGTCTGCTGGCTGCTACAAGTGTAATACAAAGTGATGAAAGAGTACAAGTAAAAACGGACTTTTCTCTCTTCCTAACACATAATGCATGGTTATGTGCCAAGGCAGCACTCTAAAATAAATCTCTTTTTACCTCTGTCCGAGGCCAAAAAAGGCATAACGGTCAAAATAGCCCATGTTGATTTACCAAGAATAGGCTCGTAATCCCTACAATCCTCAGGTTTGGCCAATGCTATGTAGGTCAAATTTCCCAAAGAAATTTCTGAAGTATATGGCCTAGATTGTAGTCGCCGTGGGTAACGTAGCCAAAACATACAGCATATGTATCTTTGTGCACAAGATCCAGAGATGGACAACTGAACATGATGTGTGTTTTGCTTCACACCTAAATGGTGTAACCTGATGTATTTGTGTTGAAGACAACTACCTTTTGAAATCAGTAATGCATTTAAAACACCTCTGATAAGGGTATTACTGCATGCTATTAAGATGTTTGGAATAATTTCTTTTGAGGCTCACATACCTTCTTTTTTCATGTATATTCCATAAGAAAACACAGCTAAACAGAAAATCCACGATACAAACAGCTGGCTATGGATCTACAACACTTGTGCACTTTTACTCTTTTCCATATAGCTGCCTCTAACAAGGTATCATAAATATAGAAATTGAATTACTGCTCGTATCAATGATCTGCATTATAGTTAAAAAAAAAACAATAGAGTAAATTTTATGTTCTTTGCTACACCTTCCACATTTTAACATTTCATAACCTGAATACTTTAAAATGTACCCCAATTTCATGACCTCTTAATATCCATAAATAGCCAAATCCCTGGCAAGACTGACCACAATGGGTTTAGATAAATAGTGAAATTAGGTTTTATTCTGGATGTGGCACATTGAATATTGCAGAGGTCTCTGTTAAAATTAAAAACTGATTTTGTTGTGGATCAAATAAATTAAACATACAGTTTTAGATAATCCAGGTTTTCATTTATGCTCCTGTTTGCGAGCCCAAAGAACCTGTTCGTCACATTGTTTAAGGCATTACCCCTTTTCATTAGGATCAAAGAGGTCTCCCCAGGACCTGTCCAACGATGTGTTTTGATATCCATGTGTGTAAAACAACATTAATAATATATTATTCTACAGGGTCAGAAAAGAGTACCTTAAACAAACATATGGCACCAGAGTTTCAGCCAGACAAGTAACCAGCATAAGTCTATAAAACAGGGAGTCAGTAATCAGTAAACGCAGGAAGTGAATCACTATTGACATAAATTGATAGCAAGCATGTCTGTAATTACAAGACAGGTTTTAGCTGCAAACCAAATGTTGTAGGCCGTGTCATACCATCAGCACAATCCCTATTTACTGTGTAACTATTGAGTTATTTTTAATGTCTTAGTCACCATTAATTTTTTTCAATTTCCATATTTAAATTTAAAATGAGTTGTTTAATTGGTAAGACCTCATTAATCTTAGAGTGAGCAATTTATTTCTTAATTGAATCTGTTTGAAACATTCTGAATTATGTCAGAAATAACCTTTTTTCATTTTATTTAACATTTCACTTCAAGACATCTAGTAATGTAATAGTGGAAATAGGGAATTAGCTCATTTGCTCTTTTTAAACGTTCGTTTACAAAAGTAAGAGTAACAGCGCTGTCACTCAAGTTTGCTTTGTACCACACTAGCTCTGATTGGTTCCTTCTAGCTGTGGAGTCATTTATACATGTACTCAGATTTAATTTTAAAAACAGATTAAAGTATAGATTTCCAAAGCAACCACATTAAGAAAACTAAGTAGAATTTTACTGAAAGTAATACGCAACATGTTAAATAGACAACACAAATACAGATAAACGTAGTACTGGAGACAGCCATCTGGTATCAGTTTAGCATTAGAACCAGCCTCACTGCAACTTTACACATTCTTCAAATTATTCATTTTACTGTTAAGATGTCTACCTCCAAACGAACAGATTATTTCTGTATGTGGTCTTAAAAAAATCTGTCTGGGTAATATCGGGCACAGGTGTGGAGCTCTTTTCATGGGTCTGACATTGTTCTTGTATTGATAATGGGTTTTCTGCAACACAACCTAGTTGTGGCTTGACACCTTCATTCTTTTAATACATTGTGTTATGCTGCTATTTTTACAGAAACCTCAACCTAAGGTTGACTTGATGATGGAACAGTCAGTCAGAAGAGTGTAATTACCTCCGTGATGAAATGGGCCCCCGGTCCATAACCATCACAATTTAAAGCAGCATTTGACACCACTTAAAAATAACATTCTGTGTCTCTATCAAAAAAAGCACAGGAAGAAGTTTATTAGGCAGAATAAATATATACTGCATCGATCTATTATTAACTTGGACTAATTCTATAACGGCACAGGAGAAACCCAAGAGCTAGACTTTCAAATTCTATGCAAAAACATTTAATTGTTCAAAAACATTTAAGTCAATGTATTTTATACGTCAGAATTTTTGCGTGTGTGTGTACACTGTATGTATTCAGATCAGCCATGTGTTTTTTGTATTAAAAAGTAAAAATTAAGGGGTTTAATTAGCTGAAACTCACATAAAACTCAGAATGTGTACAGTGAGTTACTCTGCCTGCCAGTCTCCTGTACGGCAGTGCCTGACATCTGACGGTGGCCGAGTGGAGCATCTGCTCGCAAAAGACATGCGTTCACATGTGTTGAAGGGTAAGAGCTCAAACATCCACTCCAGATTGTTTGCTTCTGTGTCGTCTGATCTCCCCCTCCATGTTCCGACACTGTTTGTGTGTAATTTATTCAGCACCAAATCAGAGGGTCAGGCTCTGATGCTCATGTCGTTATTTTTGATCTAGTTTGGAAGGCCTTGGGCTCCTGTGATTAGTTTTGTTTGAGACTGTGCACCAGTTTATATTACATTTACTCATCCACCGTGGCAAGGGGAAATGTACGCTCAGAGCTGCATTTGAGAATTGTAGTGATGTAGCACAATTTCACCTCGTGTTAAATATAGCAATGGCCATGTATTAACAGTAAGCTGGTATTATATTTAATGTGGATGTACACATTTTGGCTATACTTTGTGTTTGGAAGACATTATTGTTTTAACCTTTGATGTCAATGTTAAATGACATTTGAAAATTTAGTATTGCAAACAAGCAGTAACACCGTAATACCAAGCAGCCAATACCTTGTGTTTAATATCATTCCATGCTTATCTTTTTGAATTCAGTGCAGACAGTCTTGGTTTGGCTGTCTTCATACAGTAGCTGAATTTACTGAAGACTGTATCCTAGGGTGCAGGGAGGGTGCACACTTAAATAGCTGCAAAAACTAGAGATTTCCATATTTTACATTAAAACATGTTTATAACAAAACACATAGCTTCTTGATAGCTAAGAGGGAGCGTATGGAGGTGAAATTACAAGAGTTTTAATTGGAAACCAATGACACTGTCTAAACCCACATCCAAATATATGGTGCAAGAAGGTCAAAAACACAGGCGGTCAGTTCTAAGGGAAAATAAATACAAAAAGGCACAAGTACTGAGCTGACTGCAAAAGGGCTGATACAAGGAACCAAGAGAGGCAGGACTAGGTTAGGAGAAGACTGAGAAAAACTAAACATGAGGCAGGACAGGATGTACTGGGAACCAGTACGGTAACATAGTTAACTACAAAGAACTAACAAGAGCACAAGAGAACATAATAACAAGGTCACACGACAAGGAAATACTATAACCAGATAGAGATGGTAAGGGAAGTAAACCATGTAATAAGATGAGATAAAGAGGTAGCTGGACAGATGAGCAAGAAGACAAGACTTAGGAACAAAAGAATCAGAGAAAGAAGGCCAGAAAACATGTCTAAAAAGCAAGTGGGTGTGTTCTTGCACCTAGATCACCAGGTCAAGACTCACAAACTCCTTAAAGTTTTTTAAAATATCAGCATCTATACTGTATTATCTTGCTAAAACCAGAATGACTGCAAAATGTTTTTGAGTAAAACTAGAGTGTTTAAAATCAGAATATTCAGTTACAGCTAACAACGGTTAAAATAATGCATAGAAAATAATGAATATATTAAGGTTCATCAGCCTTACACCATATCAGATTTTGTCCCATGTTTTATATAGTCTGCTGTTTTTTTACCTCCTTATCCCTGTCTGTGTGTTGCAGAGCAGTATCCTCCTTGGTTGTAACCAGAAAATTGGCAGGCGTAACATCCTCGGTGCATTATATAACTGTTCATGTCTTACATATTTTATCCACGAGGGCACTGGAATTTAAAGAGACTTATATATGAATCCACTTCCATCTTCAAAGAGAATCTCCTGAGGAGGAGGGGAAGGTGTGGCCGCTCACAAACAGCGTGACTGCACATGAGGCGGACACTGTGACCTACATACACTCACTACACCTTACACGTGTGAGCTCAGCTAGAAAAACAGCTTGTTCTTCACATGCTGCTTCCCTTTAAGATTCATGTTTACATCATGTGTTGAATATATATATATATATATATATATATATATATATATATATATACATGCATACACCAGCATGCTGCAACCCTGCATATTTTTGTTTGTTTAATGAACTTGGTGCTTCTTTCCAACTGACTTACAATCCTGGAGAGTTCTTTTAAGTCGAGATACTTTTCTATGATCTGAACTTATTACAGTTTCAGTTTGGTGTTTCCTGAACTGATTCAGTTCGGTGGTTCCTGGACTGATTCAGTTCGGTGGTTCCTGGACTGATTCAGTTCGGTGGTTCCTGGACTGATTCAGTTTGGTGGTTCCTGGACTGATTCAGTTCGGTGGTTCCTGGACTGATTCAGTTCGGTGGCTCCATTCCTGTGACAGCAACAAGTACTTCTGCAGATTAACACTCCTGTTCTCTGTGCTGCATAATAGTTACAGTTTCATAATGGTATTAATACAATTGCATAACTGCAACTGATGGCTTTAGACAAAAACGGTGGATTGAAGCTCATTGGCTAATTAACTTGTGTTTATAATTGTTTCACTTTTTATTGGTCACTCTGCCAGCACTGTTACATTGAAATAATTTTCAGTTTCTTAAGATTTTAGTTACATAACTAAGAATTACAAAGACTGCAGACATGCGGGTGATCCAGTGCCCTGTAGATGTAATGGTTTAGTCAGTTAACAGTAAACAATCCAAATGAAAATTTTGCACTGAAGTTGTAAACCAGTTAACCCGTGAGAAAACAAATAAGACACACACCTGTGCACCAGCGCAACATGAGTGTGTTTTTTATGACCCTAAGTAGAAGTGATTGAGTGCATCTAGCATTGAGACTGTTTCAAAGAGAAAGTGCTCAGCCAATATTTGCACTCCCATATACAGAGTTGTGTCCGCTGTGATGGTGAATATGTGTGTGAGTGTCTACTTTTAATTAACGGGACAAAATGAAGAAACTGCCTGTTTTTTGAATGTAACTGACAATCCTAAACTATTGTCATTGAAGCTAAAAATAATTTTACATTATACTGTCCTGGTTATAACATAAATAGTGGGACTCTTTATTGCTTTATGTTAAAAATTAATGTATATGATACAGAATATCTTCTGATTTTCTTAATAACAGCAGTCTACTAAAAGTGAAACACATAATAAAATCAAAAATATGGCTTGTCATATTTTTAGAAGTATTTAAGGTAGGAGACTTCCAGTTGCCCTAATTAAATATATATTTTTGTTACATTCATTGGTCATATTTCCTGAAATAGTGCAAAGGAATATTTTAACGACTTTAAGGAATATTTTTTTCCAGGAGACACAAAGATTCAGGTGGAGTACAGCAAACTCTTTCAAAACACTAAGCATGAAAAAAAATTTCTTAAAAAAATGTCTTATCACTGTCATTTAGTGAGTAAATGACATTTGACTTTTGATTTGTTAAAAGCATGGTGAAGTGAAATTTGTAGAAGTTTTTCTGACTGACAGTCCCATTATATTTAAAACTCACAAGATTTCATTGGTCAGTCAAGTGCCAATTTATAGTCTATTTGGTTTAACAGTCAGTCAGTCAGCCAGTCAGTCAGCCAGTCAGCCAGTCATCTTCTATACCGCTTCATCCTGTTAAGGGTTGCGGGGAAGCCTGGAGCCCATCCCAGGACACATAGGGCACAGGGCAGGGGACACCCAGGGCAGGACGCTAATCCATCGCAGGGCTAAACTGTTGTGATTATACATTTTAATAAGGATAAATTAAAGGATTATATTCTGAGAATATGTAAAAAGTTGATATTTTAAAGTTTTAATTAACATTTTTCTGATTTTATTTCAAAGAAAACATGATGCAAAATATATATATTTAGTGATCATACAATACATAAAACCATATACATATATGTGGTTTGGTGTGTGTGTATAAACACACACACACACACACACACACACACACACACACACACACACATACACACACACACACGCGCGCGCGCGCACACACATCTTTTAGTAGTAGTATCAGTGGCTGAAGTAAGTAATGAATATGGAATAGAGTACACTATAAAACTTTGGTGTTATTTTGTAAGTGAAACCTCATTATATGACAACACACCCACTCAGCAAAACCACACTCCCCACTGAGAACACACAATTCAACACAATATTTAACTCACCGACATTCCGTTAGTCTGTCAGGAATGCTCCTGTATACAGTATTCTGATATGAGATAATCACTTATGGCGGTTTTGCCAATAATCCACCCCTGTGCAACAGAATGCACCTCAGTTGTTGTGTCTGTCATGCAGACATGTAGCACCTGTGTATCTGTGCTCTTTGAGGCCCCCCTACACCCCCCCTAAGTCTGTTGAAGGGACCTCCCTCTGCTCAGGCCCTGACTAATCTGTTCTGCTACTCCTCCTCAATGTTCCACCATGCCTTATTATCTAAAACTAAAATAATATAGTAACCAAAATCTTACCTGGTACAAACAAGATAAGATATTTTATCTCCCTGTTTCCTAATAAGCAAGTATGGTCTTGGTTTACTCAGACAAAAGTAACAACAATTCACATGTATTTTCTATGAATCATGCTTGTACACAATGTTTTCGAGAGTCAGTTTTCGGCCGTGCCTTCATTTATTTAAAAAACGTTGTTGTCTCATTTGATGAACTGCTGAGGAAGAAAGTTTAGACTCATGCAATTAAATGTGAGATGGTCACCCTGCTGTTATATCCCACATTACCCAATTTTCACCTTTTCATTTTTGCTCTTTTAACAGCCTCAGCTGGAAGTAATTTCTATAGAGTGTAATTCCTTGGAACTGTGGAGATCCAAGTCAAATCCCTGTTGAGTCTCTTCCACCTGAAGTGAGAGCAGGACAAAAGATAATAATGTTCCTCCTTGCTGTACATGGGTTTCAGGATAGATCCCTAATGTATCTGTAATCTTTTTTAAATTAAAAAATCCTATACATTCCTTATAATAATGCAATAATTATTACTTGGCACAACAGTTTACATTACCATCAAAATTTTGATAAATCCTGATGCTATTTGTCATTTCTTTAAAACACTTGTTGTTTAAACTAACCCGTAATTTGCAGAATGCAGATTAAATATATAAAACAAGCAAAGGAAAAACACAATTAATCATTCTAAAAATGCTTATTTTGTCTGTATAATAGATGCAGCTCATATTTGGGAAAAATCTGCCTTTTATGTTGCCAAATTATACAATTATAGAATACAAATTTGCTTAGCAGTTATGAGAAACTGTTTTAATATAATTTGAAAATGCTGTGTGTTTTTGGAGATCCCATTATAACATATTTTCATATTGTCTGGCCAAAAAACTATTGTCTCCACGGTGTAGCAGCCCCTTCACTGAGATGGTGCACAGACAACATGTTGAAAAGGTCCTACTTTCCATTGAGCTGAATGGAGCTCTGAACTGGAGTTAATGTCTGTACAAGACAAGTACGACTTCATAAAGTGACATGAGACAGAACATTTCCCAAAAACTTTTCTGCTGCTTTCAAAGAGGTTATAGTGCTGTACTTTGGATTAAGTGATAAAAATATTTTACTTAAACGTCCTTTGAATCTTTGTTAGGTGCAAAGTTTGTAGTTATAATAATAGTATTAATAATAATAATAGTAATAACAATAATAATAATAATAAGGGGAAAAAGTTCTCAGATTTAAAGTATACCATAATATGTTTTTCTTAAGTCCATTTCTGTGTTTACAGGTCTAATTTAACATGTTTTTACATAGATGGGATTTTTGGATCTTGCTTAATCCACAAACACATTCAGAACCACATAATGAGTCGAATGTTTGAATTTATTTCTTAAATTATGTGGCCTTAGGTCAAAGGATTTCCTGAAGTTATGTCAGTTTTCTTTGATTTACATAACTGTTCACAGATCAAAGTGGTTTTTCCTCCTGCTCTTATCCTCTGCACAGAAAAAAGGCAGACTACTCTAGTATGGATGCTATATTTGAGCTGTTTTAGGATATTCCAAAGTCATATTTCTGTGCTGTGAAATAAGATGATGAGTGGATTTAGTACACGATAATCTACAATCCAGAAGGACAGGATATAGGGGAAAATATCATCTTCATGAGTTTAGTTGGAGAGATGATTGTGTGACTCAGAGCTGATCTCTTTCTGTCTACAACTGGATGTTGGTCTCATTCCAGGTCAATGTTAGTGATGACCTCTCAAGAGGAAAAATGCAGTTGTGCAGAAATCACTGTTGCATATATGAGTCATAAGAGAATTACAGTGATTTTAAAAATAACTTGTCAGACAGGACATTTTAGCAACCCTGTCTGCATGGATAATTCTAATTTTAAATTGGAGTAATTTTGCAACTCAAAGAGAGCATCATCATTTCTTAAATATCATTTGGAACTGTTGTGTAGATTACTCTGGAAATGTACTCCATTACTGATTACTAATTAGATTGCTATAAATGTAATCAGTAAAATAATTTGTTGGATTACAGAAAAATGTCATCTAAATGTAATTACTTTTGAATTACTTTTAGATTACATATGATTTATTTGTGGTTTGTTTGGTTTTATTTTGTTTTATCATTTAATGATAAAGCAAGTCTTGCATAACATACCTCTAAATCAGGGGTGGGCAAATATATAATTTTGCCAAGGGGCCGCATAAGAGACTGGGACCGAACTCAATTCTGCTTAATATTCATTTTATCACTATATAAAAAAGCTTTAAATTTTATAGTTTGGATAAACTTCTACAGGTAAAGGGAGATATTATGATAGGGCAATGAAAATATAAAACAGGCATGGTATAGAAGCTAACATCAAATCATCGTTTAACAATAAGAACAATTTTGAACAAAATATGCATTTTTCAGTATTTCAAAGACCAGCAATAAATTAACCTTATACAAAGTACTGCTGCTGTTCTGCTTGTAGTCTAATTACCGTATTGTAATGGCGATTCAAATTGTAATCCTTAAACACAACAACCTGATCTCCATACACTAAGCACACGGCTTTACCTTTCACATCAGTAAATAAATAAATAATTCAAAGTCTATGTCTTGTTAAAAACTCTGCATTCTGCATCAACCTTTCTTTTTTAACAGGAGCTGACATTTTTGAGGGCTAACAGCCAACTAGCCTCTCTCGTAAATGGTTGTTCACCAGCAGCTCGCTTATGGTCACGCACACGAAACGTGCGCAAATTGAAGAAACAAAAAAAAAGCTGTCTCCATCAAAATAAAAGCAGCGAGGTTGCGTAAAGTTCGCTATTTTTGCTCAATTCCTAATTCACCAATGACTTGGCTCGGGCCAGACAGGGACAGGCAAAGGGCTGGATGTGGCCCGTGGCCCGAATGATGCCCAGGTCTGCTCTAAATGTTTCTTAAGATTTGATGTGGAATTAGGGGCACCACAGAGGGGTGGAAACCCATATGATGATTTGTGTGCACTGTGATGACAGGACAGCACTTACTGTGAGTAGATTCTCTGATACTGTTTGACCTCGTTTGTGACATGCTCGTGTACTATTATCCTTGTAAGTCGCTTTGGACAAAGTCGTCTGCTAAATGAATAAAATGTAAAATGTAAATGGTTCCAAATGGCACCACAGAGGGACAAAACCTAGGATGATTCCAAAGGCATGACTAAGAGAGGCCCTCAGCAATTATAACATCTTACCATCTGACATACCTTTCATGGGACCCAATATCTCTGACATACATCTCCCTGTATGGAATCCTTACATGTTGAGATCATGTTTGTTGCATAGCAGTGATTTTTTTTCTTTTGTACTGCCTTAAAGGTTTTATGGTGTATCCAGTGATCAACCACTGAACAAGACCATTCCATGTTTTGTATGAAATCATGTAATGCCTTTTTACTTAAATTACCAGTTGCTTAACTAACGCAGTTGTAGTAAATGTCATGTATTTTGAATCTAAGTTTGCCAAATGATTTTGCTCTTGTTATCCAAAGATCCAAAGTAAACACAAAAATCAGAAATATCAATTATTTAAACCAATGAATAACACTTGGTAACAATGTTGTCATAGTAAACAGGGCTATCACTTTTAGATTCCGTAACACATCACTCAATCAGAGTCGAAAAATGTCTCATTTCACTTAAAAAAATTTGTAATTTTGCTCTGTTTGGGACACTTCTGTAAGTTCTGTGACCATTTCGATCTGATCTGTTACATCCTTCAACCCTGGCAAAGTTGAAGTCCGTAGTATCTCAGAGTGTGTAAAGCATTGTAAGATTCAATTGCAGACATGATCTACAGCTTATTTCATTACAGTTTTTACAAAGGCCTTTATCCTGCCAATAATAGCCAACACTGCATTCAGAATAATAACTTTTCAGTAACACCCATCTCTGGTGGTCTATTCATGCCTGAAAACTTACAGAGTAGCCAGTTTGATTTGTTATAAACATATTACCACTCTGATTTTGGCAAGGTAAAGAAGGGGTATTTTGAAGAAATGTCTAGAGGATTTTATCTGAGCAAAGATTCATTTTAAGAACTCTCATTCAATTATAGGTTTTCATTCAGCAAAACCTTACAAATTATCCGTACCACAAAACCTTCTCTGAGATACAAGCACGTATCCTATTTATGCAAATCCAGTTTATGCAAAGTTTACTCTGTTTTATTGCTATATAACATTTGGGGAACATATGCAAGGAAGCAATGGGGTTGATACAAAGGGAAATAAGGAACAATAATAGCAATAGGCGTAAAGAACAGAGAGCAACTGACATTATAGAGCTACAAGCAACAACACCTAGCAATCAATATAGATGCAAGGCAGAAATATATAGAGGAGAGAAATAAACAAGAGACAGCTGACAGCACTGATAGAATTAACATTCTCACAAGGAAAAGGAAAGATACAGAAATTAAGAAACAGTGGAAAAGGGCTACATCTAGAGGTCATGGAAGGATCTGACAGGGACAGAACATCACACGTTGGTTGTCACATTAATTTACAAACATATGAATACATTGGACTTTTTTGTTATTTCCTAATAAAAATGTAATTATGTAATCCTTAACAAAGTAGCTGTATTTTGATTACAAGTATTTTTTTAAATGTATGCTACTCTGATTGAGAGTACTAGATATTTATAATCTGATTACATAATTGAGATTACATCAAATCCATTACTACCCTTCTCTGGTAGTTAGAGAGTTGTTGTTCTTATTACTGTCAGATCAGGGCCAGCTAACACCACATGGCCAGCATGTAACCAGCCTCTTTCTAGTGACAGCAACAAACTCACTCCCACCCAACCGGAAAAAGTTTAGGACCTCACTGGTCCCACAGACAGCACAAGACCAGAAATACTTATATCATTTATTAACCAAATAAACAACATACAATCATTGTTAATGGCATCACCCTACATCTAAACAAATGCCCACCCAGGTACTACTCCTCAACACAACAGGACATGCAAAACATACCCCTCAATACACAGATACAATGCATGGATCCAGCATTACCTCCAAGTACCAATGTACCACACCTGAAATAGATGACAAAATGACCCAGGAATGCCAACAGGCTTGTCTCAGGATTGAGCACAGCAGATGCCATACACTTTCCTTCCCATACAATACAACAACACCATGAATCCCTCAGCTGGGCCAACAAGCACCAACCCACAGTCCCCACAATCCAAATGTCCTGCTCTGAAGGGGGGCGGAATGATCCAGGCCATGGGAACTAGATATTAAAAAACTGAATCAATCCCAAGCACTCCTCTGGGACCCCAGGACTGGCTGCACTAATGCAACCTACACAGCTAATCCTTGCCATAAACTACAACAACAAGGCCTGGTCGTCCAAGTATGGTGAGAGGTGCGGGTATAAGGTCCAACAGCATCTTCTTTTTCAGTTGTTGCCAGTCATTAATTTCACCTGTCCACAGTAACAGCTTGTAGTTATACACTCCTGTTTCACTAGTCCTCAGTTTTTTCATTGTTTGTAAGAGCTTCTTTCATGCTATCGGAACTAAACTTGTTTTCCCCACAGATTCAGTTTTTTAATATCTAGTTCCCACAGCTGTTAAAGTTTCCTCTTGTGCTGTTTACTTATCTTTCTTCTGCTTGTTTGGCTTGATTATCAACAAAATGTTTGGGCCTTATTTTGGTCCCTGTCATGCTTAACATTCTTAATTGTAGCCTTTTTATATTATATAGCAAATATGACACTGGTTCACAGATCCTGGAATCTTGGATATTCATTTTTTTTTTATGTTGCTTTTAATTGGTTTGGTAGAGCAAATAAATTTTAAATAGCAAGACGTATGACTGGATTAATTGCTTTCCTTGAATGTCTATTTCTTCCTATTTCCATTTTTAGTAGGACGTGTCACTTGGCCTTGCTTTTATATGACTTTATACTACTTACAATATTTTTATTAGTGTATAACTTGCTACAGTTGTCGACACTGAAGACTGATATTACCAAGACCACCCTTCACAAATAAATTCGATTATGGCCTTTAGTACCTTATTGGGTTTAATGTTAAACAATGTCACTGAAATATTGAGATGTTTCAGTTATTCACTATTGCCGAGACCTGATCTCTGTATTTCATTCTTTCCATGTCATCTTTATGTTTATCCTTATCTGTTTTTATGCCTCTGCTTCCTAGATTCTCAGTGTGGCCATATATAAAATAAAATGGGTGTTCCTACTGTAGGAGGAAGGTAAGGGAAACCCACCTGAATGGTCAAATGCCAGCATTATCTCTGGATTCACATATCCACTGTGTTCAATTTATGTATTGTCTTATGTACCTATTTTACATCTTTACATCTTTATTCTTGAACCCACAAATTACATGTGGTATATGTGCTTAAACAATGTTATTGTTTGAATAGACCTCTTGGACTTATAAAGCTTAATTAAGTGGCTTGATAATTATAAATTTTCAGTACCAAACGTCAGTATTGGACTGATGCTGGTCTCTGACCTGAAGTGTGAAACTGCAGAGGGAGTAAAATCTAGGTGGGGACAATGTGTGTCTGTGTGTTTGTGTGTGTGTGCATGTGTGTGTGATACATTAATATTCCATCCTTTTAGATTTATGGTCACTGACACTTTGCCTGGATAGACAGAAAAATGAAAAGATGCAGAGAGATGGAATGGATATATGTATAATAATATGATAATACTAAAAAATGATGATGTGATAATTACGCAGCCTGGCTCTAGGCCCCTCTTGACCCTGCCCAGGATAAGCAGCTGGAACATGAATGGCTGAGTGATAATTATGCATAATGGTAATAGCAGCTGACCTGTGCCACAAAAAGATTAATTGTTTTAAAAGGTTTTCAGGTACAGGGTCCTCATTCTGCAGGTTGTGTCACTTCATATAGTTACTCTCCTTGAGGAAGAGGTTGTGCTCATTCTCAAAACAGGCTGCAATGATACCAGAGAAACCAACACAATAGCAGATCAGCCAAGGTGTGTGCCAGTAGGTATATGCAACAGCTTGAAATTCTGCACTGTTATATAATATCTGTGTATGTACTCCGCACAGGAAACATACATTAATTATCTGTGTGTCTTTTGCTTCTAATTTAGCTGCACTCAGACAACGTCTTATTAAATAATTTAATTATGGTAAAAAATGGTGGGGGGAGGGCTGGTATGACTATGCCATGCTGTGTGATGTCCAACTTGTTCTCATCTCCTGTTTTCCTGGTTCATTATGGCACAAGATATGGACGTCATCGCTGATTATGCTGCACATTACAAGAAAGGTGTCTTGACCTATCAATTAATTATCTATGTAAAAGATCATTGGGGGGTACGAGATAAGTATTTAGTCAAAGTAAGCTCTCTGTTTTAATGAGTTCATTTGTTATTTTACCAATTATTAGAAGGTATGTTCTCAGATCATTTTGGTTTTACCGTTTACACATCCTTCATCCAATGTAATTCTTTTTCTGTCCTTCTTTTTCCCCTAATTTTAATTGCTTTTCAGACTTAGGTGCTCATCACACAGACAGGTCTTCCCAAAAGCAGGGCACCAAAAACCCACAGCCTGCATTTATGAATAATAATTTGTCTATCCGAGGCACTCATGCAGAAATTTAAAGGGAAATAACCAGTTATGGTATATTTAATAGCAAAGCATTATGAAAACCCACATATGAAACGGGAACATTCAATAACAAAACAATTATCAACTACGGCTAGTTTCATATTCTCACTAGGTACAGTGTATTTAATGTTTTTCTAGAATAATCTCCTGGATGTGAACCAGTCTAGGTTTCGAATGAGACATGGAACAGACTGTGCTCCTCTTAGGTATTGATGTCTGTCTGTTTTTGCCAGGATGGCATCTTTAGCCTCAGTGCTGGGTCTGTTTGCAGTGCTCCTCGCTGCCAAGCTCCAGATCTGCTTCGGGCTGCACCGGCACTGAGGCCAGCCTTGGATCGGGCTCTTTTCCTGTCTCGCTGATTGCTTCCACCAGGTCACCTGGCCCTCAGAGGCTTTCTGCAGCAAGCAGTACCACCTCCAGGACTCAGGTAGGTTTTAACTCTGAACCTTTCCCACCCCCCACGTCCCAGCTGGAGAGCTGGCACCCTTATCAAAACACAGGCCTTTCTCCGCCTTCTCCGTCTGTTTGTTTGTCATGGACGGGTGGAGTTTTCCCCACTGGGGGCTTGTGATTACAGCTCTCTGTTTCCCATCTCTATGGATCTGTCAGTCATCATGATGGAAAAGGTATTTGTTATTTCACCTTTTTCACCAAGGCAAATCACTGCACTTCCCCGCAGGGCGCTCGTACATCCAAGCTTTTTTTTTTTTTCAACATTGTTCCCAAGCAGACCAAACATGGCTTTATATTACTGGTCACAGTTACAGTGGACAGCTCAAGGGCAGACACCAAGACATATCTGAAGGACAGAGAATAATACTGATGCAGTGGATAAATAAAATCACAGCCCTTTACATATTGATAAACCAACAAATAAATCAACTTTAGCATATTAATATGCAATTAGTTTAGCATATGTCATAAAAGCTTACCATGTGGGTATGAGTATATAGCTCGATTTCAGAACCAAGGACAGCACCACACATATCACAATACTCAATAGCAGAACTGGGACCCCTGTCTGCTGCACACAACGTTAAAAACACATTTTAAATGGCTTTATAGATCTATGCATGGATGTACACATATGGGTTTGGGAAAAGACATTAGGGCAATAACCAGTAGAATATATTGCTGATCAGAGGTATGGGATCACATGCATATGAGTGTAAAACTCAGTGTAAAAATTTCCATGTCAGGTAGGAGAGGCAGTGGGTTGGCGCCCCGACCTGGGTGTCCCCTGCCCTGCGCCCTATGTGCTCTGGGATGGGCTCCAGGCTTCCCCGCGACC
>JABJVR010000087.1:4080195-4107662 GCA_025773905.1 Chitala chitala
GAGCTCTCCTCACAGCGTTCCCACACTTTAGTCCTTTACATGTCTGAGGTTCAGAGCTCTCCTCACAGCGTTCCCACTTTGGTCCTTTGCAGGCAAGCTGCTTCATTGTGAAATGTTTACAGGATAAATTAAGCCTAAGCACAGGTTGAACTGAAAAGTTTTATTTTGTGAATTAACAAAATGACCGAGGTCCCAAACAAAGTAATACAAACTAGGCAAAACAGATTGTGAAGGTCAAACAAACCATGACCAGCACCAAATCAGAAAGAAAGCAGACCAGATATAGTCATCCATCCATTTGCTTAATTGCCTTATCCAATTCAGGGTCACAGAAAACCTGGAGCTCAACTCAGGAGGCACAGGGCAGGGCACAGATAAATATTACTGGAAATTTATAAACACCAATCAACCTAACCCACATGTCTTTGGACTGTGGGAAGAAGCCAGGCAGCTAGGGGAGGGCCCACCAGTCTTGGAGAGAACATGTAATCTCTATGCACACAGACCCGAGGTGGGAATCAAAACCTGGGCATGAAGGTCTGAGGCGGTAGCACTAACCACTACACCACCTAAATGCAGCCAGCTAAACAAAAATGCATTCAACTAAACCAAACACAAGTAGTACAAAGTCAAACTAACAGTCACATGGGTCCTACTACTGCTCGAGGGTCATGGGTTTGGGTTCTACTTTTTTTTTTCTTCTCCCTGTATTAATTTTCAGTTGATGTTCTGGTTTCTGCCCACAAGGCATACTCATGTAAGCTATAACTGAACTGCATGTCTGTCAGGGTTCTGAAAAGGGCATCCGCCATGTTGCAGGTATACAGAGACTCATCAACTTACGAATGAGTCACGTTCCGACAGGCCGTTCATAACGTGAATTGTTTGTAAGTTCATAATGTGGTCCTACCAAACATTCCTACAGTGTGTTAGTTATATAATGAAGTTGTATTAAAACATAAAAAGTTTGTTGTCTTATCTTAAAGACACAAACTAAAGACCTAAAAAAAGCATAAATTATGTTATTAATAATAATAATAATAATAATAATAATAATTGTTCTATTATTATAATAATCTAGTTGTAGAGTTTACCATGAAACCAAACTCACCAAACCGACCGCCCCTTTTAGGAAGGCGACCCTATTCTGTATGGGCTATGCACCAGGTGTTCTTTTTTCCTTGCTGTTGACTGAAAAGCATTACAGTCCCCGTTTTCGGGGGGGGGGGATTTGATAAAACACTCTCCTCCTGCATTTATTATTCCCTCAAAACTCCTACATAATAGTAATTATCGCCACCTTTGTTTCCGTTGAGATGGCTTGTCGCTTTTTTGCACTACAACTAACATCACTAGCCTGACGCTTTTCACCAACCATGATGAAAACGCAATGCACTGGATCACAGTAAATCACGATAAATCTTAGAGCACGCTGGCGTATGTGTACACATATGTGTACATGCTGTCTGGCGTAGGTAGCGGTCAAACGCTGTACCTGACTAGAGAGCTGCTGCTCCCCAGTTCCTTTCTCCGAACAAAAATTGAACGAATGAATAAAATGCATTAAATGCCTTTGTTCGTATCTATGAATGTTTGCAAGTCGGATGTTCGTAAGTTGAGGAGTGTCTGTACTGCATGTTACACATTTGGTCACATACAGCCTGTAAATCCTTTTGTGTACACAATTCATTTTTATTTTATACAATTAAAATTCATTTATAATATTTAGTTTTTGAGTCCCTTTATGTCATTGAAAACTTTTATTGTCTTGGAAAATATTCTTTGGGTAATTCTATGAGGAATTTGTAATTGTTGAATTGTGTGATTTCTGTAACATTCTGTGGATAAGACAATACCTTTACAGACTACACACATATAAGGGCTGTGAATAAAACATTAATTGCATTAATCACATGACTGTCCATACTTAATCACAAGTTTATTGCAAATTATGTTTTCGAATAGTATTTTATCTGCTCAAAAATTAACACAAAGGGACATTTTTCAAGTGTTGATACTCTTATCAACATGGGGTTGGTAAGAGATGATTGCTTTATGCAAATATATTCATTTGTTATTAGAAATCATTTCACAAAACAAAACAATGACAAAGATTGTCCAAAGGTTATCAGAAATTTTCACGAGTAGAGCACTTAGCTTTTTAAAAAAACTTTTGGTAAACTGAAGCCCAACAGATTTGCTAAATTTCCATTACAAGTAAGCATACATCAAAGAACACACCCTAGAACCCTGACACTCGTGAAACATCTCACACAATGTAATGTATCCAACCTTACATAAGCATTATTATTTTCAATATAACCTTATAAAATATAAGTTTTATATAAATATAAGTTTTATAGTTATTTTTTAACAGTAATTAACATTAAACATCCATCCATTCATTCTCTATACTGCTTGTCCAATTCAGGGTCACAGGAAGCCTGGAACCCAGGAGGGACAAGGCAAAGGGTAGGGGACACCCAGGGTGGGGCGCCAACCCATGCACACACTACAGGAAATTTGGAGACACCAATCAACCTAATCTTTGGACTATGGAAGGAAACCAGAGAACACCCACCAAGTACAGGGAGAACATGCAAACTCCACACAAACAGACCCAAGGCGGGAATCAAACCCCAAGCCTGGAGGTACAAGGCGTTGGTGCATTTCACATATGGGTTACATTGAGCTAGCGCTGACAGTCTTACTTAAGGACACACCTGGTGGCTGGGCTGGGATTCAAACTGGGAAATTTCTGCATCCCAGCCTGATGTTCTACCCGTTGAGCCACCAGGCTGCTAATATTAAACACTGACCTCAATATTCCAGGAACCCACATAGATCCAACATTTACCAATATGCTTATATCACATTCACAATTCATGGGAAACTCAATTCAAAGACTGATACAGCTCAACATTACCTATATGCTGCTATCCAGCCATTGCTAAATCCAAGTATATTATATTTTCTAAAATTTGGATTACGGATTTAGATATAGATACAAAATTCTGACCCTATTATCTGTTTGCTTCAGCAGATATCAAGACTCTTCAGTCCAGGTTACGTTTTTTCCAGTCTTTAACTAACCAGTTTTGGCAAGTCTGTGCCCATTGCAGCCTCAGCTTCCCATTCTTGGCCGACAGGACTTGAACCCCACCCGTGGTCTTCTGCTGTTGTAGCCCATCAGCCGAGGTTCAACGTCATGCATTCTGAGATGCTTTTCTGCTCATTATGTCAGTCACCAAAACCCAGCTTGAATCAGTCTGTCCATTTCCCTCTGACCTCTGTCATCAACAAATTGTTTCTATCCACAAAACTGCAACTCACTGGATGTGTTTTGTTTCCGCCCCATCCTGAGTAAAGTCTAAAGTAAAGTCTGTACTCAAACCAGCCTGTCTGGCACCAGCTATTATGCCACGGACAGAACCACTGAGATCACATTTTTCCCCCATTCCGGTGTTTCATATGAACCACAACTGAAGCTCATAACCTGTGTCTGCATGATTTTATGCATGGATTTTATGCAGTGAATTTTAATAAAGAAAAAATACAACACCAGCAGCTAACTCTGTTGAACAGTGCTATTGTCAACCAGTTTTGCTCTTTTCTCACAGTCCTAATGTCAGGTATTCTTGCACACTCCTAATCAAATAATGTTTTTGCGATACACCACTTTGCTTTCATCTTCAATTTAAAACAAGAACAAACACAATTTTCCCATGAAACTTTAACATGGCACCTACAGTTCAGAAAAGAAGCACCTTAACCAATCACAACACTTTGACATAGTTGAGCACACTTGAGGGTAGAGTCCAACATGCTTTGGTCTAGGTCCTTAGGAGGTCCAGTCTGATACAGTGTAGTACAGGTAATAGTGTAGGGTGAGAGCACCCCAGCCCAATATGGGATGGCATGGCAGTGTTATGCCATTGGAAAAGCACCATAAAGTGTCTTGACTGTGTGTGTGTGTGTGTGTGTGTGTGTGCCCTGTGGTGGGTTGGCGCCCCACCCAGGTGTTCCCCTGCCCTGTGCCCTGTGCTTCCTGGGATGGGCTCCAGGCTTCCCGTGACCCTGAATTGCATAAGCGGTATAGAGAATGGATGGATGGTAATAGTGCTTATTTAGTTTTACCACAACACAAAAAAGATTTAAAAGTATTTTCAGAGCTCTTCAAAGCATGTGTTAGTACATTATAAAAACAGGTAACAAGATCCAGAACCTTCAACTTTTGAACAAATTTCAAGCCTCTCTTACAAATGCACTTTATGCAGTGAGGAAACATTGTGTTGCCCTACTGCCCATATCTTCATGTTCAGCATAGCGAATGCCATTGTTCGCTTGGCAGAGAAAACTTGTGGCTTGGCAGGACAGGCTTGGCTTCAGCGCCATGGACATTTCAGGGTAGAATGGCTATGTGCCGAGGTTCCATTAAATTTGACACGTTTGTAGCTGACCGGGAATAACGGTTCTCACGTGGTGGTGTATGAGGGTGTGCGAAGGAGATACCGCTGTCTTTGCCGTGAGGCTCTGAGTGCGCTAGCACCTCAGGCCTGGTGCTAGAGCAGGCCCGCTCAGAATGCGTGACTGCATATTGTTCGCCTCAGATCATGTGTCTTCACAGAGCAATGCCCAGGTGCTCCCTGCAGGCAGGACTGTGGCCACGCTTCAGTGTGCTGCAGCCTCACTTCCACGCAGCGCCGTTTTAAACCCACAGCAAAACGGTGCCACCTCTCTCCCACTCTTTTAGGTCAAATACATTTTCAGCTGTTCCACCCGACATAACGAAGCACTGGTTTTATGCTGTTCTAAGTAAGCTACCAGTCTTAATGGCCTGGAACCATTCACTTAATAGGAAACCAGCATTCCAGAATTTCTGAAAATAAGTACCGCAGATGGTTCAATCACGTCTGAGACCGTACACCACAACATCATTGACGTGGACACCAGGGTATCATTCATGAGGACTTCTACCCAAAATGGAGAGGCAATTTAAAGTAGATATTAAACCTGCCTGAAGATTATTCTGATTCGGTTCTGAGAACGTTTATCTAAGAAACATGTTTTCAAAGAAACTTTTCAGTTACTACTTTCCCTCTGATTTGTACTCATCCTCTCCTGTCCCACTTTTCCACATTTCCTTCCACTCACCCACCTGACCAGTTCTCATGCCCATATTCATCAGTTCTAATGATTCTTGCACATCAGAAGCAATTCAACAGTGTATGAAATCCCATCCCTGTAAATGTTTAATTTGTCTTAAACAGATCTGGATTGCGAGGCAGACGGACAATGAGGTTGCCTGTGCTGTATAATTATCCTCGCTGGAGCGTTCCCACTCCCCCTCCCTCCTCACTCACTCTGGCCAGTGGAACCTCAAACCAGCATCAGTCACCACATCCATTACCATCTATTACAGCCTGTAATCAGGAGAGTCTGCAGCCCAGAGCTCTGACAGGTTCTTTAGCCTGAATTGTAGTGCACTCTTAATGAGATGCTATTGTCATACCAAGCCTGCTGTGTGCGCCTTTTATTTATCTATTCATTTATTCCCACATTAATGCATTTGCTCGTTAATCTAGATTCACTGGGAAATTAGGCTCATGGAGAGACAGAGTGTTCCATTGTTTTCTGTTTTTGTCCTGTTCTCATTTACTTTTCCTACTAAAATGCGGCTTGACTGTTACTCAAAAAGGAGCCTACATCACCGAATCCAATGTGTTAACTGTTTAAAGAGTAGCAACAGCTGACGTCTCTCATGTCACAGATGGGATACAATAAGTGTCACAACAATATAATAGATGCTTGATATTCAGTAAAAATCACTGTGGCGTCTGTAGATTGGTCAAGGCTTTTCCTCTCAGTGTTCTCACAATTCACAAGCAATGTGGGAAACGGATCAAAGAAAAGAAAGCATTTCGTACTAATTTAGCTGTTCCTCCACCACATCATTATTCTCTCACCTCACTGTACTGTAAATCAGATACTTGTTTATTTGCAGGTAACATACATAGTGTATGCATCTTATCTTACACAAAGTGGTGTGTGTTTCTGTCTAGTGAAATTCAAACACCAGATTAGGAGGAAAGGTGACCCCAGTGGCTTTGACAGTGGCCTGATTATTGATGTTGTCTGTTCCACCTCAAAGTTAGCTATGCTAGCTAGAGTCCTGCACTGGGAAGAGCTGGAAACTGGTCTGGGACCAGTGTACAACCCTTTGACAAACATTATTAATCAGACAAAACAAATCACAAGGGCTGAAGATAGACACACTCATAACCCAAATGTTAAATTCAATAAAAGTTTAATTAATCTATTGTCCTCATTTGTGAACACAGAACCAGAATCAGTGGGGAACATGGCCTTTGTAGCCTTTTGTTTTTATGAGAAGATCCCATGAAGCCAAAAATTGTATGCATTTAAATCAGCATTGAGAACGTGATGGCTTCTTTTTAGTCGTAGTTACTTTACTGTAGTATTTCTTGATTTTCCCCGCCTTTTGTATTGAAGCTTTGTGTGATCGTAATCCTGTTATTGGTCAATGAAACAAAGGCATCAATAATATTTCTTGGTTTTGATTAACATGAGGCAAAAAAAGCACGTTACACACAGAACAAATTATTTATGCTTTTTGGCGAAACCTAACATATATTATATCTTCTGTATTTTAATACATTAGCAAGCTTTAATTAGGTAAGTAAGAATACTAAATACTTATAGGTTGAAATGTAACAAAAATTCTTACTGGCTCTGACTTTCATCCACTTGTTTATTCCTAGAAACCTGGCATGGTAACGCACCATATAAAAAAGATAATCGAAATTTCTCCATAACGTACTGGCTGACATCTACCCGATGTGAACTTGACCAGCTTGTTCAGCTATGAGCTGAAATGTGAATATTTTTTACAGTATATTTAAGCCCTTAATAATAATAAAACACACACGTGTGTGAGTGTGTGTGCTTTGTTTAATTATTAGGGTTTAAACAGTAAAAAGATTTGCACTAACATTTTAGTTTACTGGAAAGAAATGCTGTTTCCTCACCCTCACTGACGGCTTCCCATCTAAAAATGTCTGTTGTTAAGACTCGTTATGTTTTTCTCCACCCACCCACCCATTATCTTAACCGTTTATTCCTGGTGAGGGTCGCAGGGTAGCCTGGAGCCCATCCCAGAGCACATAGGGAGCAGGGCAGGGGACACACAGGGCAGGACACCAACCCACCACAGGGCACATATATTTTTCTCAAACGTAGCAAATTTTATCAGTCTCTTGAAGCCTTTTTTAGCCTCACTACACCATAACTGGAGCATCTAGGCCCCAGTGACGGTTTTGCTTTTAGGAAGACCCAAGTCTCATGGTGACAAGTGTTACAGGTAGGAGCTAAGGCACGTGGGTAATCCTAGTGTGAGGCTTGTTGAACTGTATGTCTGGATCTTTAAAACAAATTGTTTTCCAAGCAAAGACTTCTTTCGACTTCATTATTTAACATATTGGAACCTGCATAGCGGTGTACTGCATACATCTTGCTATTAAATTACACATGCACAATAAGCATGTAAATTATACACTTTAAAGCACTCTATTTACCAGAAATAATGAACAATTTGAAAAAGGGGGGTAAGATTGTATGCAGTAAAACAGCCTCTATCTTATGAGTATATCTTTGCATTGTAACAGTGTGCATTAAATCAATAAGATGACAGCGAGACAAAGAAGTAAATTGAGTTTATTACAAATGTGGAGAGCAACGCCATTACGCTCTCGCGGAAAACTTTAATCTAAGTGTCACTCAGAAATGTGCTACTGCGTCAGGGAGAAAAGCCGTTCCGCTCACACGCACACACCGTGCCCATGCTGCCCTTTTATTCACACACCAGCTGCCTCAGCAGACCCCTCATGTGGGTCATGGATGAGCAATAGCGAGTACATATAGTGTTCAAATTTCAAATGCGCTGTTTGTTTCTGTGTGTGTGTGCGTGTGTGTGTGTGCATGTGTGTGTTGTACTTGATTAATGGCTGCCTCTTAACATGTGCTCTTCTAAATGCAGCAAGTAGAGCCACGGTGGGACCTTTGAAATGTAATTAGCCCGTACACTTAGGACAGTTCCCTTATAATGGCTGTGCATGGACACCCTTGTTACCCCTGGTTTGGGAACTCTGATTGCAGCTATTGATGGAAAGGGCAAAATTTGCATATAACTTTATTTATTATTTTTCCTCCCCTTCCTCTTTGGCCTTGTTATGTAATTCTGCTGATCCTGCCGTATCTCCGCATCGTGAGCTAGACCTCTGAATCATAGTCACACTGCTTTTACTTCTATCCTTTTGATGGGAAATATTTTTAAAATTCTTGACAGAAAGGGATGGGTATGGGGGGGGGGGGGTAGATAACAATAACAGAAAACGGCAAGCGGCACGCGGTGAAGCCGTGCAGGCATCAACCCACAAAAGACAGACAACTGGGCAACAAAGTGCCCACGGTACGGTCACAAAAACCAAAAACAAGGACACCTGAGAAAGCAAAATAGCACTGCCTACAAAAACCTCCTGGTGACCAGTGCCAGTCTCATATTTTATATATTTAAAATGCCACTGTGAATAATACTTGACATTTTGCATATGTCCCGAAGTGTCTGGGAGCCGTTTTCTTTTTTGATATAAATGTGTTCATTGCACACGGGCCCACACTGAATGCAGATGAATAGTTTGGAAACATTACTGTAACAGTCTCCATTAGTCACTACAGCCGGCCGTGACAGCTCTGACGTGATTGTAGTGCGCGTGTGTTAATTTGGTAGGCACTGCGATGATGCTGATCACACTGTTGAAACAACTTGATTTGCTATAGATTTTGAAAGCTCAACAGAGGGATCCAATCTCATTGTAATTAATTTGTATTATCCTCCGGGAAACAATTTATCTTGCATCACTGACATGCGTTTGGTGACGCTATAACACAGTAGTCCCTCCAATAAGGTAATGCTGGAGAATTAATTCCCACAACCTAGTGTGGCTTGTTGAATAATCGCATGTGCTGGAAAATTGATCTCTGCATTCTCATTTCTACCGAATGTATCAATATATATAGGAGACTGCATAATGATCGTTAATATTTTTGTTCCATAAAGCCTAATCTAATGAATTTGTGCAAACTTCTGTCTGCAAGGGCATGGAGTTTAACGTAATTGTATCTCTATCTCAACAACAACAAGTGAGCAGCAACCAGTTAAGATTTCCCACTGATACGCCATTCACTCCCAAGAATGACAAATGGTCCTTTTATTATCTTGCATTGACATTACTCCGGTAGCAGCCCGCAGTATTACACTTTTTTTTTTTTGCTATGCTATTAAAGTGCTGCATCATTAAGCTGGATAATGCCATTTTTAAAAAGCTGACAGTCCTGCGTTTTTATGAGCGTCAGTTACTGTTGTGGAATAGTAATCAAACCATATGGAGAGCGGTGGTGTAAATGGCTTCTTAGCGGTGCAGTCAGATGTGAAGGACGGGCTGACAGGCGGCCGCGCGGCGCGCACACTAATGAGCTGCACATTTCACACGGAGTGCCGCGAGAACGCGGGCAGGGAAGCAGCCTGGATAGAGTAGTAATTAAAAGCAAAACATGACAAACGACCCTCTGTGGATTCGCTGTTTTCTTATCTTGCTTTATGACGCGAAGCTGTAAAGTTTGTTTTCGTTGGGTTACGGGGTTTTATAACCGCCGTAGCAAATAATTACCGCGCGCACGCGCTCTCGCCTTTCAGCATTTCGTCAGCGTTGTGCTGCGATGGTCCATGGCATCTTGAACATGAACATTTATGGTCGGGGACACATTTACAAGCTGGTCAGGGTGAGCGCACACAAAACCAGGGTAATCTATATCTATTAATGTTATCTTTGCCAGCGTGTCCTCTCCACATGGCATTTGGCAGTGGGAACATTAGGTGGTGTCCCTAGCCACATATCTTCTGTCTTCACACCTTGAGTATGTGCCAGAGCTGAAGAACTCTTACTTTTGTGCATGCTTATTGTGCTATATTTACATCTAGCTCAATGTCAGTCCATGTCTGACACTAAGGAGTATTCACATCCACAGACATGTTGCCTAGAAATCAGGGGCAATCTGGGAAGGAGGCAGCGGAAAATAGGAGATTGGCTTGTCATTATCCATTATTGATGTTTGAAGCTGAAATTCAGAAGTGCCCGAACTGGTACCGACTCCACATCGTTACCCAATCACGAGCTTTCAGTGTTGGATATTCTGTCAATTTCGCTGCCAGTCCTTGATCTTGCAAAAATACAAATCTTACTGATTGCAAGCTCGTTGGTCAAGCACTGACAATAGACAGTCATTACATAAGTATCGGGAGGTTTTTCAGTACTTTTTGTACTTAATTGTCAGGTTGGGGGCATCGTTTGTGGCGTAAATTCATACGACGCTGCATAAAATCTCTAATCATACTGATTTTACTCTAGTGGTGATCATCTCTGTTAGTCTGAAAACTCACCAACTAAATGTAGTAGAATTAGTTCCTGTGATGATAACTGTCTAAAAGAGTTTAAAAGTTTATCATGCGATTGTACCGTTAGCTTTCACTTGATCTGCACATTTGTATGAGGCAGCCGAATGTCGGCAGTACTGCTGTGATGTATTTTCTTGCCGATGGCTGCCTGCTTTGATTCTGTGTTTCAGGTTGCCCCCCCCCCCAACCATTAAAGGTCTGTACATTTCATATAATCAAAAAGATACCAGATTAATATACAAGTGAATAAAAAACGATTCGGAGGAATTACAAGGATCTTGGGCGACCAGAGGTTTGAGAAATGTGTTGTAAGAAGGCACTGCTATAACTACTAGTCAGTCAGGTTTGATCAGATCTTGCCAGGTGTTTCCAGACCTCAGTAAGAGGGGACAGAAAACAGCCAGAGACGACACCGTCCATCCATGCATCTATTTTCCATACTGCTTATCCTGTGTGGGGTTGCAGGGGGCCTGGACCCTATCCCAGGGAGCGTAGGGCACAAAGCAGGGGACACCCTGGACATCATGCCAACCTACTGCAGGGCCCAGAGAGCACACTAACTGTGTAATAAGATTAGATCTGGCTTTTCCCCCAAGATTCTTGTGTTGCTCCAATATACATAAAGGAAATAGTATGTTACCACCAAAATATTTGTCATGTCAACATTTTTGTGGCAGTACTGGTGCATTATCTGTAAAGCTGTTGATGTTCCAGTATTTTTCTTCAGAACTGTGTTTCTATACTTGTGTATGTATGATTTTCACTTACTGGTGCACCCCTGTAGAACAAGCCTCTCTTCAGGGCAAAGATTGACTGGCACTTCATGCAGAAACCCCTTTACATTTGCATAAATTTAAAAATTCACATGCTGGCCTTGAAACTGCACACTATGTTATGTGTGCAGTGTGTCTGTGTCCTGGCATGGGAGCAGAACATAATGAGAAAATATGTTTTCATATGCTGCTTATAGAGGCAGAGAGAACTTCCAAAAGGGACTGTTTCTCACTCTCTGTGTATAAATGCATTCTAACAAATCCAGATCAATGTCTCTGGGATTTATTTCTTTGTTGCCTTTAGCGTGCTGGGCTGTTGCCTGACTTACATTTGTGTCCAGACCTTGTTCTCTCTACTATTTCACATTTTAAGGCAGAATTTAAAAGCTGATTAGTCAAAGGTTGTGAGCAAAGAAGTGAGGGGAATTGAATAAATGCAATCTTATGAAATTAAAGTTTGAATTAAATGAATATTGATATAAGAATCAGCAGGGCAGTATTATATACAGTTCTAGTCCACATTTAAGTGCACTTTCAAAAGCTCGGGTTTATTTTATAATAAAAAAAAACTGTATACCACAAGAGTATCTACATGTAAATGAAAATTATATATCAAAATTTAATTTTAAACGTTAAAGAGTATCACACTTGAAATTGCATTCAAATTTTGAATTTTTCAAATAACCTCTTTACCTTAATAAATACTGTGTTTACAGGTATGGAAGGTTCAGTTTCATAGTGAATCACAAGATATGCACACCTTTCCAGCCCTTCTGCAGCGATTCCCAGGGAAGTAGGGCACCTAGGGGTGGCTTTACCTGGACTCTTCTGTCTAGTTTATCCAGGGCATGTTCAGGCCAGGTTATTACTTTGTCTTTCACTTTTCCTCTTTGCCAGGTAGTTCTTACAAAGCTTCAAGGTACATTTTGGATTATAGTGCATTTTGGATCATAATGCTGATTTAAAAAAGAGGTTCACAACTCTGAAGAGTTCTGTTGCTGTCATGCTGACAGACTGTCATGACTTTGGTGAAGCTCACAGTTGTTACATGATCTTAGTGAAGATCAAAGTTGTTACATGATTTTAGTGAAGATCAAAGTTGTTACATGATCTTAGTGAAGATCAAAGTTGTTACATGATGCAAAACACCTGGACACGCCCTCTCAGCGTCATACAAGTATTCTGAATCTGGACACAAATCATTCATATTTTTATTCACCAATCAACAAGAATAACTGTCATTCATCAAATATCAACTTTATTGTTTTGGCAAACAGGTGTTTTCCCAGTTGACTTTTGGCAGCGTTCTCCCAGTAACACCAGCTTCAGCTAGTCAGTTCTTAAGAGTTGTTATTGTCATGAAGGTTCTCTTCATGTATGCCTACCCAGTGACACCAAACAGTGTTTGCATGGTCCCATAATAGGTTTGTAGGGCCTCTCACGCCACGTCATTTGCTTACTTGCAGGGTTCTGTGTAGACATATCTGTCTCTACACTGGGCTGGAGAGACACTGTACGGGGCTACATGTTTTAATCACCCAGCTTGGCTGAACAGTGACAGACTACAGACTACTTTGTATTGCTAGTTGCACCTTCAGTAAAGATTTAAGCTTAACTTTTTGTCATGGCCATTTTTCTAATATTAGTCTGGAAAATCAGCACAATATCCTAGTAGCATTGTGCTGAGCTTATATTTTAGGGTAACTTAATGCTGTTTCCGTGTACAAGTGTTATTTTCTGTTTCTAGTCAGAGCAGGTAGCACTTCCAGGGTTGTAGGTTAAAAATCCGCTCTCTGTATTCTACCCACATGTGGAGTTTCATGTCTTCCATGCTGTCTGCTTTATCTGTCAAAAACTGGATATGAAAATTACAAATAGTACAAGTTAAGATAATTTTATTCACCTTACTTGAACAGATTCTGAGATGGATTAAAGAAACATAAAAAATTTCCAGTCATATTTAAATCTGAAGAGAAGCACAAGATTTTAAGTTGAAGGTGACTCAGCTTATATGAGGGCTATGCTCCAAAGGCAGTGTGCAATGCCAAGATTTTACAGAAATTGGAAGGCATTTAATTTACTGTAAGATATGCAGATGTGTTCAGTGTTATGTAGTATTGCACGTTTATTACTGATGAAGTGATAAGGTGATTTGCAAGGAAAGAAGGTGAATTACAGAATTATAAATGGTATGAAACACACTCTATACTGATGTGTTATAGTATACACTAGCAGTCAATGTCTGGACAAACCCAATGAATTGCTTTTCTAAACTGGACTGAAGGCTGAAGATAAAACAGGCAACAGGTTTTCAGCATACATGGGGACTCCTTCAAGACTGCTGAAGAAACTACCCAGGTGAATATTTAATATTGGAAACTTGTTGACAGAATACAAAGAGTTGGAAAGGCTCTACACAATGGAAGAGGTTACTGTTATAAAGAAAAACATTACATTGTTTTTCATTTTTTTAATCAGTGCCTTTCTGGTCACTGCAGTATTCTATATTAGTTATTTTACACCTTTAATACCTTCACTGATATTATTAAAGGTAGAAAATTGTGAAAATAAAGAAAGCCTTCTCTTTGACAAGTCATGTCGGACTAGTGTACGTTCGATAAGTCGGTGCATGAGTAACGGCTAGAAGTGTATTTTTGTAGCAAACCATGGAATACAGAGTATTTAATCTAAAATAACATTCAATGTGGTTTTAGTAAAAAAATATTCTACTTATTCTTCTTATGCTCATACCTTTACCAAGACTGTCTGCTTAAAATTGAGTTCAAATAAGTTAGGGTCAGTGGAAGTTGTGAGCTCACTGTAATAGAAAATTCTACAAGCTAAAAAGGATTTTCTTGCACAGACATCAGTCTGCTAGAATTTGTAACAGCAGTGATAACTGTGGTATCCACTGAAAACAGATTAAATTGCCCATGTTCCCAGAGATAATGGCTACAGGACGAAAGGTCCAGGTCAGCTTTGTGCCAAGGCCATGTCCTAAAAAAAGAAAAAACTGGAAAATAGGACAAATAAAATATGACTTAGGAAAACAGTAATTACCAGTTTTATATTCTACAGAATTTAACTGTATGAAGGGGAGCATGTTGAATTTAAATCACTAACTGAATGAATAACTGTTTGCTAATTAGATGGTTAAGTGAAAGAACATAAAGATTCTTTGAATTGAGAAGCGAAGTGAGGAAGTGCAGCAGGGTGCTCGCATTACACATCTGGGAGTGAAGTGAAGACAACGGGAGTGACGTTAATATTGCACTTATTGCGAATATTGAAAGCTCACTGCACCATGCTTTCTGGAGCAGCCTTCCTGTTTGCGCCAGAGTCTGCCCAGTGTCAATCTTTTTATGCAGTCATTTGATTGGTTCTCCCACTAAAGACAAAGGCCACATGTGTGACAGTAACCCCGCCTCTTCTCCCACCTCTGTACACCTAAAATCTGTTTCCAGGAGAAAAGCAGCATGACAACACTGGTTTCTTAGACTGTCATGCCAATAGGGTCCATTAAATGGTTAACCTGCAATTCTCAAGCGCTTCTCTACTTACCCATCACGCTGAGAAAAACACACGAGAGCGCGAGCCTGTGGAGAACACACAGAGAGAGACAAGGGAAGACGCATACCCTCGCAGTTGTGCGCATGGAGACACATGGGAGTCTCCCTTCCTGTGAAGAGCGGGTTTGCCACACTGTTCATCACATAATGGCACAAGCTGTTTAGATCGGCTGCCCTTAACAGGAAAAACTGCACAGCCAAGTGCCAGTACACACAATGCCTTCTGTTCCACTCTGCTGTGCTCAGCAAGAAAATGCTGGAGGCTCATTCTTCACAAAGCTCAACTGCTTTCGCTTGTCTAGTACAACTGATGTTGCTGGCCTTGAGCACTTGTACTAACTGTGCTTTATGAAGGTCCACATCACTTCCTGACTTTCAACAGTGTGTTTGCAGGATAATAACAAAGAGAATTTAGCTGTAGAACATCGTGCAAAGTGTGAAATGTTTATTACATATTTGCCATATCAAACTACAGGCATAATCATTGGTTATAATGTATTGTCCTGAGGAATAAAAAAAAAAACATTGGAAATCAATTAGGAGAATTTAGCAGCAAACCAACAAGGGAATTTATGAACCTGCTGTGATTTAATTTGTTTTTGCCATCTGGTTTGTTTTAAGAAATGTGTCTTTTTCACACTGATTTTTTTTTCCCAGCAGCTTCTGTGTATTTCTTTCTGAGATGGGAGACTTGCTCCCATAAACGTACAGTTTTCTGTTTCACAGAACAAGCATGTGCAGGGCTGCATTCTGCATTTTGTGTGGTGATGTGTAAGAGCTAGCAACCTGTCACAGGAAGATGCCTCTGAGGCACTGTGCTTCACTCACCCAGACTGCAGACCTGCCCATAACAGATGCATTATGGGTCATGAAAATCATGACACTCCGTGAAAATTGTGCAAGGAAGAGCGCACTCCTACTTATTAGCCTGACTTGCCATGGGTTATGCCGTGACGTATGGGCTCTCTGTGTAAATTGAATATTAGTGACAAAATGTGTGTATGCATGTCTTTTTTCTTAAGTCAAGTCATGAAAGATATAGGCTATGATTGTCATGGACATGAGTGGAGCTCTTTTAAGGGGGCATGAATAGAGTGGAAGTCAGGCTCCGTTATCATTAGTACACTCACATTAACACGTGTGAACACTTACAAACGCGGTACACTAACAAGAGAGAATGAAAGTGATGCCAAATTAGTCAGGGTTACAGATGGCTATTGCACCAGAGCTCATTGAGGGCTTTACGCATTGCTGCAGTGTTTCCCTAACAACCTGTTGGAAGAATTCTAAATATGATTTGTGTTACTATGGTAACTAGACTGACTCACATGCTCACTGGCTCCGCAATGTAATGAAAAGTAAATTGTTGCTCTACTGAGAGGGTGGAAGTTTGGCAAAGCTGCTGTCACTGTCCGATGCAAATAAGTACTCTATGTATTTTTAGGTGAAACCCAACCATAACAAGCCATTTAAATTTCTGAACAGTTATTTTTTCTCCTAAAGACGGAAGTAATCAAGGGTGTAGGAAAGAGTTTGATACTGGGTGGGAGGGGCTGTTCACAACTCGATACCAAAACATAAAAAAAAAATTTTACAGGCCTTCAAAAATATTTTCATGTTTTTAACAAAACAGGAACACTATATATAGTGTTCCTGTTACATAAACACATACCTGTATATATAAATAATTTTTTTGTTTTTCTTACCTGGTGTTCTGCCATCTCTATTTTTTCCTGTCTGTGTGCTGACTCATCTGAACTGAACTGCAGCCTTTCTCTTTTCCTGTCTGTCTGTCTGCAGGTCCAGCTGACCTGTAGCACCCCTTTCTTTTCCTGGTTTGACTGACCCACTGTCTCTCTCTCTTCCTGCCTCCCTACCCGATCACTTTGCTGATATGCAACCTCTCCTTCTTCCAGTCTGTCTACCTGCTCCCTCAGGTGCCTATTAAATGGCTTGTGTTGATCCTTTAAAGCCACAACAATGTTATTTTGACCAAGTCTTAAGGTCGTAGTTTTCTCCTGCATTAAGGTAGTATGTATTACTATAATGACCTATGAGTAAAGTCAGTACACTATAATCTTTTCTGTGAAGGAACACATACAAATCACTACCGTGCAGCATTTTTGAATCGGCCTACTAGAATTCACATCAAAAATTAGTCTTTGACCATAAAAAATAAATGTTTCAAAAGCATATCATTACTGCAGTAGTGAGGTGACCCATTAGATAGGCTAACATTGATTATTTATTTCTATCTTCTGCCTGTAAATGGAGGGATAGGACAGACATTGCATGCATTCAGCAGAATTATGTTCTCAGATCGTGCAATTACCATTTCCATGAACAGGAGCAGCAGCGTAACAAGGTGACCGTTATTGATTCAAATAAATGGTACTAACCACCAGTAGCGGGCTGCTGTCTCCTAAGTGAAGCCCATTAAACTGGGATGTCAGTTAATTCTGGGTGGGAATGGGTGGTTGTGAGAAGCAGTTTCCAAAAAACTGAGGTTTAAGCAAGTCAGTGTGTGGGCACGAACACAACATGATGCTTCACTACATTCTACTAGCACTACACTGCTCTCAGAACCCCTTGACACCAAGTTACAACCCTTTAATGAAATGCATAAATTTTGAATTTACTTGTATTTCAACAAGTAATCCTTTGTGTTAAAAGGCTGATGGCAAAGGTGTGTATATGCCTGTGTTAACCAAATTAAAGAAAATGCTAATATTACAATTACTGTATATAGTTTAGTTAGGGTGATAAGTAATGTACCTTGGTACCATACTTACAATATTCTTTACTTAAAAAAAGATCTAATATCTACTTTCCTCTAATCATTTGGAGTGACTTTCAAACTTTCATGTTCAGTCATGTACATGTATGAAAATAACAGTGTTCCTGCAGTATGGCTTTCATGATGTCAGATCACATGATGCCTATCCATTGTCATGCTGTGCTTTATTTCAAAACTGATGAATGTTAAATGCATTTGCAACTTAAATTAATGAAGTGTACAAAACAAATTATTTATTATTAATCATTACTTAACCGTAAATGTCTGTTTATTTGGGAGGGACGAATGAAGCCTAATAAAGCTATTGGGATAGTCACATTCACCTGTACCCTCAGTTCCTTCATCTCTGCTAATAATAATAATAATAATAATAATAACAACCCCTTTTTGATACCCCTCTTGTTTTATTGGAAACATTGTGTATGAAGTACACATAGTATATTTGAGTATAAATTCATTTATATTTCATGTAACGTACAGCTTTTACAGTGCAGACTTCGAGTGTGAAGCCAACAGAGGCTAAGCATGGTCGAGCCTGCCTAGTACCCGGTTTGGTGACCACCTTGGAAAGCTAGGGCTGCAGCTGGAAGTGGTGCTATTGGGACCAGCAGGGGGTGCTCATCCTACAGGCTGTGGGTAACTGATCCCCCAGTACAGTAATGTGGACACTGTGCCGTAAAAAGTATCACCATCTTTCAGATTAGAAGTAGAGCTGAGGTCCTGACTCTCTGTGCTTATCAAAGATCCCAGGGTGTTCTGTTAAAGAGTAGGGGTGCTGTGCTGGCTGGATTTCCCCAACATGCTTTATCAATCATGGCCTATTAACCCATGCATGTTCCTGAGTCCTCTCCTCCTCACCTATAGCTGGTGTGGGGTAAGCTTTCGGTCACATTATGACTCCTGTGGCATCACCCATGTGGATGCTGCATACTAGGGGTGGTTGCTCAGAGTAGAATAAAAAGTGCTGTATGAGTGTAAAACTCATTTAACTTATACTTCATATAACTGGAGTATTTTGTACCAAATTGTCTGAGTTGATCAGTGCATTTCTCTTAATATCAATTTTTTTTTGTCACTATCCCTTGCAGGACTGTTATCAGAATTCCATTCACCAGTCACCTATGTGGTCTAGACCCATGGTGCTCCAGGGCTTCGAGACTGTGTGAGGTGGGATATGGTTTGACCTTGTCCCATTTTTAAGGTCTGGACTAGTTGGGCCAAGGGGAAGAATATTTTAAGAATGATGTCCATTGTGTTATATATAATTATAAAAAAAAACTTATTAATCCCAGAGGGAAACTACTTCTCTGCATTCCACCCCTCCCCTGAGGGGAGCAGTGGGCAACTGGCCATGTGTGGCACCTGGGGAGCTAGCGCTCAGTGTTTTGCTCGAGGACACACAACTGGCTGGGCTGGGATTCAAACCAGAAGACTTCAGCATCCCAGCCTGATGTTCTACCATTGAGCCACCAGGCTGCTAAAATATGCAGTATTGTATGAAAAAAATATTAGTAATTTTCATAAAATGTAACATTAGTCAGTTGTAGCACATTAAATACAGAGGTATCTACAGAGGGTTCACTGTGTCTGACTGGTTTGAGAGGACGCTATTGGGGCTTTGAGAACCACTGCGCTCAACTAAAATAGAGTAAATAGGGTGCAATGGCCTTCCTGCCTCTCCCAATGTGTGCCGTTAACACTCTAAAACATAGCTGAAGCAGGTGGTCACTGAAATATAGCATAGATAAGGGTAATGATAACCTCTACTAAAAGCTTTTCATTTACTTATTTCACGGCTTAGATTACCGTAAAACTAATCATTTAAAAAATACAATTAACAGGATAATACACGCTATAATGTTATAATTCAATTCAATTAATCCTTACGCTGGTTTTGTCAGGAGTGAAAGCTAGAGAATACATTACTCTGAAAAAGAAGGAAATTAAATAAATCCCCACTCCTGTACTTTAGATATTATTACCAGTCAGAAAATCGCAGGTGATTGTCTGCCAGGTCCTAATTACCAGGCTCGTCACACTAATGACTGTACAGTGTCGCTGGTCCTTCATTACCAAGCTTCAAAGGTGTACAAAGTGCCTCCCAGCATGCAGTTGATCACCCCTAGCTACAGGCTTGCTGTCCCACTTTCTGCTTGCCATTCGCCCCCTCCCTCCCTGCCCCTGAACCCCTTTTCCTCTCCCCTCTCCTCATCCATCTCCTTCCCCTCTTCTTCTGGCTTCTTTTGCTCTCCCTCCACCTCCCTCGAGCTAGCAGGGGAAGGAGCTCCGTTTATTAAGACTGCGCTGCATTTCTGTGTTGCCAGCCTCTGGCACAGTGTGCCCCCCCTCCTACACTGTGGGGAGGGGGGGGGGCTCACAGTGAGGAAGGCATTGAGTTTCCTGCACACAACTGGGACTGCAGGTGGCGCGATGTTTCCAGAACACAACAGCTGTGCTGCCATGCAGCCGCCAGCCTCTCTTTCGACCAGCTTCTGTCTCGTCCACGCTTCGCTGGACTTCTGATCTACTTTTCTTCCCCGCATCACAAGCATGGTCACCTGTCTTTCAAACTAGAGCCCCCACCTCTCTGTTCTCCTCTCTTTTCTCTGCCCTAAAACACTGTCTCTGGTCCCCTGCATTCGGGGGTTATCAAAGGCATCAGAATTATGATTAGTTTACACGTTCCTCTGAAGATCTGTAACAAATGAGACATCTAACAATTAACAGCTACCAATTAACTTCAGAGTACTGTTTACAGCATTTAATTAAAGACTAATAATAAGTAATTTAAATGGTAAAAGGTTACGGTTTGGCTGTGTTTGAATATTCTCTGTAGAGTTTGGACATTTTTAATTTGAGCAATTTGTATATATGCGAATGTAGCAGCAAGTGCAATGCTGATGTCTAGATAAGTGAGGGTAAGAGCACAGGCTGTGAGGACCTTTGGCTGGCTAATGGAAGCATCAGGCGCCAAGCTATTGTAATGTGCTGTAATAGCTCACTGTTTTATCTTTGCTTTCCTGTGGCTCCTCTCCCTTCTGCTTACCTGCTGCTCCGCTCTCCACAGTGATCGTTCATATACTGCTGGCTCATCTGTGACAGATCTGTCCGTGTAATCAATTGTCACACAAGTGGCAGAGAAATTAAAGTCACAGTATGAAGTGAAAAATGACTTCATTTCAATTACACTTTTGTTTATTAAGCTCAGTTTCTCCTGAGGGGACACTGGGAGTGGTTCAGTTTTGTGATGATATGTCGGTGGAATGGATGGTCATTATTGTTAAACACTGGAATTTATTTTTATCTACTCATTTAACAAGTACACAGATGCAGCAAAAGTCATGATGCCTGTGAATATACCATTATCTTTTTAATTACCAAGTAATTAATGCCCTGAAATTTAGTCCTTCAGCATTTTCTGGAAATGTTCCCAGTATTTTAACTGCAGACCTAATGCATCTGTCTGGAAAAGACCCTGAAAGGTGAATCCTTCCTGAATTCTGCATGCTGGTTTCAGATCTGTTTCATTTGATTAGATACAGCAGTAGTCACACTTTGCATTTCTAATCAATGCTTCATAACATTCATTTTCTGATACATCATCTCCCATGTCAAGGAACAAGATCAGGTCAGGAAGTAACATCTGGAGGTCATCACTGTAGATCCTTGCTGTTTAAACAATCCTCTCTGCAAACTGTGTAGAAATGTCTTCGTATTGCTTTGCTAAACAAGTAGCCACTTACTAGTTTTCAGAAGTATTTAAATACAACCATCACAAAATGTCATCGGTGTCTGAGGAATGTAAATGGATGAGTGTCTCTAGACAGGAATGTGAAGTAGAGATAAGGTGGAGAGTTGCTGCTCCAGTTATTTTCTCTAAGTAAATTTTGCCTTTTTCTTCAGTGTCTTAGTGAGGAAAGCCCACTGGTGCTGTAGTGTTTATACTGCAGGCCTGCCATCTTCACTGGGCTGCAAATGAACCTTCATATCTACATGCTCCTTTATTGACTGCGGTGTAAAATGTGCACATTGGACAAGGGCATGTCTCAGGGAGAGGGACAGTTGCCAGGACTTGGCTCAAGACTATATAGGGATAAAAACTTGGGCCCAAATGTGAAGTCTTTAATGCCATAAAAAGAACAAACCAGGTGGAAATAGTGGATAGGAGGGGAGGGGTGCAGGTGAGCCTAGGAAAGTAAGATGGACAGGAAACATGGATGCTCAGACAACACAGAATGAAGACTGGGTGCAACCAAGGTAAGAAATAGTCATTGCTTGGCAAAGGATTACTATGCATGTAATCTGGAAGACATTAGCCTGTCCCATTTAGAGTGTCCTGATTTAGCGCTGCATTCATTTTCCTATAGTGTACATACAGTAGTCATCCTGAAAACCTCCATACCAGTCAACCCAGGCAGCTTCAGATTGGGTTTATGGCCAACATAAACATCGGCACTAATTTCAATTCCCCTGCCGGTGGGCAGAAATTTTCTATATAATTTTCTATGTTGTATATTTAATACTGTTAAATAGGCAATATGACTCTTCTTGTTAGTGGTGGAGTGTTGTATGAATGGTATTAATGCATTGATGTATTTTACACTGGTCAACGGGTTAAGTCATTGCTAGGGGGCTAGAGGAAGGCCAGCACATTTTGTACAGATAATACAGATTCATCTGATGGCCTTTTTCTTGCAAAGTGTCCTTAATATAATCTCTTTTAATACAGTCATGTTCACTATACCCTCATAGGTCAGTGTCAAAAAAATCTATTTATCACACTTAAAATGCGTAAATACAACTGAACAGAGGAAGCCCTGAATGGAGGTTTTAATATTTACCCATATGATTCAGATGTGTTCATATAATGTACTTCTGGAGTTGAGTAGTAATGGACAACACAAAATCTATATTTCATAATCAGATTACAAACACGTAGCATGTGTATTTCGAGTAGGATACATTTGAAAATACGTGTAATCAGATTAAAATTACTTTGTTAAGGATTACATGATTACATTGTTGTTAGGAAAAAACATTAAATCCAAATTATTCATATGTTTGGAAATGCATCTAACAACAAACGTCAAATACAAATACTGCAAACTTCACATAAACTGGACTTGCGTAAATTGAATCTTCACTCATCTCAGACCAAATTTAGTGGTATGGATGATTAATATCTACACTTGAATCACATTTTATGTCAGATCTTCGCTCATCTCAGGTGAAATGCTTAGGACATTTGATTGAAATTCCCATTTTTACATCATTTTATCTGGAGCGGCAAAACATTTAAACTGGTTTTACCAGAACGTTTTTGTGAATTAATAGAGCATGCAGAGATGGGTTTTCCCAGAAAGCTAGTGATAATTCTGAGTACAGTATGTACTATTATTAGCAGGATAGGGTCTTAGAGAAGTTATATACAGTATAGCAAATAATTATTATCTTCACACAAATTATGTTATTATCTTTTAGTTACACTGTAAAGCACTGTATAGAGAAGGCATATCCATTTATATCAATTACCTATATTTTTCCATCTTGATCCTCTTTACTTGGCAGGAAGCAGAGCTGGTGTTACTGCATCAATGTCACCCACTGGGTCAAAGTCTAAATTCATGTCAGGAAGTGGGCGCGGTAAACACAAATGGTTAATGCGATTAATATTATATTAATTTTCTCTGGATACATTACAGGTTTGAGCCTGTTGACGTATTTAAACTTTATAGGGAAGTATTCCATGTTAAAATACATTGTCGTATTTTCACGTCACCCACACTTGAATAAATATTTAGAAGTATGTTATGCTGGCTAGTCTTATTGTTAGGTAATAAACCAAAATAAAAAAAGTAAAAGTAATTCAAAAAAGTAATTAGATTACATAATTTTTTTTATGTAATCCAACGGATTACATTAGTAATTACATTTATAGCAATGTAATTTGTAATCAGTAATGGACGACCTTCTCTAGGTATGGCATGATGGTCTAATGGTGAGAGGTGTTGTGTTATAGGCTTGAAGTTAGAGGTTTAAGTCCCAGCCAGTGTTGGTCCAAAGCCTGGATAAAACAGATGGGTTGTGTCAGGAAGGGCATGTAGTGTAACAGCTTGTACCAAGGTGATGTGTGGTTTGTTAACTGGATGCTGGTAGATTTCCTGTGGTGGGCCCCTCGTGGGATGCCGTCAAGAGCATGTTTCAAAGTAATCTACACAATGCTGTATTTCTTGATGTCCGCAACACAGCTAGAGCACTGAGAAAAACTGAACCTTTGATGTGACTGAATCAGCTGGGAGGCTTCCACTTATGTACTTTAAATGATCGTCTCAGTTATATGTTACTTAACACATAGGCTCTAGTCTTAGTAATAGATTTGTGAAGTTTCCTATCTCATAGGGATTGGAAATGAATAAAATATTTAGTATAAATAAGGTTAGCAGGTGTAACTGTTTATCATTTGTAGAGAATATTAGTTTCACTTTATTTTATGATTATGATTATTATTTGTTTAGTAAATAGATTTGATGAGCTGAAAATTTGGGTCTTACATTGAGATACGATTTTGCAGGATCTAAGCCAAATTTATAATAATGTTTTTTTTCAAGCATGTGATGCACCTGCTTTCAAATCTCTAACAGGTGTATCAGTGTTTGTGTACTTGCAGCTAGTAGGAATCATATGTGCGAAAATAAAATGCTGAGGCCAGATTTTTGTGTATTTAAAATGTTTAACTAAACTATCTGACTACATTGTTCAAAAGCAGGCCTTTAATGCTGCTTCAGTCAGTCTATGTGAATATATCAACCATAGCATCATGGAATTGTTATAGTAAATGCTTAGAGGACATTATGTTGTGTGGCACAGTGGGTTCTGCCATTCCCTCACACCTTTATGATCTTGATTTGAATCTGCTTGTAAAGGCTGTGTGTGTGTGTGTGTGTGTGTGTGTGTGTGTGTGTGTGTGTGCATGCACGCACGTGTGTGGTATTAGCATGTTCCCGCTGTACATGTGAAGGTTTCCTCTCAGAGGGCTTCAGTTTCCTCTGTATGACATGCATGTCACAGGTATGAGGTTCTCTGTATTGGCTTTAGTGTGTGGGTGCATGTCATGTATGTATGTGTGCCATGTGATGGTTTGGATATCCGTGGAATAGGTATATGGTCCTCCATTCTTTATGCTGTCTGTGATAGCCTCTGGAGTCACCTGCAAGCCTGCCCAGGATAAATGGTTGGAAAATTAATGAATAGATAATGTCTACTCAGTAATGATATATACAATGGGCAAATGGAGTCAGGCTATAAAAGGTCTCCAAAGACCCTACTATTGTACTCCTGAGCAAGATGGCAAAGCTAAACCTGTCTCTGTTAATGTTTTTAAATTTAAAAGTATATGATAGGTGACTGTAAAACAAAAGCTGTTCCATCCAATGCTGTGGAGCAGGCCACGTATTAAAATTAAAAAGTAGCTACAGTTCAAGTCTATAGTATATCATTGTACTTTCATGAATGACTGTCAATGCATGCCAGTGTATGTGCATGTGTCAACAGTTTTGGACAAATGCTAATTGTGGGACTTCTCAGTTTCCTTTTTTAGGTGCATATGTTTTTGTATTGTATTTGTATTGGCCAAGCCCATGCATATTGTTGAAAAAGACTCCAGATACAAGTGCAAAACTTCAGGGCTCAGTTATTTCACATGCTCTGCAGGGTGGACCTTACTGCCAACAATAAACAGAAGACCAACATTGACAAATGAATGAAGACATCACGGTGTACTTTATTAGGACCACATGCACATCAGGGGCAGAATGGTGGCTTGTGGGATAGCACTGTTTGCACACACCTCCAGGGCTGTGGGTTCAGCTCTGGTCTGGCATTGCCCACCCTGTCAGATTCCTTGCCCTCCCAATCAAATTATTGGACAGAGGATACATCCAGTCTTTTTTGATTTGTTGAAGAAAACGTGGAACAGAAGAAAACTCAGTACAACAACATTTGGTTTGTCAGAACGTGTGAATTCTAGTAGTTGGACCGTCAATATTCTTCTTCTGTGTAGATATAAGAAAACATAATTATCGACTAATTCCTAATGTGTTTTGACAACATTGGCCAACAAAATTCTTCTAACCCCTACTTTGTAAGATTTGTATTGTATTTATATATTAAAAAGTTGCCTGATAGCATTAGTGTAATTTTATGTTATCTAATAATAGAATAATAATAGAATAGCACAAATAAAAATTCTGCTGACAGCACTGCCAAAAGCATCAAAGCTGAGGGTCAGTCTGATCATAGTAATAATTTGAATGAACATCTTTCTCATGAACTCCACCCACTACAACGTGAAAATGGTTAACCTTATATCTCCTGTCTGCTAGTTCATGTGTTGAGAAAAGTAGCACTGATGACCTTAACAGTGATACCCCATGTCAGCCTATCTTAACATTTTACCCAAAGCAAATATTTGGTAAGAATGTTAGGGTGTTCAGCTCAAACTGGTATAAGGCCAGACTTACGCTGGAAAAGCAGGATGCTTGTTTTTATTTTCCCTGTAGGAATTTTTGTGTTCCAAGCTTTCTGGACACACTGACGAAATCTGGTTTTACAAACTGGAAAATAGCAATATAATGTGACAAGGGGTTTTAGATGTGCAAATAGTGAGTAACATCTACACAGTACAGTGATTTGGATCGAATGTAGGGTCAGACAAAACAGGCCAGACTGCTTCCTGTTAGCTTCGCAAAATTAAATGGAAGGAAATTGACACTACATAAAAGTATTTGTGAAATTTGTGAGAAATTATGCAATTTTTGTCTGTAAATGAACACTTATTTCAAGGACATTATGAAATAACAGACATGTTAATAGTTGCAATACACGCAAATTATATTTTAAATATTCATTTGGTTTGGATTCCATTTGTAAGGAAAAAAAAGTAAAAGTAATGTGTTATTTCTAGAAAGTTATTCTGAAAATGATTATATTTAAGAAGCTGATTAAAAGCTGAATAAATAGCTCCGTTTTGAATGACTGCCTTTTTTAACCAGAGATTTTTTAATAAAGAAATTTACTGTGTTTTATTTCTAAAATTATTCTGATAATTACTGTGCTCACAAAGCTGATTTTAAACATTGTACAAATTCCCTAGAGCCTAACTCTGTTTTCTATAAATGATTTTTCTTTGTTGCTAGACACATGTTTAATTGTCATTGATTAAATACAATTTAATACAATTCAGAATTAATCTCTGGCATTTTATCACATTTCCTTCATAATCATGCATCACCTCCTACACTTTGACTGATTTAGTTTGACCCAAACTAAAACTTCAAATGCCCGCCCTGACAGTGCATTCTAGAACCATCTCTGCAGGAACACCACAGCCTTTTATGTCTGACCATGTGCATCCCTTTATTGTCACAATTTACCCATATTCTAATGGCTGCTTCCAACATGATAATGCATCACATCAAAAAGTAAAATTCATCTCAAGCTGGTTCCATGAACATGATAATGAATGTTTTTCAGTCGCCTTCCTGATCACCAGATCTGAATCCAATAGAACACCTTTGGGTTGTGGTAGAACAGGAGATTCACAGCATGAATGTGCAACTGACAAAGCAGCAGAAATTGTGTGATGCAATCATATCAGTTGGAGCAGAATCTCAAAGGAATGTTTCCAGCATCTTGTGGAATCCATGTAATGAGAATTGAGGATATTTTGAAAGCAATGGCAGGTCCTACACAGTATTGGTGTACTGTTATGTATATATATATCCATAACAAGTGTTTAT
>JABJVR010000087.1:4111838-4158800 GCA_025773905.1 Chitala chitala
CCCCCCCCCCCAAAAAAACAACACAAATACACATACATACACATATGGACATCTACATTGAAATTTTTTGTAAGAAAACCCAAAAATGTGTTGTAAAAAATGTACACTTCTTCATATTTAGTGAACAATTCTGTGCAGTGTCACGTGATTCATGGTCGTCAGGCAACACCGAGGGTTTTGGAACAGAACACAAAGAACCCCAATTCCCTGAAAATTAGCTTATTAAATAATTGGCTGCAGTTTGCATGCAATTACTGGAGCAACGGAAATGTTCTTGTTAATTTTGCCATATACTGACTTCAGTCAAAAAAGGGGGAAGAATAAACTACCTTATTGTAACCTAAATATCCTTTTTAGTAGTATTGAGGATTCATATTTAGATAGATACACACATTATTGCAGTTGTTCTGTATAAATGATTCACAATGGGGATTTATAAGTCTGACACTCTAAACTATTGATATGAATCTTTTAAAAGACTTAAATGTAATTTTACAAATCTGAACGGAAATCCATAAATCTCCAGCTCTTACAAGTACATATTTATAAGACTCCCTTTACCCAGCATTTTCCTGTTCCTGGTAATGGCTGGTGATTTATTTAGTTTTCTCTAAGAGAGAATATTTAAGAGGAGCTGAACACTGCCAGCCCCTTTAGATGGGCCAACTTGGTAGGTGTTCTGAACTTCCTGTTTTAACCTTCCCTTTCACACCCCATTGCACTAACCTCAACAACAGAAACAGCCACTGGGGAACCTGTTTTTAAATCAATTGTACCATATTCTATGCCTACCCAAAAGCCCATACCAAAAGTCCTCATTCATGAAACTGCTCTAACCCTTTCTCTAAAATCTGACCTTTTATTTTTTTTAAGCTGAGCACTGTATTACTTGGCTGTTTCTGGAGCAATCACTGTGAGACAGCAAGCTGGGGCAGCAGTTACACAGCTGACGTTCATCTCAGAAAGCACACGCAATTGTGTTCGATCAAGTCATAAAACACAAACACACGCAATTACAAGTCTTTCTCTAAGTGTATTCACTCTGTAATAATATAATTCTTCACAAAATGACAATGGCTTTCCTGGCTGAAATGTTACCCTCACAATGGCAGCACACTCTTCCAATCTTTGGACCACTGAGATCTGGAACAGAAATGTGTTCTATTATTAGCCCGTGAGGAGAGGCAGGGTAAAGCGGTAGGGTGCTGATGTCAGTCTGGGCTTTCTGTTACCAGAGCTGGCTCTGTCCCCATGGTATGTGATGCATTCTCAAGACATGTCAGGTAGGATGTGACGGAGGTGAACATGCGGTCAGGTCACAGCCCTCTTGGCCACCGAGGAGCCCTGTGCTCGGAATATCGGGCTGATCTCTGCTTCTCCCTGTGCTCCACCTATCATCACCTCTCTTTGGAACATGCTCGAGAGGTCTCCGTAAGCAGGTGAGCAGCCCTCCCAGAGACCACTACAGAGCATAAGTAGTGGTAACAGAGACGGCCTATGTGTCTCTCCTGTCAAATGCAATGCCACTCACCCTCAGACTACACCCTGCCTCTCTTTTGTCCAGCTGTCCGCGTTACGGAGTGTAGCCTGGCACCGCATGGCTTTTCCCCTTCACGTCAAAGCCTTTTACATTTCCCTGGCAGGTTCTGGGCAGCTGTTTCCCAGCTTCAGGTGTCCTGATTACCCACTAATCCTGTTTCACCCAAGAGCTGATGAGGTAAGCGGCTCCAGACCAATCCTAATCAAGGAGGGCCTGGAGAAAATTGGCCCAATAAAGGAGTTTTATGCAATTTCATGCCTATTACATAGAGATGGGGCAGGATGACTTGTGAAAGGACAGAGGACTTACTGCACTCCCTTGTGGCTCGGCTGTTATCCTGAGAACACAGCTAATCCCCCCCCTCCCCAGTGCAATCCCACAGAAGCAGCGGACTTAAGGTCTTACTGTGATGTTTGATGAGCTAGACACAGAGAAATACCCAGAGAAGAAACAATACATACAGAATGAAGCCCTGAGCACTCACCTCCCCTCGGCGCTCACGTAGTCCTTTAAGATGGTTCCTTGGGCAAAGGCTGCAGGCAAAAAAGCATAGCAGTCAGAGAAACGTAGGAAAGGAAAGGTATAAAGAGCACTGCAGAATGACCCCTGTCTCTCCTACTCTTACAGACAATATTGGCATTCATTCGTTCTTGACACACGAACATTGGGACCATAGGATGCGTCACATATGGAATTTCCTGAGAAGACTGTGAATGAGATGTGGCGCAGGTCAGACAGCTGTGTTTTTTTTCAGTCTTCCTTTAATTATGCACTTTTTTCCTCAAAAGCAAAGCTGAATGCTTTTACTTAAGACAAAGTGGTAAAAGTTCAGCAGGAGAATGAGGAACTTGACACTACTGAGTACTACCAGGACAGAATGGAGAAAGCCCACGTGCAGTATTAATGCTCTTTATACGTTGAATTAATGCTCTTTATACATTGATACAAGTCTGAATCAGAATTGGCAGACGTAGATGTGATCGTTTCAGGCAGATGTAGGGGTTGGAAGTAGGGGCTGATGAGTCCTAGATGCAGACACAACATTGGAGCAAACACCAGGGATGGGACAGCGTTAGCAGGATAGGACAGGAGCAGATGAGGATCAGATGGCGCAGCACGTAATATGGGGGAAAACTGTTGCTTGGCACTCATCGCTCAAAGGAATGAACTAAAACATTTTGCGGAGCAGTTAAATAGCCTGATGATCGGAGACAGGTGATCTGAAGCAGGCACTGTGCTGTAATGAGAGGAGTTGGCTCTGGACTGTACAGCATTACAGGTACAGTCATGGCTTCTACGTTTCGACTGGCACCTGTGCCTGGCAGTGCCATGATATGGCAGCACCCGTTCGACTGCTTCCCACATGATACAACAGCGTTTTCACAGAGCACGCCCACGGTCACGTGCTGTTGGGATGGCACTCCATCTGAATGTTGTGCAGAACTCTGAGCACCGCACGCAAGCATGGCCTCTGTCTCCTCATCCTTAGAACACTGAATGAGCTTCAACGCCCGAGTTGAGTTCTATGTCCACTCCGCTTACTGATGTGGTTTTAGACTTTCAGGTAATGCACCCAGAAATCATGTTTACACTCATGTCACTTTGGAAAAGCACAATGATCTTTGGGATGCAACGATTCTGGAATAAGATATGAATGCATACATCCAGGTAAGTGTACTCTAGGCAGACTCAGCTGGGGTTTGTATGTCATCGTGGGTATTCAGCATCAGCTTCTCTACCGCCTGTTGAAATGGTCTTTTATTCTGATGGAAAACCAGGTCACTGCACACATCACTTACAATGTTCTCATCAACACAATATGGAGCCCCAGTGCGGCATGCTAAGATAGCTACTACAATCAGAGAAAGAATATTAAGGAGACCGTTGGAAAGTGTCTGCAATCACAGGGGATTAGATATCCCTCTTTTGCCAGTGTAGGCAGCTGTCTCTTGCATCCTATAAACACTTGCTTGCCTAAAAAGATGAATTGCCATTGGACATCTTGCTCCCTGTGGAATACAGCTAACTAAATACTAGCTGAATGTTGTATATATTCCCCCTGTTTAATTACAGTACAGAAAAACCTGAGCTCAGCTGAGCGACCATCCTGTTCACCAGCCATTCCTAAAATATGACCAAGTACTGCTATAACACTCGCATTCCTGGGGGAGGGGTTGTTGCAAAGAATTTCTTAACCTGCATTCCAGGTGTGGATATAAATAGCCTTCCTTAAATTTCATTATAAGGGTGGGCAGACAAACGTCTTCCCTAAATTGTATTTCGGTGGGGGTGGCAGGAAGGGAGGAGGGTGCAAATGAACATCTTCCTTTACTTCTTTTAGACCAGAACATACCGTCATATTTTTGCTGGGGATGCTGGGACACACAGTTTAAAATCAGGACTGTGCCAGTAAAACCAGAACGTCTGGTCACCGTAACTCTGTTATGAGCAACCATGTGTGGTATGCAACCAACAACCATCAGTACACGATTCCTAATACATGGTCCTACTGATGATGGTACCACTGCATGTATCTACATGTAGAAAGTGCACCAGAATTGCTATGCAACAAGAGGAGCCCTGTACTCGGAATCTCTTCTTTATGCCACAATTTTTTTTCATTGAGTTACAAAAGAAACCCTTGACCTCTTCGGCTCAATTAGCACATCACACACACAATTCAACTTCCAGGAAAACACTTCATGCTCTCAGCAGAGAGGTAAAAGTAGAACTGGGATCTTTGTTGTTAGCAATGAATTTATAAATAAGAGGCCCACAGTCTGACTGTATTGTGTAGTTCTGATTGTGAAATACACTAACTGACTTGGTTTAATGTAAAGGTTGCGTTTGCTCAAAACAGTTTGCTTAGACTAAATTTGCGCATATTGCATGTGCTAAGATTACCTGCCTGGTAAACGTTCCTGCTAATACCATACTACTGGTACACCGAGACTCATGGTTTACCATATATTTTGGGAGGTGGGTTCTCACCAAGACACAAGACTACCTCTGATTTAACCACTTACAAGATTTCCATTGAGGTGGCTGTAAAGCTAGAGTTTTATTTATTTATTTTTTTTGGATGACAAAAATGGTTAAATGGTTCTGTTATGATCCATAAATGCTTGTATTTCTCAAAAAAAAAAAAAAAACACTGATTTACAAATGTTCATATGCCAAAAATTAGACCTGAACCACTTGTTTGATGAGAATTCTACCCTAGCACTTTAAAAACTGCTATATTGTTATTCTACAACCTGTACAGCTTATACGGGTTTCCAAATGAAGGAAAAAAAAAATCAACTTACAAACCTCTTGATTGTTGGAATCAAATGCACTTAAAGAGATAATGAATGGAGTAATTAGTAAATGAATGGGCTGTTCAGTCACTCAATGAGGCGGTGAGACGTGGGTGTCTGAGCTATGCATTGTTATTCCACGCAGCTTTCAGCAGTGCCCCGTGGCACTGCGCAGCGCTCTTATGCCGACGCCTGCTCGCCCCGCCCATCTCGCCGTGCCTCTGAGCACACGGGCGCCGCCACACCGACACCCTGCGGAACAGAGCCGCCGGCCTCTCCAACAGCATGTCATCTAAATGCTAAACACTCACGCCACATACTTAAATGAAAAATAGAATAAAAACGGAGGGGAGTGGGCTACGTATGCTTGTATAAGCAAACAATACACATCACCAGGCTTGGTTCTGATTTCCTGATTGCCTTGTGATCTTTCTTCCTCTCACTGCTAGGAGCTACATGTGGGCGTGAGTGCGTACAGTTCCTAGGTCTGTTTTTGGTATCATATCAAATAAGGAATCATAAAGGCAGAAACCAGCGTGAGGTGCTTCAGAACACACCCCTTTCCTAATCTGTATTGGTGTGCCTCCCCTAACGCAACGCCCCGCATTCTCCATCCCCTGGATATTGATTTGAAGACACAAAGTTGTGGAAGAAGTGCTGACACAGCAGGCGCGAGCGGGGCTATTAAGTGCTCCAGCTAATTAAAAGGCTAACGAGGTGAATGCCTCCCCACAGGAGGAGTCTTGTTGGAGGCTGAGCTTATAGACCCGCCACTGTACGTGGCCTGGTGTCTTGAAACGAGAATGACACTCAAGACACATGGTAATTACCCTAACGAGCCCCCCCACACCTCTAGAAAAGACAGAAGGAGCAGAGGCACCCCCCTACCCGGTGGGACACAGAATCTTCTGGGGTGTGTTCATTAAGTTACTTTATTTAATTAAAACAAATTACCCCTGTGCTCCAGGTGTTCAATGTTGCTGATTTACCGAGACTCAGAACTGAGCACAGAAACAAAAGGGCTGAACAGGCCGCTTTTAGTTTTGGTTAAAAATCAAGCATTATTTCTCACACATCGTCTGGTAGCTGGAAACCATTTCAGCCACAAGAAGATAAACTTTTAAAAAGCTTGACTGTAAAATTCGGTAGATGGTGCCTTTTGCTATCGCTCTCCTCACTCTGCACAGGACCTGAGCACGCCGGCACTGAAGGTGCTGAGATCGCATGCTGTCGTGTGGGGTTGGTTCCATTTAGAGTTTTGCTACCTTTACCAGTCGATGGCATGTTACCTCTGTTAACAGCCACCGGTGCTCTTTAAGTCGCTGGGAAGTGGTAGAGCAGAACGGAGCTGAAATCAGCCTGGGGCTCCGGTGATGAAAGGACAGAAAGGCTCCTCTGATTCCCCTTCTCAGCTTCTCTTATTTTCTCAGCTTGCCCTCCCGTGTCTCATACTCTTGCTACTCCTCTTCCCCCTCCTGCTGAATGAGGGTGCAGCTGCGAAAGGAGAAACATTCTGACAACAGCCTAGAGGGGCAGGATTACCTGCCTGTCTGCCTTAGCACCTCCAGGAAAACTGCTGCGCCTGAGCCCGCGGACAATGAGCAATGGAAACAGGCACCGATTGGGATCTGATCGCTTCTCACCAGGATGCATGGCACTCTTCAAAGACGAAGTGCGTACGAATAAAATAAAATGAAAATTTTCAGATCAAAGACTGGCATCAGAATCACTTAAAGGGGTTAGAGGGTGAAATAAGGGATGCTGTGAGTGTAAATAGTGCATGTGTGTGTGCACTGTATGTGTGATGGGGTGGAGCACAAGATATTTGAAGAAGTGTGGAAGTAAATATACAGGCAAACAGAGGTGAAAGGAATGTGTTTACCCACTGAACAGAGCAGTGTCCTGGCAGAATGTTCTGGAAATGACATGTGAAAATAAAGCCGTAATGAACATCAATGAAGACCTGATGTCAAGGTCACAACTGGCAAACAGAGAAGGGGAGCATACAGAAGACTTGGGTGACGTCAGAGTCGGCCGTTGCCGCCTTGTGAAGGCCTGTAAATCATGACTCAGCCCGTTCGTTTGATTTTGTTCCCTAAATATTTTTCAAGAAACAAAATAACAATAGATGAACAATAATTACAAAAAAACCTGACAGAACCCAAATCTATTTCCTGAGAAAATCTGAACAGTTGGTGCTTGGGCAGTAAATCTCTTGTAATGACACTAATATCCCAACACAGATCTCAGACTTGCTCAAACATACAGACATTGTGTTATGAATCTGTAGAGAGAAAAACTGAAAGTCTGTCACGCTGAGCTTGACAATCATAAAATGATGAATACTAGCAGACGTATTCCACGTAAATTAACGGAGGCAGAACATGCATGGGATGGTAAATAATTTTATGTTTGAAATTAAAGTAAAAGCAACTGCAAATACCCAACAATTATTTAACTTCAGAAATATTAGACAGAAATCCTCAAATTACTCAAGTAGATCATACCCACGGACCGAAGGTAATAAATCGTAGTCAAAATGTTGGTGGAATTGCAATGCTTCCATTACAACTTACATTCAATGCCTTTGAGTTACAAAGTGTGCCTTCAGTATACATAACTTTTTATATTAATCTCAGCTTGGTATGAAATAAAGTTTGAAACAACAAACAGCACAGCAGAGTCAATCTCTGAACGGCTTTGTAAATAAAATGAATCGATAAGGAAGGGTTTTTGCGATTACTTTCACGCCTATGAGTCTGTTGTACTCTTCATTTAAAACCGAAGTTCATCAAGAACCCTAATGAAAGAATGTCACTTTTGACTAAATGAAAGAATTCCAATGAGGGAAAAAGCCATTATTTCTTTTAAAAATTGACATTGCAATAATAACCACATCATTAATTTTATACCACATTACCAGGAAATATATTGTAAAGTGCAATGTACGTGAAAGGTTCTACATTAAAACGTTGAATGGAGATTAGAAGCAACACAGGCATAATATTTAGTCAGTAAAAATGTGCTTGTTTACAACATTCCATTTTACGATGCTACAATGTTGCAAATTTTCAGGACGTGTGCTTACAAGAGTGATTTTCAAGACAGCGACCAACTTTCTGTATTAAATAATGTAGTATACATAATACATTACCCCATCCACTCCCATTCATTCAATGAATTTTAAGCGCAAACATTTGAATGTTTACTATGTAGAGTTCATGAAAAAATAAGAACAGTGAAATAAAAAGTCCGTTCAAAATAAAAGCAGTGAAGCACAGTCGGTCTGGCTAGAGAAAATGTAAGAAAATAAGAGAGCAAATGTCTCATTCACTTTGTGTACACATGCCAAGCTTTATAGTCCAACCATTACTATTTTACCAGTTGAGAATCCTTGTTTATGTCTTGCCAAGAAGCAGTGTTGTCACTGCAAGGAGGCAAATCTGATGTGCCAGCACAGCTGTGAGCCTTGTTTATTGTTAGGATGGCACTCGCTCTCACACACCTGACACAAATGAGCACAGCGCGTTGTGATGTTCCCTGGGCCGTGGTGCTGTGAGGTGCCCCCCGGCCAATCCGTCTGATCACCTGGCTGCTGAGCTAACCGCACCACGCTGAGAGCGTTCCACAGGGCATTAACGCCCCTCTATGCTCCAGCGCAGCGGCAGAGAACCCTCACTGCTTCACACACAAGGTATAATTGAGGACAGTGTGTGGACCGACCTCACATGGTAGACCACTGAGTGTATATTAGAGGTATCAAATTAGCTCCTAAATCCTATTGTGTGAATTGGCTCCTCCATCCTACTGTGTGCCTCAGCTTATGGTGCACTGGTCCTGCCCCTGGGGAGTTGGCATCCTATAGCCATAGCACTCCACGATACACGTCCATCATGGGCCAGACTAAACTCATGGGAGATTTCGCTGGACTAAGCTGAGCTATAGGGTCACTGAGTTAACTGGGTAAAAATATTGAAAAGTAGAACATTTTACAAAGTAGGTCATCATTGGGCTGAGATGTTATTATAAAAAAAAAAATTGAGATACACAATGCAGAACATGAACAGAACAACCAGCAGTTATGATTTGTCAGATGATCATACATGTTTACCTAATAATAATAATAATTCAATTCAATTCAATTAATTTTTATATAGCGCCTTTCGCAATTAATGATAATAATAATAATTATTATTATTACTCTAATTATATAATAATGATAATAACAACAATAATGAAAATATTATTATTATTATCAGAACATGTAGCATTATATAGTGTTGAGTAGAGTGACGTTTGGGTTTACTGGATTTTGAGTCATTACCTGTAACTGAATACAATGTTTGTTCATGTCCATACACATATGTGCCCTGTGAACATGTGTGTGTGTGATCGTAAAGTTAATGAATAAAGAATAGAATGCTCAACGGCAGCACAGTGACATGGTGGATAGTACTGTCACTTTGCACCTCCAGGCCTGGGGTTCAATTCCCACTTTGGGTCTGTGTTCGTGGAGTTTGCATGTTCTCAGTGTGCTTGGTGGGTTTTCTCCCACAGTCCAAAGACATGCAGGTTAGGTTGACTGGTGTCTCCAAATTGCCTGTACTGTGGGTTGGCACCCCGCCCTGGGTGTCCCCTGCCCTGTGTTCTGGGATGGGCTCCAGGCTTCCCTGTGACCCTTAACAGGAAGAGTGGTTTAGAAGATGACTGACTGATGACTAGACTGCTCAGCGAATGACTCACATGGGTGTAAATGTGTTTCAAACACACCGTTGCCAGAAGATACAGAGATGTCACGTATTCTCATGAAAACCAGAGTTCATGTCACATTATGACCAAGCCTAAGTAACTGACAACAGAGTAGAAACAAAACAAAGTTATATACATAATGCTGACTTGTTGGAATTATGAAAAAACATGTTTAAAATGATGCACTTTATCAGTACATCTTTAAAGAAATAAAACCATGATTGAGTGTACGTACGTTTTTAGCATGGCACCTCTGCAAAGTTTTATGCATGAAGGCACCAGAAGTGATGACTGTCAACTTCGCTTAAAGAAAAGATTAAATCACCTATCCCAGAGGATAAAAATTAGAAAAACTAAAAATTAAGCAATTTAAGTAAAAACCTTTTGAAGGAGAAAAGTCTGAACACAGCAGATCTTCTGTAAACAATGTAAAAGAAATAACTGTGTTGCTACGGTGTCTTCAGACCTTGGACAGATTACCTGAACACCGATAAAGGGAGGATTACTGTACCTGCCACAAACACTGAAGCCCCATTTAGGACATTTCCACCTGGTTTAGAAGACCCAAAAATTATATCATCCCAGTAATATGTGTGTGCATCTATATATCTCACTGAATGACAGAACTTTATTTGACACAACAAATCGTCAGACCAGAATTTACAGCATTTTCATCCAGAAAATTACATTTTAAGATCTTTTTTTGGGAAGTGTATGTGCATTTACACTGCCTTACATGTGCATGTTAAGTGCTACTCATTCAATTCAATTCAATTCATTTTTATATAGCAGCTTTTACAACAATGTGTCTCAAAGCACTTTGCACAAGACATTGCAGATATTAAAAAATAAGCAGTAAGAATCAATACAAATGAAGCCAGACAACAGCAGAGGAGAGGAACCAAAAACTCCACAATGTGGAGGAAAAAAAAAACCTCTGGGGGCCCAAGGTTGACTGATGGTACTTATTGAGACTTTGACTGTAACTAGCACTACAATGGAAAAAAAAAAACATTTTTTAAGCAAAGAGAATACAAGTTCCATGGCTTCACACTTCTCAGGTATGAAACACACAGTAAACAAGCATTGAGATGCCATCCTGTTCATTCAATCAGTCAGTTAATTAATCCCTCAGTCAAACACTCACTCATTCCATTATATACCTCACCTGACAGTCACTTCCTGTTTAGTGTCTGTTACTGTTGAGTTTTGCCCTATAGGTCATACTGTGAGGTACTGCCTATGCATAGCTGTACTGAGCTTTATCTCTCTCAACTCCGTTACTAATGTTTTCCTGAGCACATATCCCTGGGATGCCTGCTGCTTTTCTACCTACCCGTATCATGTGTCTTTGTTGTTTGTTCTCTACAGATTGACTGATTGGCTGATGTCCATTGTCCACTGGATTATGATTTGGATGTACTCAATAATTAGGCCCTGTGCTTGAATCTTGGGTGCTGGCGGATCATTTCAGCTTTTCTATCTCCATGACTTCTGTTATATAATGAAAATTCACACTTTCTACCAAGTGACACAATTCTAAAATTTATATTGGTACTATGTTGGTGTATCCCAGTAATCCCTAAATATTGTGCAAATAACCAGTTTCAGGTGAACAGTAAATTTACTATTCTGCAAAAATGATGACATTGACAATGACGATGAACAATTTTAAAATATCACAAAATATTTTTTTTATATTAAACTGCAGTTTGCAGTTTTCCTTTTAAGTATATATATATATATATATATATATAAATCTGTAAGTGTATGATGCTATTTTATAGACTGTGTAAGCAAAGTCAAGACTACCTGTTTGCAGTTTGAAAAGTTGTGTAAAATCAGTTTTGCTCCTAGAGGTCTCTGATTTTATTGAAATATATATATTGCTTGCATGGTAAAATGATGTGTGTACAATAAAACTGTGAAGGGCACAACTTTTAATATGAATTAGAACCTATTGGAATTTTGCAACACTTTACTCAGCAATATTGGATATACTGTATAAATAGACAGAATTCTGTTCATTTCATAAAGGCAAATGTTTCTAGTAAAAACCTGATTATATTTCGCTCATCAAGTTTATGCTTTCTTATACTTTGTACCGATATTTTGCATTTCTGGTTTGCTCTACATACAATAACATATTTTATATATTGCATGCAATAAATGATAAATGGCTTTACACAACATGCAGGCAGTTGTGTGGTTTGTTCTGTGTCAGAATTATGAATATTTTAAAAACCTTATTCAAGAGGATAACAACCTTTAATTAGGGTATATTTCACAGAAATATATCAGGTTCACATTCTTGAAAATTGCTACAGACCTTTATGCTATTATAAATATCAACAACACTAAATAATAGATTAGAAAATTTAAAGCTAATATATAAATTATTAATATATATTATAAAGTGTTGCATACTAATAGTAGATTCAGCTTCTCATCGAATCTTTATTACATCCTGAATAATAACATGAATAAATAACCAGAACATTAATAAGACGACACCAAAGGGTTGTGACAATTTTAAAAATACATCTTTGTTTTTCTTATATACTTTTCACTTACATCAATTCAATTTATTTTTATATAGCGCCTTTTACAACAATGTTTACATAAGAAATCGCAGATGTTAAAGAAGAAGCAGTAGGAATAAAAACAAATGAAGTGGACATACTTTCATGTACTTCCAGCTACAATGCTGCCATACAGTTGGATCTTTTTTGACTGATCTCCTTCCTTACGATCCAGGTGCTGATGACAGAAAGCATCACGGTGCCAATGAATGGCAGAGGGGCCACCTTCAGGAGGACGGTAATGATAGCAGTCATATGCCTCCTCCATGGCCTCCTGCCCCTGCTAACGAGCATACCTCACCCGGTAAACTGGGTTCGTTCTCGGAAGGGCCCGCCTCGCACCCCTGTCCTGTGCACCACCTACTCACAATCTGCACCTCAGTTCCTCGCTTTTCCATTAATGAAAGGTAAAGTTGTGATATAAGGAAAAGAGACGTGAACTGGAGTCCTGCCAAGCACGTCTTTTCCACCGAGGCTGAAATTACTGCTCTCCACCCCCCTTCATTACATACCCTTGTTATATGTCATTACCTGTGCACTTGTCTCTAGGTACATGTATCTCATATAAGACGGCTTTAGCTTCAACTCTGTTGAATATGGTCCTCGAACCTTTCATCAACCTGCTAGTGAGGATAAATTACCAGCGTGTTTTTGGCCCTACTGAGTGATCTGCATTAATTGCCGGCTGACGTTCAGCACAGAGCATCAGTGAGACCCATTAGCAGGTCAGCTCTGATGGTCTTTATCTTGCTTCCAGGATCTAGAGCTGGTGAACGGGGGGTGGGGGGCTAGAAATGTTGTTGTTAATATGTAGATCCTGAGCCATCAGAACAGAGCTCTGCTTCCCACCCTCGATATAACGCACCACTGTAGCGCACATCTTAATTTTTTGTTTCTGCGTGCCATGAACTGCAACAATGGGTTGCTGAAGCCATGCGCCAGTAGTGCCTTCTCTACTCGCAAATGTGAGAAAATCCAACGCATATGTTAAGCCCTCCACGCTCCTATGAAAACAGATTACTCACAATGAGAAAAAAAAGAGCTTTAAATCTCCTACATCTGTCAGGGGCTGAGAGAGAGCTGAGACTCAGTAGGCTGGGCAGCCTTCGAGAGCCCACAGAGCACAGGACACTAAGAGAAAAGTAGCTGCCTACATCTACATTCACACACATCCCCGGGGATTTAAAAGACACACGCCAACAAGCACACACAACCGCAGTCACCTGCAACAACACATGCACTTAGGAGAAAGCGAATTACATCCATCAATGTTCCCTCTGCATATATATATATATATATATGGAAACACGCACATACACACAGACAAACATACACACATACGCACACAGACAGTACATACATGTAACGCAGTGTACATATGTACACAAAGAAAAAAAATTCTCAATTCCCTAAAGAAATTACTGCATACAAATTGACCATAAAAGCAACATAATCACACTTAGTTACACAACAACTGAAGAGCTCAGCCTACACAGATATATATTTGCACACTGTAGTTACAGTCTGGTGCTTGGTATATGAAGACATCTCAAAGACAGCCCTCTCATTGCTTTCACATGAACAGAACAACTTTTCATTTTATATTTAAAAGCTGAAGAGTCCAATTAAGTCAGACCAAGACCTCATCGGTGACTTTGAACGGGAAGTAATTGCCATTCGTTTAGGCACAGTCATGAAGGCAACAAAAATGCTGACATAACACAACGCCGTCCCCGTGAAGAGGAGAGAAGGCACATTTGTCACTGAGAACAGATCGCGGGAGAGGAGATCACGCTAACTGATGCTAAATGTTCCAAGACAACTCGTAACACTATGTTACGTTCAGTGCTGCAGGGCAAAAGTGTTGAAAAGGTCGTTATATAATATTAATTCAACCGAGAGGCGGAAATTCAGAATTTCATGTAGTTTGCATTTTATGCTGGCATTTAATGTCAATTCGCTTTCAGCGCACGACTTCAATTCAAGTACTTATAAAATAATTCGAAGTTTAACATATCTTAGTTTTAATGCCTGCACTTTATTTTCTTAATCTGCTAATCAGAGGATGCCACATACATGAGAATTTGTAGTGGCTTTCTAACAGGTGTGCACAGTTCCCAACAAGCTTTAAAGCAGACATTAATGGTATGTTGCATATGTTGCATCCTAGATAGTAGAGTTTGGACACCTATTTTGAAACACCCAAACTAGCTTTGTATGAAAGAAGAAAGCATCTGCTACTCACCTGTTGCAGCTGTGTGGTTTGACATTAAAATAATTGTTTTAAGATGCTGTTAAAATGATAACAATCCACCTCACATTACAGCTTAATTTGCTATATCTAATATGTTAATAATAAACTTCATCATAAACATACACAAGTATGACTTTATGCTAATATTAAATATTACATATTCAAGACTCTCAACAATTATAAAAAATAAACAGTTTTGATGACTGGTTTTTATTAATTTGATTTTAAATTCTTTATTGTTTACTGACAGTGCAGTTGATTCCTCTCCTCTGCTGTTGTCTGGCTTTATTCATATTTATTTTTGTCTTTAACTGTAATCGTTCACTTGCTGTTATTCTGTAACAGCTGCCATTTCTTCTGTAAAGCCCTTAGAGGCACTGCATTGTAAAAGGCGCTATAAAAAAATAAATTGAATTGAGTTGAAAATAAAAGTTATATAAATAATTTATATTTTATAACTTAAAATGTACTCTTACATGAATACATAAAATATGTAATTTCATGCTAGCACAGTTCCATATTTCTGTTCCATCCATCCGACCTCATATCCTATACAGGGTTGCAGGTGGCCTGGAGCCTATCCCAGCCAGCCTAGGGCACAAGCCAGGGTACACTCTGGATAAGGTACGAACTTATTTCAGGGTGCGCGGTACACACACACACAAACACACACACACACACACACACACACACACGACAGTTCTCAACATATCACCAATCAGGAACATATCTGTTGAATACCGTAATGGGTTTGCTATACGCCAATTCATTTTACCAGACAATTCTGATATACTGCCCCTGGCATAAATGAGACCAACCTGTATATACACAAGCTTCACCACTGAGGACATGCCACACAAAACTGGCTTGGATCCACCAACTCCATTAGAGAACAATATTTGGGACATCAAAGTCCAGGGCAATCACCTGTAACTGACAGGTGCAATAGCATTTCTGCCCAGCAGCAACACGAGTCCCACAGTCTGCTGGTTTAGGTGAGGCTATCAGGACAGGAGGTCTCGCTGAGGTCTCACTCTGACTACACCCTAAATAACTGCACAAGCTGGAAGATTTCCCCGAAGACGTGCTCAGCATCTCAAGGTAAATGTGTTACATCTTGACTCATTTTATTTCACACAAGCCTACCTCATTACAACTACACATGCCAAGGGGAAAACACACACACGCACAAGTGTAATTTCACTCAGCACACCTCTGCAATATACTGATGTAATTGCTGTCAAACATTAAACTACTTTCAACACATTAAACAGTAACATAATAACACCTATTTCCAATACCAATAAATCAAAATAGAGCACATCACACACCCTATAACCCAAATAACTATCTATTAATGTCCAAAAAAATAATAAGTCCATTATAAAGAGAACCTAAAAATAGAAATAATCCAAAAACCTACCGATGATCACAGAGCAGTTGTTATAAACAATGTCACAGAAGTGAAGAGGTTTTCAATTTTATGCTAGAATGAGCACAAGGGACGTCCCCCATGGAACAAGCACAACATTTTACATCATATAAAACTCCTGGACTCAACATCTTCAATGATTAATGTGTGAGATTATTTCAAGTATGAATATGCAATATTTGACAGTCCTTCGTCCTTCGATCACAAACGCAGCAAGTTTATCATTGGATGCTCATTAACTCCAAGAAACAGGTGACTAAGGATAAAATAACACTAAGTCTTACAGAAAGTTTTATATAAATCCTCCAGTCCGTTGTGAATAATTTATTTTTTCCAAGAAAACCATGCTGAACTATTCAAAATACACAATTTTGCTCTATATAATGAAACCATCTTGGAGGTATAACATAAATACCTTCTCAAATCTTCAACTGAAGTGGTTACTAAGCATATTAAAAAGGATAACAGATATTATCATTGCAATCATTGTATGATGTGCGATTTACATAAAAATCATTAAAACGCCCTGGTAAAATTCAGCTTGGAGTTTATGAATGGTTCTGTCAGTAAAGGTATTCACTCACTGAGTCTGAGGTACAGTGTGAAAGAATTCCACTATTATCGCCTGGTCACAGCTGTCGGAGAATTGAGTGCTAAATTCAATTACAGGTATTTCAGGCTGCGTCATGGTGTTATATAATCTCAGCATCATTATTAGGCTGCTGTGATTTAGCTCTTTCGTATTGCACCACATCTTGAACTTGTACAAATGCTGTTTGTCCACTTACCTATTTTTCACCAAAATTACCTGGCCCCATTCTCTGCTTCCCTTCTGTCTCCTGCCTTTGGCCATCTGGCCCAGAGCTAACAGACCATAGACTGATCGCGGGTCTGCAGCGCACAGTAACGTGGGCACGTACTAACATGGCCCTGCGCTTTGGCTCTCTCTGTGCTGGCTGCCGACCCACACTGCTGTCAGCGGTGCACTTTAAATGTTTTTCACCATTTCAACGTGTCATTTGTGCACTTACACATACCTTTTCACACTTCATCTGTTTCTGTGAAAAGGTTAGAATATTTTCTGGCTTTTTTGTCACTTTACATTTTTTTTTGTTCATTTTTCAGTTCTTTTAGAAATGTTACCATATATTACTGCAACAGTGCCAACATCCCTGAGACAATATGCTAAGTAATGCTTGATTAATTGATTGATTGATCTGAGCCTACTGCTGCACAGGAACCTCCCGGGGTCATACGGTCCCCCTGCAAGTTATCATTTGACAGATTCGGCTTTCATCCAATTAGCAGACGCTTTCCCGAGCACAAGTCCCGCCATGTGATAAATTGCCATTAGCAGAGAGTGTGCTGGATGAGCGCTCACAGTCCACCGCTTTCAGTTCCTGGTGTGTTCAGCAAGGCGCCACAGAGGCGGGGAGAACTGGAGGGACAAAACGAACGGGTAGGAACAAATCGCAAAAAGTCACTTGATCATCTCCGATCCCTGAGTTATAAATGGCAATGATCGCTGCGACACATTGCAAAAAGCACAGGGTGACAATTGCTTCTCCGCTTGGGGGAGGCTGCCAAACATAGGTTCCATCATGGCGTGCCAGATCTGCCAACTACAAGAGGGGCACGGCTGCCCTTGTCTGGTTACCTGGGCTGAGCAGAGGTGACAAAAGTGACGAGGAAAACACATCAGAACGTTCACAAAGACACTTCATCTTCAGATTTTCTCTGTCTAGATTATGTTCATGGACACAGCTAGATCCTCTGTACTGTGGACTGATCTCCAAGTACACTGATTTATGACTGATGCCCTGATCAAAACGGGCTTTTCTGGGTTGTGGTGAACATCTGTGTTAATTGTGACATAGCTAACCTTGGTGTGCTAATTGATGCAGTACTTAGCAAACTACAGTCTGCATTCTGATATTGGTATTCAGTGCAGGAGGTTTCAATTACGGAGTGGGGCACTCAGTCCATTATATTATTAAAGTAACCAGGATGCACAGTGACTGCAGGGGCACAATTTGGTCCTCTCCAGACACTGAGAGTGACATGCTTCCTCCTAATCATCACCAGTGCTGGTACTTCTGGTTGCTGGTAAAAGGCTTGTAACACCATGTTAGGATATAGAAATTTTATATACATTTTAAGCTATTTTCCTCTGTGCTCATGCATCTTTCTAAAAAGAGACAATGCATTCCTTATGTTCTAAGAAACCAAATAAAATTACTTTTAGACACAATTTTAGGGCTTTGCCATTATTGTGATGCATAATGTTCTTTGTATGTATACGAGATTCAGCTGTTATGTTGTTTACTCAGGCAGTTTTCAAAGGCCAGTATTCAAAAATTCACATATTCAATATATGTGCATAGAATACAGAATGTTAAACAGATCACATTGACTAATTTCCTGTCTCACTGTTATTATGTGAAGGTTGTAGGTTTCTGCCATTTTGTGACAAGAATATTATTCAAACATCATAGATGTATGTAACACTTATTTTGTTCATTTCACTGCAACTTTTTTGATTAATATATTACCACTATCATTCAGCCATGAATAAAAAATTGCCTACAGGATTTTCTATAAACCCCATTAATGCACGACAGGATAGGTTTGAATTTCTGACAGTTGGTCGTTGGGCTGCAAATCTGTTTGATAATGATACCGAACTGGACTGGAGCTAAATACTGATCTATATATCAGATTTATTAAAGTGATGGGGCAGCTCTGCATGACCTTAAGTTCAATTAATTTTCACAGATTTTTATTTTTATGCTTTACAAATAACTGGGTATACATATTCAGTCCTGACCCTGAACGTCTGTTTATTTCAGATTTTCATTAAATCATTATGTTGAGGATACAATATAGTTACCTACATGAAACATCCATTATACAGTGTACACACAATACTAATAACACTGTCAATACATATTTTTCTAAAAATAGCCTAACGTTCTAACAGCATCAGCTAAGCACAGCAACCCCTCAAATAAATAAAGTATTGTAAAATAAATGTTATTTTGCAAAGTGACTAGTGTTCCTGGGTCAGTATAGGGTATGGCACTTCCTTATCTGTCTAACTGACATCCGTAAGGGGCATTTCTTCACCTTCAAAGCACGACCCTAACAAAATTCAACTTAATAAAGGTCATATTCCATTAACAATATAAAACCATACTTTAACATGTACGGTAAAGAACAGTGGCCCAGCGAAAACACCATCTAATTAGTTAAAAGTTTGTTAACTAGGAAAACGATGTAAAATACCGAACTACTAAAAGAATATACAAATTATGCTTACAAAATTAGCAAACGCAACAATTTGACTTAGAAACAAAATGTTCAGTAACATTTTGACCCTTAACATGAAATGAACAAAATATACAGTATGCCACATTTCGGTGCCCAAATTACTACATAGAATGGATAATATGTTTAACCTCAGAACTTATTGTTATAAAGGCACCTCTTTGAATGTCCCTCCAGACTTTTAACAGGATTATGAGTTTTGGTGTTAAGATAAAGAAACGCCCCTTAAGGCTGATTGGTTAAATATTTCAACACCAGACAGTCATACCCAATGGTAATCCAGGAACACTAGTCACTTGCCAAAATCAGGACGTGCATGTAATATTAGGCATTGCATTTATGTAAAGTGGAATACTTACATTTACAATAAGCGAAAGTGTGCACTTTACTCCACACCCTCTCTTACCCATATAATAATGTTAGCATGTTAGAACTCATTTTTAAATATTATATAATGTGTACTTGTGTATCCATGAGAAAGTGTTATCCAGAAAATTCCTCAGATGTGGTGGCATGGTGGACATTCAACAGAAAAGGGGCGCTTACCGTGACCGTCTTTATCCGCCCGCCGCCCCGAGTGCAGGTCCAGCCGGAACGATTGAACAGGAGGCTGCAGACCTCACCCTCGGAGCAGGGTGCCATCTCGCACCACTGCCGGCTCTTCACGATGCGAGCTGGGGGTGACAGGGTAACGTTAGGGGCAGCAAGAGAGAGCACCATCATAGTCTTTACTGCACAGTGGGTTTCAAATGAAATGACATACTCTGGAACATGCAGGGCTTTTATAAATTTTAATGAGTTAAAGTAAGCATTATTTAATTCAGAGTCAGACCCCTCTTTGTGCTTGCTTGAAACTCAGAGATTTGCATATTTTCACAACCATCATAAAACTACAAGGACCAGTGTGTAGGATGGAGGGAACGGGCTTCTGCAGCTTATGGGAAAGTGAGTCCATCAGATGGATCACGCCCACACTGGTGGGATTATGCCTCAGTGAGTTCACAGCTCAGTTAGGCAAGGCTGCCAAAAATGACTGAGCAGTCTCTCTGAATAGTGTGTGTGTGTGTGTGTGTGTGTGTGAGAGAGAGAGAGAGAGAGTGACAAAAGGAAAGACCAACTTTTTCTGTCTGCAGAAGCTGGTGAATGCGTTTGGCAGTAAATGCATCTAGTTCTCTTCCTTCATATTGTTTCATAAGGTAGCCTTCCTGTAATTATTTCATACCATGCAGAGAAGCATCTTGACTGCACAGTAATAAACAGTGTGACTTAATTTACTGCCACTCTCTCACTCTCTCGCTCACTCACACTTTCAGGGCATTTCGCTCTGCTTGCCTTTTAAAATTCTAATGACTTCAAAATGTCATTTATCTTTGTTGTTGTTGATTAATCATTGCAGCGTTCCACACAGGCAGTCAAGCGTTGATTGCCTTCGGCTCGGAGTGCACCGTCGGGCTCCATAAACAAGCGCTACATTCAAAGGTTATCATCTCTCTGCAGGAGGAGCTGCTGTGGCCACTCCCACACCCCAGGGGTCCCAGGAGGGGCTGGAGGGCTCAAGGACGACGTCACGGGCACGCCAGGAGGCGATGAGGGTGGGGGGAGAGGGAGTGAGAGAAACTGGCCTGATGGGAAAACGAGCTAAATCGCCGCTTCTTGTTAAGTGAGCACACACGTGAGGCTGTGACTAAGACACATCAGTGCCAGCTATGGTGGACCTTTCACTGGACACACACACACAAAAAATCACTCCTCACTGGTTCAGCACAAGCAATTTCTCAGAATTCCATAAGTACTTTCATAGAAAAGCAAACATGCACAGACTTGTTCATACAGGCATACTTCATTAAAAATAACAGTGGCCAAAATTTTGAAAGCCTGATTTATCTATGAGACCAGAATAAAAAGTCAACCAAGAGATGTGATTTTTAAAACATAAATATATACATAGAACTGTTGGAAATGTCCCCAATATAGTATCTGACATTGTACCAGTGGAGCCCAGAGATCTGAATCAATCTCCCTTTCCAATTCATGCTCCCTTGTGTGTAGAGGCAACGGCTTCATTGTACCCTCCACTTCAAAGTGAGTGACATAAGCCCCCCACATCACCACACCAGTCCCCAGCTTTGTCGTCTTCCTTATTCGTCCTCTTCCCTTCATCGTGTTTCTACTGAGCTCCTCTCTTCCTCCCCCAGAGGAACCTCTCTTCATTTGTCTGCCAGCGCTCTCGGCTCGCTTCCAAACTGTCCATGTACAGCAGTAAACACGCGCCCTGCTGTGGTGGGGAGTGAGGGTGGGGTGGCGGGGGGGTTACTCTGAATAAACTGCGTGGACCTCTGCCCCGTCTCCGCCTCTCCATCTCTATCTGTCTCGCCTATTTTCAGTTCAAATGTGTGTTTTGTTGTTGGATGCTTGTCACACTAAACTGTTATAGAAGCAGAGTGACGGCGCATCTTACAGTCTTCTCTAAAGCCTCAACAAATGGCTGAAACTCCTCTCGCTTTTCTTTTGGATTGCCCCTGAACCTTTAGTCTGATACCCTAAGAACAGAAAACACCAGGTTTCTGTTTGAACAAATGCAACTGAACTCTCATATCATGGCATTGGTACTTCTTAAACCACCACATGTATCTATCATCATCTTGAGATTAACGACCATCCTTTACCACCATTGCTGCTTTCAAAGAATCTTGTAGACAATGGCCCCAATCACTGCAGCTATAATTACCGCCATTGTCACTGTTCTCAGATGATCTCATTGTCATCACACCACATAATTATCATTAATTATTTCATCACCGCTTTTGTTAGCCTCATTGCTATTTCCTCTTTCCATTGTGGCTGTTGTCACGGTATCATTAGAGTTCGGCCCATCATCTGTATGAACTCTCCCAAGGGTAGGAGGCTTGTCCCTACATAGCGACATCAGTAGGTCTCCTCCTGGGAGAGATCCTGCCTGTCTGGAAAGGAGCTGATGAATGATGTGCTCCTTCTAAAGGAGCTTCCAGACTCAGCTAGCAAAGCCCACTTCAGCAGATCAGTTGGAAGTAAACAAGTAACCTTTCCTACCCAAAGATGACAGAGACTCTCACCATATAGAAACTATTACAGGACCCATTTAAGGTTGGCAAAAAAAAAACAATGCACGTGTCAAAAGCATTCTGTACCCTGCATATAATTTCCAGGAGGGAGGGATATTTTTCAGCTGAGGGAGCAAAATACACCTCAGGCAGGCAGAGGTAAATGAGAGCCTTTTCCCTTGTGCTGAGTCCCAGGTGGAGAGTCAGGCATGCAGAGGAGGCTGGGACAGACCACCCAGGCAGCCAGCGCTGCCACTGCATCTGGGCCAGCCGCAGACCTGCAGTCCCACGACAGCCCAGCTGGGGCCCCGAGGGCAGCTTCTGTGCCGCTTGCCTCGCTGGGACAGAGGGCCATCTGCTTACCCATGCCCCTGCTGCGGAGACACAGCCCGCAGGGCTGCTGTGACGTGTCCCCGAATCTCCGACACCCCATCTTCTGTCACAGGCGCGCCCTCCTCTTCCGCTCTGCACACGGTGCGGGACGCCGAGAGTTCCAGCAGGGTAGCAGCCTGGTACGCGTGCCTCTGAGCGACGGGTTCAACTTTAATGAACTCCCCCTATTAATGGCCCATGAAAGCAGCAGGGGAAAGCCAATAATAATCCATTTCCCGCTGCTGTAATTATAGGTCTCTCCTGTTAATTAGCATCGTTGAAGTGCTCCATGGTGCCAGCTGCCCAGCAGGGTTAAAGCACACGGTAGATCTTCAGCATACAGAGGTCGTGACCCCACCTGCAGCCACCACTGTGAGCTGACACACATTCGTTTTCAATAATTTCATATAGCTTCAGCCACGGTGTAATACAGCATCCATGTCAAGGTTCTGTTTATGAAAACATATAATTTCATGAATACTAGAAATAAAATGTCATTGAGTATCGTGGCACCTGCAAGCTGTAAAGAGGAAGCTGGGAAAAGAATGAGAATCTGAAATATATAGAAAACGCTGTTCAAAGGCCTACAGAAATGTGTGGAATAATCATATGAAGATTGGCTTTATTCACAGGATTAATTAGAAAGGCGGAGAAGATGGATGAGGAAACGTTCTCACCGTCAACACATGCTGGTCGGGCACGGGTGGTCCCAGCTATCTGGCCTCTCCGACAGGCACACCTGGCCGTCTGACGTGCAATGGTGCGCCGGGGCTGGCTGCTGTCCCGGTTCAGCATCACAATCTCACACGTGCCCACAGCTAGCTGACCTGCAGGGCATAGGGACAGGGCCAGTCAGGCTGAGGCAGCGGTCCGAGAGCGGCCTGTGCCAAGTTCAATTGACACGAGGCCGTGTGGGAACCATTTGTCTTGTGGGGGACCACAATGATAACCACAAAGAAAAAATGCTGCAAGCAGACAGGAGTATTAATGTTTATATTACATTTAAAAGGTGAGGGCTCTAGAAACACGGTCTTGTTTTCATGATAGGCCAGTTGCCTGGCAGTGAAGGAAATGCAGGGTCTACATTTCAGCTGAACTACCTCCACAGTCCTGCTCTCTCTCTTCTCCCAGCTCTCCTCTGTTGTTCCTGCCAGGACGGGGTGCCAGCCAGGCTACTGGACCTGGTCCCGCGTCACAAGCCCAGATCAGCTGGCACTGGCTGCCATCCCCAGAGCTCCGCCTCTTTTGTTCTTCCACCCTGATACATCCCAGTCAGTGGAACAGTCATACCTGCTTTAGATGCTTTTCCCTCCCAAAAGACAATGGTTCTCTTTTGAACTATATTTTAATAGAACCAGAAATTGGATGTGAGCATGTTTTGATCAGTAAGAGAAATCAACAAAAACCAAACAGACATGCAAACTTGGCGTGTCTTCAATGCATTAATTCTCAAGTAAACCTGTGTAAACAGCCAACATGATTTTAGGGTACAAGATGGACGCGATCATTAGCCCCAAACTAAGAATTCCTTTTCACTAATTAATAAGCCTAAACAAAGTTTCTCTCCTTAGAACCACGTCTGTTAATCCAGAGTACCGATCTACTTTAGGCCATTCCTGATATAACTCACTAAATGTGGAGCAACAAAGTTTTGCTAAATGTTATAGCACCAAGCGGTGGAAAACAGATGTGGTGTTTTCACCAGCTCAAATGTTGATCCTCAGACCAAACTGGCTGCTTTTGAGGTCAGTAAGGCCTCAAAATGGGCTCTTTCCACCTTTCGGTTTTAAATGCATTTGCAGCCAGGTGTAATCTCACTCCACGCAGAAGATGAGCAAGTTAACTCTTAGTGTCTTGAAAGGCAATGCTGTTCATTCCATTTTTGTTTTGCTTCCCTGAATCCTCCACTCGGTGCCCTAGTGCAGGCCCAGGCTGCAGGCTGTGTGCCTACAGACGGCTGTGCCATCAGATATGAGTGCCCTCTCTGTGTTTCTACAGCTAACTGATGAATGGGTTTTATGTGATAAGACCCAGAAAAAAAAAAAAGATCAGGGCAGGGAATGGGGGGCAGAGGAAGGAGACACTTTCTAACGTTGCCCAAGCTATGACAGGCGCTCCATCACGCAGCACACACTTAATTTATCTGGCAGGAGTTTTCTGTCGCTTTACTGCGTGCAGCTGCTCGGCCTTATCTCCGTTTCAGACGAGGAAGACCAGGAGGATGAGGATAAATATGTCAGGGGGAAAGAGCGACAGCAACAGGGGTCAATAGCATTTGCTTTAAATACCACAAAGAATCAATTGCTGGGAGATTAGCTCCCACCAACACGCCGGGCCTCGGTGAGTGAGCGGGATAATGTTGTTATTTTGGTTCTCTGGGTGCATGTGTGTGCGTGACATTTGTGGGAGGAATTCAAAGGGCCCCCATGAAGTTCTGCCGGTGTGTGTGGGACAGAAGCATTTGCATAATGGGTGACTGTCTCTTCCCATCTGTGCCACGATGTGCCAACGCACTTCCCAGGAAGGTATTAATGCAAGTGCATACTAAGCAACTGTTTTTCACAGAGCTTCATGCTGCTTTAGATCTGACAGACCTTCTTTTGCGTACATCAAATCTGATAATGCAGCACTTTGGCACGTGCTGCTGTTGCATTGTCTGCTGCAGCTGCTCTGCGGAAGGCACTGTATTGTGCTGCACGAATTTTCAGATGTTTTATAATAATCGATGTGTGTGGGTGTGTGTTTTTGCATGAGCCTCTTGCCAGCACATCCGTGTTTTCTGCGACCATGTGGGGCCTGTCAACACAAAAGCAGCAGCCCGCAGGCAGGGTTCTGGAGAACGCTTGTTTTTCAGGCAAGCAGCGAGGGTAATGGGATGAGAGGAGAAGGGAAGCATCGAAAGTGAAAATGAGAGAGAGAACAGGAAATTCCCAGGCATGTTCTCTCAGAGAGCCGCCATTGAGCAAAAACGTCACGTCTGTTTGCCCGACAGCCCCAGCCATGTCTGTCTCCACAGTTACATCTGTGTTCACATCTGCCAACACGCACACCCCCCCCCCCAACCCGCGGTGCCAGCAGCAGGGGGTGGGAGAGCAGACCAGGCCAGAATCAGCATGACTCCAACAGCTGTCACCAAAACCCGGTGCAGAAGAGATGAAAGCTCATGCTTTACGGTCTCTCTTAGCTACGTTTACACATACGTTTCATTGTTTCTCCTGTGTAGCCCATCCTGTTTCACACTATTGTGTGAATGTTTCAGCAGTAACCCGTACAGTGCTGACAGTTGTATAAGACCATACAAGCTGTGGCTGACTGCGTTGCCCACACCTTTTATAAGTTGTGTTATTTTTAGTTGATGCAGGATGAGAATCCACACCTTTAAATCTAAGGCCATAGTTTTCTCGTGGAAAAGGATGGTAGGCTCCCTTCAGATGAGAGCCTATTTCAGGTGGAGGACTTTAAGTGTTTTGGGGTCTTGTTCACGAGTGATGGAAAAGGGGATTGTGAGATTGACTGTAGGTTGGGTGTGGCTTTTGTAGTGAGGGGGGTGTTAAATTGGACCTTAGTGGTGAAGAGGGAGCTGAGCCATAAAGCGAGGGGCTTATTTTTTGGGATTGGGTGAGGAGCTCTGAGGTCTTGGAGGGGCTCGGAGTAGAGCTGCTTCTCCTCTCAATTGAGAGGAGGCAGTTGAGTTGGTGTGGACACCTGATAAGGATGCCCCCTGGGATACTTCTATTGGAACTTTACCAGGCATGGCTTGTTGGGCAGAGGCCTCAGGGCGGACCCAGGACATGCTGCAGGGATTATATTTATCAGCTGGCCTGGGAACAGCTGGGGATACCCCAGAAGCACCTGGAAGAAGTTGCTAGGGATAGCGATGTCTGGGCATCTCTTCTCCTCCTGCTGCCACCGCAACCCTGAATTGGATAAGCAGTAAAGTGAATGGATGGATGGATGTTTTTAGTTTCCCCTGCAAGTACTCTTCCATCATGCTTCAGTCTGCAGGAAACATTATTCAAAACTATGATTTGGAACAAGCAGCTGAAGTTCCTATGATTCCCTTGATTCCAAATCCCTTCATTATATTAATACAGGAAAGAAAAGGTTTTTCAGGTATCCAATCCCTGAAGGACTCAACAATGTCAGCTCCTAATTATATAAAACAAGCCATGTTCAACTTGGATTCATAAGCACCACAACTACTACCCTACATCCATGTAACTCTGTAACTCTTGCACTGCAATAATAAGGTTCCTATTAATGCATTAGCCTTGTGTAAGAGCTGACAGACTCCAGCGGATGCCATTCTAGACTACAGTTAAAGCTAATTAATTTCTGTCAACTTGTCACCAGAGCTGGTAAACATGCGCATATTTAAGACCTTAATGGAAATCTGACAAAGGCACAGAAACAGCATGCACCAAACATCACTAAACAGCTCATAGGACTTTCACAAAAAAATAACTGAAATCCTTATTTATTGAAATACTCTCTATATTTGCAGAGCTGTAAGCTGGTAGCTGTGTGCATGGAAAAAAAAAGCTGTTGCTGAAATAAAGCATGGCACATGGATATGTTAAAGCTGTGTGCATTACTCGTGCTGATTTAGTAGACATCAGTGTTGGATTAACTTCAGCTAATGAGATACACGTTATTGCTAGATAGATGCACACTGTAACAAATCATGGTCTTCCACCATTTGCGTCACTCTCAACAGATGCCTCCCTTTAGCACATTGATGAGGGTACAGGCATTGTTTAGCATTGCTAAACTGATGATCAATGAAGATAAATCCACAGCCGGTCTTAACTAGCTTTACTGTAAAACTGAAATAGAGATTTGCAACCCACAACATTTCACAATTCCACAGAGAGCTTTGGCTATTATTTCTCCTCCTGTACTTTGTGTTTTTGTACAAAACACTTTGTCTCTTAGTGAAAAAACTATTGTACCATAACTTGCCAGCTTGTTTGTTAATTTCATAAGCACTGCCGATTTCTTGGTTCCTCTCTTCCATTGTTGTCTGGTTTTATCTTTAACTTCAAACATCCACCTGCTGTTAATTCTGTAACATCTGTAACTTCATCCTGTAAAGCGCTTTGAGGCAACCTGTTGTGAAAGGCACTATATAAAAAATTAACTGAATAAAATAAATGGAATTGATTTATGAGGCAATATTTTTACTGAGAATGGAACTGTCCATAGTGCTGAAACAAGTTCCATTTCAAAAACAAGGGAGAACGGTCCAAAACCCACGGCTGCAGTTAGTTTTCACAGTTGTATGAAAATGTTACATTTTCAAAACGGATAGTCAGAGGAGAGCACCCTGTGATCCCTCAGGGAACAAGAACACAAACTGAAAATCTACCTCTGCTAATACCTTCAGTCACACTCCTGATTCCTCCAATATCGTCTCCTCATGTGGTGCCAAAAGCATCATCCCACTCACAGACATTAAAGACATCGTTCATTTTATGGGTGGTTAAGATTTCAAGAAGAACCCATTTGCTCTCTTCCATAAATGCAGAGGTAGGGATTGCAGCTGATGAGAGAAGTATGAATATACTAAGGTCTGGAGATATAAGCACCAACCCACTTAGGTCTACACCATCTTGGGTATGTGAGTACTTGACATTCTCTGCTCCAATGCTCAGCCTCTGTAATGGCCTTCTGTTCAAACAACAAGGAGTTAACAGCAAAACACAACAAGCATGCTTCTGAACACAGACAGTGTACTTTCTCCATTTGTAACATTATGAGAAGTGAATACAAGCCATTATGAATGTCTGTTGCAAGTGCAGACTAGAAATCCATTTGAAAAGGACTAAGAGTAAAGGCATATTTACCATGCATCTCTGTAAGCTAGAATGAAAGAGGCCAGGAATGCAATACCACCAGAAGTAATCCTGAAAGACTTATCAAAAAATTCGTTTTGTTAATGCAAAATTTAAACATTCAAAGGACTGAAAACATCACATGGATTGTGCTTATTAAACTTTGACAACTCTTCTATATAACCAGGGTAAGCATAGCAATACAGATGTATAGCTTGCAACTTGAATTCACAGGCTTGGAAAAATCATATGATTGAAAATAAAAGTCATCATCAGAAACATGTGAAATATCAGCTTCCAAGAATCCAAATATATTTCTTCCAATTTTCCCATAAACAGTCTCTCTGTTTTATAGCTTCATTATATTTTTGACAGGACCAGTGGTTTACACTGAATTTATGACAAACTTCACCATGGCAAATAAGACCCCAAATTCCCTCTAGTTGCTGCCTCCTAAAAGAAAAAGCAGTTTTCATTCTCTTTTTAACCAACATATGTGCTTCATTTTCTCTGAGAGATAAACGCTTTTCTGGAGTGGACATCATATTTGAAATTCTTATCTGTACAGAAGTTGTCTATTTGTGCAATTTGTGTTTTTATTAAGATCTACAAAAATCATCTGCTCAAGACCATTTTCCCTCATTTAATTAATGTTTAGTTATTCTACTTTATTAAAAACACCAATGAAAAGTCACTAAGTCTAAAGGTTTAATGGTAAATACAGGAACCCAACAGAGGAGCTTGGTTTTAACCTCTCACTGATTCACCCTGCAACTGTAAGTTACCTCCCCAGGGCACAAACATGGACTTTACAAATATCAGAGTCCTTCTCCTGGAGAAGGGATTCCCAGCACAGCATTTGACCTCTGAGCAGACTGCAGGAGCAGTTAGTAGGGTGTTGGTTTGAGCACCACACCGTCTCAGGTCGCCTCTCTCGATTTCTGCTAGGTTTACCTCCGGTCTTAGTCTAGGATCTCCCTGGGCAGTCAGTCTGTTTTCTCACAGCTGAGGAAAAGTATGGACTTCTACCACTAAAGTTACAATTCTAAATAAAAGATCAATATCAAATGAAATTAATAATATCTTAAAATCAGGGTGTAGCTTCCAATGTCCTACCACATGTTTATTTGCACAAAGGTTTTTATTGCTTCTTGTATATATAAGTGTTTTTCAGAATGCTTCATTAAGTCTCGAACTCCATCATTTTGACTTTAGCATCCGGTTTTCAGGAGTCTGAAAAGTTTGGCTGTCTACATGTGGATTATCTGCGTTTACTTGTTTCCCCTGACTTCCAGTTGTACTTTTGCTGGCTACATGTGGATCATCTGTGTTTACTTATTTCTCCAACTTCCAGTTGTTGTACTTTTGTTTCATGTGTATTTTTGCCCTCTGATCACTTTCCATTTTCTGCATTTGCTGGTGTTTTGAGCTCTACTCTATTCTGTTTTTATACTATTATCACTTGTCAGTTAAACACTGCATTTGGGTCCGGTCCAAAAAAACATAAGTGTAGGGATCAAATCATACATACTGACTAAATAAAAATATAAAGCACAAATTGACCTCTATATTCTGGCTTAGATGCTATGTGTTGCATTATTCACAAACACATCACCATAGTAATCACAATATTACAGTGTATAAAACATACAGAATTCTCTCTGACAAAGCCTTAATATATTCCTTAAGCACTGACCTCTGACTAGGACAAGGACTGTGTAGGTGGGTGGTCACATTGCTGGAATAGCTACACTGAAAACCCTGCCATTTTCAAATTTATTGTTAAATAAACAGGCAGCGTTGGGAGCACTGACAGGCCATCCATCTGCCTCCGCCAGGGCCCAATGGCAAGTGCAAAACAGGCAACTGCACTTTGATTTCCTGTCGCCGCCATGACGGATGGTGCGGCTTTGTGGGAGAGCTGTCACCGGACGATTCACGGCTGCTGCGCTAAGAGCATTTCCTCGTTACCGAGTTGCCGGAAGAGCAAGTAGGAAGTGACGCGAAAATGCAAACGGCTGACATCAGGCGCAGAGCGGTATCATCAGACAAAAATATCAAGCAGGTAAAAACCCAAAAGTTCATAAACATGTACAGTTCACAGACAGGCTTACTTCATTTCATAACAATGTCATGCACTTGTTAACTTTATAATATGAATATATAATAATTATACATAATTACCATAAACATCACAAATACTACCAACAATATTTCTGAGCTATAGAAGAATATCAGTACAGATGTACCCTTCTAATGCAGATAGGTGTGCATGAGTAGTGCAACAACTTTCTCTAAATTAGAATACTATTGCCAGTATTTTTGGAATCCTTCACTACATTACTTGCAAAATACATATTGGGCAAAGGTTTTGCAATAAACCTTAATTTGTGTATTGATCAATCATTAAAATCAGTATTTATTTATTTTAAATATGTAGCCATTGCTTTTAAACACACACAGTCATGGTTCAGAAATAGCTTATTGGCAAATTTTTTTGCAGGCAGTTTCATGAATAAAGGGTTTCTGAAGGGACGTAATCCAGTCTTTTCTTAGCTATTGGCCTGCATGTTCATTACATATCAGGAATTAAAATCTTCTGCCAGGGAAACCTTATCAGCACTGTGTTCACAATGGTCAAGGAACTATAATGACTTTAGCTGAGGCAGTCAGAGCCTGGGGAGGTTCTTTGATTAAATCCAGTTGAAGGTGGCCAGAATCACAGGGCTGTCTCTATGTATACACCTCTTTTAGGTAAACGCTTATGCGTGCACGCACACACACACATACACACTTACACAAGCACACACACACACACTCTTTCTTTCTCTCATGCACACACACACCCACACTCTTCTCTCTCATACACACACACACACACACACACGCTCATACACTCACAGTCGCTCTTTCTCTGACGCACATACACACACAATATATAAAACTGGAGGCTTCGGAAGGATTAATTTGGGGCCAGACTGAAAAATAAATATCTCTCCACCCAAGAACCGAACAGGTTCCCTTTCACTCGTTGTTGAAGATTTCACACGCTGTTATTGTTTTACTTCATTAACATGAATTCCAGTCTAAATGCTTCCATAAATGTTTGTAAAAACAGATGCCATTTGTTAATTTAATAAAATTAATTGAAATTAAAATAGAACCAAGGGTCAAAATATTATAATAATTAGTAAACCAACAGCATAGCTATTCATCCATGCAATAATTTCATTAAGATTAACATAATCTACTACATATGTTATCTACTGTAATTTAGTTGTTTATATTAAGGGTTTTTGACATAGCAGTAGATAAATCTAATCCCAATAGACACACACCATCTCTAAGCCTTTAGAAATCTTGATTAAAGCTGATGAATTGCTTGCTGGCCTCTGGTGAGGTTCAAGTCTCACACCTTCCTCTCTTAGCTTCATGTAATAATATCTATAATTTTTACAGCCCAATTGGATAGGTGACCTGTGATCAGCCTAACTCTGAGCACTTCTCACGATCTCTACCAAACAACAAGGTTTCAGTCACACATAACATATTTAGATACACGCAGTTACTTCTGCCACTGAAGATCTCTTTCCATAAGCACAAAAGAAAAATATGTATTTTTTGTTGTTTATAGTTCACCAAACACTAAGGTAAACATTTAAATTTAGGAGTTAAAAAGGATGTGGATTAGACCTCAGAAGCAGAGACAACTTCACAATCAAAGACAATGCAGACTAGTTACTGCTGGTTTAGTAATTATTAGTAATTATAATATCTTTGTTAAGAGGACTAAATCAAGCAGGCATGTTGTAATTCTCGACTGACCTCCTAAACGATGGTATTTTGCAGTGATGACAATGTAGCACATCACAGAGACTGGACACGCCCGCATAATGTTCACGCCGCCTAAGAGGCATATGCAGGTTGTTCAGTTTCAAATCCTGACGTGAGCCTTTAAATGACACTCACGTGAGTCTCTATGAACATAGCTACCACGGTAGTTCTCTGGATTTAGAACTAACATTACCGTGATATTTGGCGTCGTGGAGTTGCTGCTTTCACTTCTGAATTCTGTACTTAAATTGCGTTGTAGCCTACGCAATCCTAGGGTTTGGAAAGTATCGCTGACCCAGCATTTCCTAAAATAAAAACACTAGCACGAATGGGTGTGCAATATATAACACGAAATCTGACCACTCGCATTTAGCTGATTTGAACTTAGACTTCTGCGAAACGTTATGGATAGTCTACAAAAATAGTAGTAATAATAATAATAATACACAAAAATGTAAGAACCGTTGCTTGCGGCGATTGATTCTGTTGCCAGACGGCGAAGTATGTGGACCTGTCTGCCGCAGTCGGGCGTCTTTCCTTCAGTTCAAAATTTTTTATCATTGCTAATTACCCGGAGCTCAGGGGAAAAAACGATGCATTTCCCTTGTATACTGATCATATTTCAAAACTGAATATACTAAAACATTAAACATCCCTTCACACCATACCTATTTGGCAACCATAAAACATTCCTAGGAAGAATAATTAAATGAAAGTGTTGGTAAAATCACAAATTAAAAACGACAATCACCTCCGATTTTTTAAAACTGAGTTTAAAATGTAAGGTATGTACATCAGTTTTTGGTTGTCTTAAAAATAAGCAAACAAATAAATACGTGTATATGCCAGGTGATCAAAAACAAGTTGCACAAAATCTGCAACTTGTGCTGATTTTCACACACGCATAAGAAATTATTTAAAGTAAATGCATTCTTTTGGTGTTCCAAATGTAACAGAGACGTAGGTTTATCCCACTTATACGTTACGAGGGACTTTACAGATACTTAGCTATTATCACTACCATTAGCAATCCCTTATTTTACAAACAATATTAGCATTATAAGCAAAATCGGTACGATAATAGTCCGCATAATAACCCGAAATCAGTAAAAGCGAGCTATACTTCACAGAAGTGATGCAGCTTCTTGACTGCATATTAAATCCCACCTTTTTTGGCTGCCCCCCCACACACACACACAAACACACGCGCGCGCGCGCGCATCACACACCACCTCCACCATCATGCAGTTTATTTAGAATAAGTACGTTAACTACTTGCCTTCTCTGAGGAGGTGGGCGTAAATCACCCACAGTAAAAGCAGGCAGCAGAGTGATGCACCGCTGCCGGCACAAAACGTTCTCACCCCAGCCTGCATTCTTTCCCGTCCCAATGGATGGCCCACCAGTTCCCTTAGTATTTGGTGGTAGGGGTACTAGCCCCTTCCGGTGAAAAAGAAGAGTTCGCCTTTTTAACAGACAACTTAATAGATCAAAAGTTACCAAGCGTGGAACACGATTAATCGAAATCTTTATCCGTACGGTGTTAAGGGTCTTTGCTCGGATCCATGTAATTAATCACCAAATCAAAAGAATTGTTTAAAAAAGAAGCTTGTCCGACACACCGATGATGGTTTGCGAGAATACTGCAGATATGATACTTATTGAGGTGTTTTCGTCCCTTCTTCGATTTCCGAAAATCGCTTTTGGATGCGTTATTATTGAATAATTGTGTAAACATAAGCACTGGCTCTTGCAGCAGAAACGCTAATCCTATAATACATAAAAACAATAATTTGATATTGTTCTATGTGTACATTTTATTTTTACTGCGCAGTTTTCTTGTGATACTGTTTTTTTTTTTCTTTTTCGTTCGTCCTCTTTAATCGTATAGCAACATTCCAGTTTAGGAGTCTGTGAATAAAGTGATTCCTGGAGTCACTGCAGGGAGATGCTGACCACAGGTAAAACAGCTGCGGTTGTCGGAGGAAAGCACTGCGGGCTCCAGGGCTGTCAGGCACGGAGGGGGAGCGTCCTGTTCCCCTAAATATACGTATAGTCCTCGGCGCTCACCCCCAAGGATAGCTGTCCTCCAGCGCTCCAGCAATACTTCGATTCCACTCATTTCACATCACGAGCCTGCCTTCACCTCAGAGACAACACAGAGAGAATAACATAAATACATGAAATCATTTTAAGGAGGAGTACGTATAACGACATGTAGCTGCGTTTCTTGCAGCGTTTAACGTATGATCTTTGTAATACTTCCCATATGTGACTGAAATGTATAGTATTTGATGCCATATTTGAAATGTTTACTTTTAAATGGTCAGTAAAATAACTTTAGAAGATATCAACATTTCTAATAACAGCAAGTTTAAATATATTTTTGTGTATTTTTTTATGAAGGATCCAAATGCTACGAAAATTGGCTTTTAAATGACAGGCTTTAAATGTATCATTTAACATCCTTAAAAATTGAATTTATAGCTTCAACACGAAATAATTTTGCGTACAGAACATGTAAACGTGTATAATGTTTTAAAATCACACATACTGGTTTATAAAACACTGACAGACATACATGCATAACTGTACGGCGCTAGAAGAAATCTAATATAATCAAACTTCAAACAATATTGGCATCGGAGCGGACGGGCGCACCTGCAAGCTGTTCATTTCTGAGACCGTGCCGCGATCTAAGCGGAGGATACAGAACAGCAGGACTCGAGTAGCATCCTGCAGTCAGATCTGTAGCCTACTCATCCGTTTTGTTGCTCGGTATACTCCTAACTGATTGACTATTTATTGTAATATACGAATCAAATGGGACTAGACATTCTTTAGTTATCTTTCCGATAGTAAAATTGCCATCAGGGCAGCACCGCAGTACTAAGTTCGTTGTTGGGCTGGTTCTCGGAGAAATGCAACAGGAGCGTCTTAGGATTTGCTACGATACGACGTACATTCAGTACCTGCGCATTTATGGAGAGCCCATGTTATCACGCAGCCAAAATTTCTGTGCTGTCATATGTATAGGTAAACACGGACAAGGTCATCATAAGTCGAAGTGATTTGCAAAAACGCTGCGCAGTTAATACGGTCTCGTCGGTCTGTATTCCAGCCTTAACCAGGCTGATACTGGTGCTTTTTAAATATTTTGCTACACGAAAGAGTTCGTCGACTTCCGACAAAGACTTCACTGCATCGTACCTTAAATCGGTGACACCGACAGTGGACTTCTTCCATCTTCTCATGCTTTTAAAATTTCCTGTCTTCTACTTCTTACAGCCTTATTTCTGGAGTCTTAAAAATACGGCCAGTCCTCAGCCAGAAAATGTGTATTCAGAACATCTGTCGTGTAGAGCAGCACGATGTACGGATTCTCTTTTTTCCGATTATGCCATAAACAAGAAGAGATGTCTTGGACAGTTCTTCGACATTAACGAGACGGCTAGCCACCGTTGTGATAAAAGGCTAGAGCTACAATCTCCACTCTTTAAAGAAGGCATCCGAATAACTGTGCCACAATGCCGCTCTGACTAGCCTGCTGCATGGCAGGGAGAGAGGGCGGGCGGAACGCAGTGTCCGCTACCGCAGATGCATGTTTATACCCCGAATAATGAGCCGTCCAGCCCCAAAACTGCTTATGTTCTTCACGATTCCAGAATGTTATGAAAAAACCAATACGTACCAGTTATTAACTACGTTTTACATGTAGTTTTTGCACAAGTTTAATTAACTGATTCTGCTTCTATCGACTGCAAGTATACACACGATTATTTGCTAAGAAAAATAAGAAAGTAAGATACAAAACGTTTGTTCAATCACCCAACACTGACTACTGTGATGCAATTTTAAATGAATGTGGTGTACCCTCATTTATTTTTTACTTATCAAGGTGAAAACTGGAGAAACCCCCCCCCCCTCCCGCCAACAAAACGCTTTTAAAATAGCATACAGTCTTTTTATATAAGAAAAACGCGAAAATTCTGACAAGGCCTTATATTTTGTATTTAAATACTATAACCACCTATCTAAAGATCTGTATGTCTGGCTGTATTACAGTTAATATTTATAAAGCGTACGTTAAAACCGAATATTTACGCGGCCTATAATATAATCTCATAGAGCACTCTTTATTTAACATGGACACTGAACATCCTGCTACACACAAATATTATCAACTTGAAATGCTTAAAACATATCCCTGATTATTAAAAGACTGCCATATAGGCTACTTGATTTTGGAACCTGCACTTGTTGAAACATTTCAGTCAACCTAACATTGATTTTATTTATTTACACCAAGGTATAGAGTTTCTATGGTTTTTCTTTTATATATAAACAGTCGTATTATGACATATCTTCATAGTGACACCAAATTAATGAGGACAACTGGTATGGCTAATTAACGGTTTTTATTTAACACGCAGTCTCACGTTAAAGCTGCGGCTCCCACACATACAGAAACAGGAGGATAAACATGCATGCAGGACCGCGTGAATGTGGGGGGATCCACGCTGATAGCCGTAAGCAAACAGGTAGACATAATGTGGAAACTACACTAAACACAAATACCATGGGATGAGACGCGTAAATTATGATGATCAACCTATATTTTAAAAACACGTTATCTGCTTATAATCTTTGCTATCTAGCGTGTGTCACCAGCAGGTTTAGGGCATAATAAACCGACTGGCTCACCTAAGCCTCACCGTTGCAGGTCAGTTCCCACGAGCAATTTGGAGTCTCCACTTCGTACTATGCGTACATTAGTAACGTACAAATTAAGCCCGCGTAAAGAAATGGAAACTATATGGAGACTGCTTCGTGACGGTGTTACATGTATATAATATATGTTACCTGCTAAAATACTAGGCAGATTAAAACGTGTATGTTTTCAAGTGTACTGTACAAAAAAGCTGTGTACATTGCCTACCTAATGAAATGTATCAACAACAGCAGCAGAATGAACAACAACAACAATAATAATAATAATTACTCAATGATAACAGAATTATGAATTACTACCTCATAGAATTATGTCATGCATGTTTTGCTTGTCTGTAGATCAGTTAAATATCTGCTTCTTTGAAAACGTTCTGAAGTCAGAATTTTCTGAAAAGTAAACATCCTTATTATTAACACTGTTTAGGCCTGTATTGTATTTGTGATGGTTATTATTGTACTGATTTACTGAAAGTGTTTCTTGGCTGGATTTGTAAACTCGACCAAAGTAAACACTTTCTAACTTTCAGAAAGACACAGTCATTTAAAGACTGTGAATGACTGTCGGCTAGACCGTTTCGTTTGTGTTTTAATGCCATCTTTTGTCACAGGATTTTTCTTTCTTTCATTGATGTGAAATGCCACAGTGGTGCATGGGTTTGGTGTGCCACCTCATGGCACTATGTCAAGTATGGTGTAGAGATTTGCCCATCATTGGAACTGAATTGGTTTTGCACAAACCAGAGAGGTGACAGAGAGATACCACATCACTTGAACTGTGTCTTTCTGGTACACAAAAAGGAAAGCCATGAAGCCACACATACGTGTGAGTATACAAACCCAGAGCCCTGGGGGTGCGGTAGCGCAATTTTACATCCTCACCTGCTGAGTGGTGCATCCTGGACTCCTTTATTTGCTAGGTAAATGGTCTGAATATACCATCATATTGATTTCCATTATGTGTCATTTATTTTCTTGGAAAGTATTTTGCTAGTTTAGTTTGCATTTTCAAAGGATGGATTTAACCTTACATTTTATAGCCTTACCTTAGGTTTATTGTCTGGATTTAACCTTACCTATTTATTCCAAGAACTGTAATTCTATTGAAATAACTACTAATGTGCCTTGAGGCAACTCTGCTACAAAAGGTACTATATAAAAATAAATTGAATTGAATTATCTATGCATTGTTTTGTATAGAAATTCCCGTAAAGTGCCTTTGGGTAACTCTGTTGTGAAGGCGCTATAAAAAATAAACTGATTTGTTTTTTTTATTGCTTTAGTGTTCCCTGTTGTAGTTTGAGCTCAGTCTTGGATGTGCTGTAAATTAAAAGGAAAATGTTTATGTAATTTAATGTTATTCAGATACCGCATAATAACTGAATATCAAAGGGCGTTTAACTCAATAAATATAGGCTATAGACAAACTTTTAACATAAATTAAAATATAAAGAAAATACATCTATTTGCAAAAGCAAACATCTTTTACTGTGGTTGTAAAAGACAATCAATACCTTTCCAGAAATTTTTAGCATTGTAGTTATTGTTCATTTTGAGGATTCCCCCCGGAGCCATTGTTACTACTACACTGTATGGAACAGAGTGTAAAAACAGTGTCAAACTGAACTCTGTCATATTCTTCTAGAATGTCTGCACTTGTAATACAAATGTAGTGGCAGAGACCAGCTCTCCCAGCAACAAAGCCATTAGATTGACATTAACATGCTTTTATCCGTCTGGTTTGTAATTAAATGACTCTTGGTCACACTTTCTACTTTCATTTTTGCTTGTTAAGTTGCATTAGAAGACATTGTTTTACGGACTGTAATTCCCGTGAAACTTAGTAATCAGATCATGACAACTCATAACGCGCATGCAACCTGCATTCATGAGTTAACGTTTAATCAGCATCCTTGTGCTGTGCTATTGGAAGGCCTTTCCTTACTGTCACAGAAAACAGTGAATAGTCACTTTGAAAAACCAGTATTTTAGCAATCAGTTGGTTTTATTAAACAAACAGCTAGAGAAAGTTATCTTACCCAATGCAATTTTCTCTTTGTAATATCCCTTTTTTCTCTAATAATCTGTTTCCAAGCCTTCAGAGTGGTGTAGATATTAAACTTGTTATTCCTAAAAGAAGACCATCCGTTTGTACAACTGAAACCAAAGCTGAAATTAGACTCGTGGTGGCACAGGTGTGGAGAAGGAATGCCATTGTTCCACTGTAGGAAGCACAACTCAAATAGCCTGGTGCATCTTGGCCATTCACTGTGTAACGTTTTCCTTAAGACGTGGAGGCCAGCATGAGGCATGTTACAGAGAACGAGCTCAGACACAGAACTGGTTAAAACAAAGTCATGGTTCACAAAAGCTCTTTTATAGATTTCAGTAATATCTCTAGGTGTGTTGTCAGGCGTTGTGTAATCAGATTTGCTGTGTACACCCTCTCACAGTGAGCCAAAAGACTTGCTAACTGAAAGCCTGCCTGTACGAGGCACAGACATTCTGTTGAGTGTAAGAGTGTAAGAGCCACAGACTAGACCCTGGAGGATTATTTAACAGGCTGTACAACAATAAAAAGAGTATGTGGAAACATCAAGGACAAACTGTAATGGTGACCTGGGGGGGTGGGGGGAGGTTGAGAGACAATCAGTCAGCCCTTGCAACAGGACTTGAGTGTCACTTGCATGTAAGTATACTCGCTCTTTTCAGTATTGTGTTCAGTGTCCATTCAGAAGGAAAAAGAGTGAAAACGATCTCCGTGCTTTCAGCCGGCAACATTCATTGCAGAAACTTCCGTGTATTTCTGAATGTTTTGTACCCATGAAAAATGCTGAAATGCCTGTAACTGTTGCCAGATGTCTAGTGCCTGTAGAAAACCTACATTGGCACCTCGTTGAACTTTCACGCACAAAACACGCCTACATGCTCACAGACGTGCATGTATTATAGCCACAGTGTGTCCTCAGGGTCTTCTATTTGCTCATAGTCAAATGCTGGATCGAACACATCGTATAAATGGAATAGCAGGAGTGATAATATTTAGCCCAGTGAGAGCTGGCATTAAAGAGAACACAAAGCAGAGAGCCTCCATTCTCTCCCCTCAATCCACCAGACAACACTGGGTAAAGCTGTCCTACATTTATTCATTTTTGTGATTAATCTCACGGACAAAAAATGTTCATGCTGTGCTGCAAATGAAGGTAATTTAGTGTCTTTTTTAATAATGGTCTTTTATACACTTAACGGTTACATATTTCCATTCCCTTCATTAAGCACATGCACATTTTTCATGTAAATATGTGATTTCACAATTTACAGATTACACCATCTTATGCAAAAATGTCCTCTCTCTAAATTTCATGGAGTTTGTTGTAGTGGTTTATTTTACACGTAAATTTAATCAGGCGGAGTCCCATTGCAATTGCTATTTCAATCAATTGCTGTGGCATTTTCAATCATTGCACCTGCATTTTTAAATCAATCTATTTTTTTAAATAACTACTTAAAGGGAACTGTGGTAGTTAAGCTTTCTCCATTATTTCTCCATGTGATATAAATGATAATTTTTTTATAGTTAATGATTAATTATAATTAATTGTATGAGATGAGCTTCATTTTACCATGGCAAGAAAAATACTAAACAAGGCTATCCATTAGAGGCTATGCACGATGAAACTTAGCTCATTGTTCCAGTTTATGTCACTGCACACTGTGTGCATAATGTGTTTTGCCATTTGCTTGTAGATATTACCAGGTGTACACAGATGTAAAAATCTGCACTAGGACTAAAAATTCATTACCTGTATCAATATATTTAGTTTAACACTTAAAAATAAGCTTCGTGTCACTTGCTGACATTAGCATTACATTAGCTAAAGTATATTAACACAATGAAGATAATATGCCTATGAATTTCTAGCTTTTATTTGCACAGGACAGTGTAATAGATTTGTAGCAGGCTGAGATAGAGAACTCTCATCCATGGGAGGTTCTCAAATCTCAGAGTTAGAAAACTTGGAAAGTAAGCACCATAGATGTACTGCGGTACCCTAAGTTCAGACGTGGGAGATTGATTGATATGCTTGATGCACATGGGTAAAATTTTGATGTTGTCTGTGCATCTACTCATAACTGCCTGCAGCTAAGATGGTTGGTGGTTCACCATGAAAGAATGTGTTTCACATAGAATGTACTAAGGTGCTAGCAGCAAGTGTGCAATTTTTTTCTGTTATGATATCCAGGTATGTACTTGTATCTTCTAAGTTAAACTCTTGAATTTGTGAAAGATAACTGGCTTGGCGAGTATGTTCTGTGGCTTCAACTTCTTTTGCCTCCAAATTTGTCAGAAGACAGACTGAAGTTCTGAGAGAATGTCAGTGGTAAAAATTTAACTCATAATTTGGACATAACCGCTACTACCATATATACATTATATTGCCAAAAGTATTGGGACACCCCTCCAAATAATTGGATTCAGGTGTTCCAATCACCTCCATGGCCACAGGTGTATAAAATCAAGCAACTAGGCATCCAGACTGCTTCTACAAACATTTGTGAAAGAATAGGATTTGAATTCAAGCGTGGTACTGTAATAGGTTGCCACCTGTGCAATAAGTCCCTCCGTGAAACGTCCTCACTACTAAATATTTCACGGTCAACCGTTAGTGGTATTGTAATAAACGGAAGCAACTGGGAACAACAGCAACTCAGCCATGAAGTGGTAGGCCATGTAAAATAACAGGGCGGGATCAGCACATGCTGAAGCGCACAGTGGAAAGAAGTTGCCAGTTGTCTGCAGAGTCAGTAGCTACAGACCTCCAAATTTCGTGTGGCTTTCAGATTAGCACAACAGTGCATAGAGAGCTTCATGGAATGGGTTTCCATGGCTGAGCAGCTGCATCCAAGCCTTACAAGTTAAAGCAAAGCTTCGGATGCAGTGGTGTAAAGCACGCCACCACTGGACTCTAGCAATGGAGACGTGTTCTTTGGAGTGACAAATTACACTTCTCTGTCTGGCAGTCCGATGGATATGTCTGGGTTTGGCATTTTCCAGGAGAACAGTACTTGCCTGACTGCCTTGTGCCAATTGTAAAGTTTGGTGGAGGGGGGATTATGGTGTGGGGTTGTTTTTTAGGGGTTGGGCTTGGCCCCTTAGTTCCAGTGAAGGGAACTCTTAAGGTGTGAGCATACCAAGACATTTTGAAAAATTCCATGCTCTTAACTTTGTGGGAACAGTATGGAGATGGCCCCTTCCTGTTCCAACATGACTGCACACCAGTGCACAAAGCAAGGTCTATAAAGACATGGATGAATGAGTTTGGGGTGGAGGAACTTGACTGGCCTGCACAGCGTCCTGAGTTCAACCTGATAGAACACCTTTGGGATGAATTAGAGCAGAGACTGTGAGCCAGGCCTTCTCGTCCAACATCAGTGCCTGACCTCACAAATACGCTTCTGGAAGAATTGTCAAACATTCCCATAGACACACTCCTAAACCTTGTGTCTGATAGAAGCTTTTTGGTAAAAAGGTGAAACGTTTCTGCGTAAACAAGAAAGAAGTCCAGTTAATATGACTAAACTTCCAGATTAGGCTACAGAAAAATCCATAACTCTACTATATAGAAATACTGTGTGTATTTGTACATATATATTATCTTTTCTCTGTTAAGCTCGGGTCCTCAACCAGAGGCCTGGGAGCTTGAGAGTCCTGCACAGTATCTTGGCTGTTCCTAGGACTGCACTCTTCTGGACAGAGATCTCAGATGTTGTTCCTGGGATCTGATGAAGCCACTCTCCCAATTTGGGGGTCACAGCCCCAAGTGTTCCAGTTACCATGGGGACCACTGTTGCCTTCACCTTCCACATTTTTCTAGTTCTTCTTTCAGTCCCTGGTATTTCTCTGGTTTCTCATGTTCCTTCTCTCCGATGTTGCTATCATTTAGGATTGCTACATCTATCACTACGGCCTTGTTCTGTTGTTTGTCCACCACTACAATGTCCAGTTAGTTAGCCATTACCAGTTTGTCAGTCTGTATCTGGAAGTCCCACAGGATCTTAGCCTGGTCATTCTCAACAACTTTCAGGGGCATTTCTACTTTTGATCTTGGACTTCCAACCCGCACTTGGCACGGATGTTTCTGTATACTATGCTGGTCACTTGGTTGTGTCATTCCATGTATGCCCTGCCTGCTAAATCTTGCTGTTTTGTGCTGGAATGTCTCAGGGGCCTCTTTGCACAGCCTGCCTCTGGGGTCCTGCATGGTGTGGTAGACCCCAGCCTCTACTAATCTTGTACTTAGAGCTTGTTCCTGTGCTGCTATGATTAGTGCCTCTGTGCTGTATTTCAGTTCAGCTTTGCCCAGCCACTGGTAGGAATTCTCAATATCAGCCACTTCTGCCAGTGGTACATACCATGCAAGGGTTTGTCCTTCCATGATGTTTCTTGCTCCTCTTCTTTTGCCATTTCCTCGGGTTTCTGCTGCCTACGGTATTTACTTAGCACATCATCACTTGGCACTTACTCATGGATCTTTGCTGTTTTATCCTAGATAGTGGTTCTGACACTCACTAGTCCTTGGCCTTCTTCCTTCCACTTAGTGTATAGTATCAGGATGCTGGATTTAGTGTGAAACCATCTGTGCATTGTGAGGAGTATCCTAGTCTTGATATCAGTGGTCTCTACCTCCTTTTTCGGCCAGGTTATTATACCAGCGAGGTATCTGGTGACAGTCAGAGGGTAGGTATTGAAAGCCCAGACCTTATTCTTCCCATTCAGCTGACTTTTCAGGATCTGTCTTACTCTTTGTAGATATCTGGCAATTGCTGCTCTCCTTACGGCCACTTCATGGTTCCCATTTGCCTGTGGAATTGCTAGGTACTTGTAGCTGTCCTCAACATCCACTATGTTGCCTTCTGGTAGTACAATCCCCTCAGGTCTGTCTACCTTCCCTCTTCTGGTTACCATGCAGCCACACTAATCCAATACGAATGACATTTTAATGTCATTGTAGTAGATCCTAGTGGGATGGATCAGTGTGTCACTGTCTTGTTCACTCCTGGCATACAGCTTGATGTCATCTATGTAGAGGAGATGTCTGATTGTTGCTCCATTTCGTAGTTGGTATCCGTAACCACTTCTGGCAATGAGGGAGTTCATGCCTATACAGAACAGCAGTGGGGATAGTGCATCTCCTTGGTAGATTTCATACTTCATAGTGATTTGTGCGATTAGCTTGAAATTCGTCTATAGGTTTGTTTTCCACATTGCCATTGAGTTGATCTTAGAGTCCTATTGACGTTGTACAGTTTCAAGCATTCCAGGATGTATGTGTGTGGCATTGAGTCGTAGGCTTCCTTGTAATCAATCCAGGTGGTGCACAGGCTGGTCTGTCTGGTCTTGCAGTTTTAGGGTGACTACTTTGTCTAAATGCTTCCTTCCTGGTGGGTGGCCAGGGCTGTTAGTCTTTGCTTGGTAGTTTCCAAGGTCTCACGTGGGGACACATTGTTGTACTTCTTAGGCAAGCCTTTGCTGGATAACTTTTCTCTGGGCTGCCTCTTCCTCCATGGAAGATACTGCTCCTTATGGCAGTTCATCTTATTCTAATCATAGCCATACATCACTGTTGCTGTAGTGTATATCAGCTTGTTGGGCTCATTGGTGGTAGCCATAGGGATTGCATGTAGTGCTGCATTTACATCTTTATGCAGATGGTTCTGCATATCCATTCTCGCCGTGATCTTCAATCTCAGGTCAGCTCTGATTGAACTGAGCTTGCAGGTTGTTATTAGTATTGGTGCTTGATACTCAGTCTTGGGGTGTGAGGGTGATGATATCCCTCCTCTGACCTGTTGTCCTTGCTTCCCTTGCTGTAGCATTTGTGTTGTACCTCATCAAACTCTAGTTGAGATAGCAGGTGCTTCTTGCGGATGTTGGAACACTGAGCTACTAGTTGTTTTGATGTTAGTGTAGATGCTGGGTTTCAAAGTCTCCATAGGTCCCACATTGTCTGCATGTAGCCCCTCTCACTGGGGTTACTTGTGTAGTGGCATTCCAACAGTTCCTTATTCTCAGCTCTTGTTCCAGTTTCCCACTTGTTACCAGATTGTCCTGATTCCCCAACATCTGACGCAGAATTTGTTAATCCAGGCGATGTCTGAGCCGGCATAACTCTCTTAATTCATATTTTCTCATATCAGAGGTAGGCAGGGTAAAGCGTGAGGAGATCTTGCCTAAGGACCCCATACTGGAGCTAGGCTGCAGCCAGGATTTGGACCTGCGTCTCCTGGGTGTATGGCAGCGATCTTACAACTACACTATTTAGCGTGTATTCATTATTTGTTTATCAACATTTTCTTTCACACAAATTTTATTGTGAGTTACCAATAGCAGCCAGTAGTTTGTGCACATGCAGGTGCTGTTCCCGGAAGTTGTTCCCACTGTAATCCATTCAGTATATGCTTTAATGCATATATTCTATGTCCAAAAATATTAGGGAAATTATATTGACTCCTCTGTAAGTCAGCCTTGTTTTTATAGGTGATTTTTAGAAGCTAAATTTCTCAACTTGTACACGGGTATGTATACTGTGTATTGTTGTTTTAGGTCCATGCTACATACTACAATAGGACATTAAAAAGATATATTGTGTTTTTTTCAAAATTTAGTTAAATGCTGTTCAGTATATGCATGTGACATTCTGTTTTAAAGGTTTGCAACTGACAGTCGTATCCCCTTTGGAACATGAATGTAGTGGACAGACGACCATTAATTAAATTATTATTTTAAAAATGTGTAAACCTACACCACAGTTCAGTGGGTACTACTGTTGCCTCACATTTCCAGGATTATTATCTGGCCCTTGTGTGTGTGTGTGTGTGTGTGTGTGTGTGTTGTGACTGGCTGGTGCCCTGTGCAGGGAGAACCATGGTTGTCTATGAAAAGTGTGATGTTAATGCTCATTTTCTGCAGTTCATCACCTAAGCTGCTTGGACGTTTATGTACTGCTTGCTTCGAAATTAACAGCATTGTCTTACAAAACCTTGCTTTAAAAATTTGGTGTCATCCTAATCTGGACCCAGAAGTAATTAGTAAATATAGACCTATTTCAAATGTCCCTTTTTTTGTCTAAAATTCTGGAGAAAAAAAAAAAAAAGTTGTGGACCAGCTGCAAGTTCACTTGGAGACTAACAGTTTATTAGATAAGTTTCAGTCTGGCTTCTGAAAGGTCACAGCACAGAAACAGCCTTGATTCAAGTGGTAAATGATATATCATCTGATGCAGGCAAGTGTAAAGCGCTTTGAGGCACATTGTTGCGAAAGGCGCTATATAAAAATCAATTGAATTGAATTGAATATTTGTGAAATTAATATTTGTTTCTCCCTTTTCCTTTGACAGCTGTTTGGACACTTAAATTTAATTCTTCATTGAATAAACAGGAATATATGGATACACTTTCCAAATTAACTTTTTACTTTTTAATTTACAAGCATTTGATTTGTAATTACAGGTCGTCGTCGACTTAGACCGCGATCATTTTCGACTGACTGGTCGTAACTCGAGCTATGCAAAAAATACTGTACAAATATTAAACTGTGTACAGTAATGATTATCGCTGATGTCATTAGCTGGGGCTACATTCGTCAGGTTTTAGTCGAACACTGTACAGTATACTAAAGTACATTTAGTTTAATAATAAAAAATCATTGTAAAAACACTGCATACAGTACTATAGTACTATTGGTTTAATAACTGCGGCTGGGGCAGCACTCGGGGAAGTCTATTTTTTATAAACATGGTGAGCTGTAGGCGGCACGGTGGTGTGGTGGTTAGCACTGTCGCCGCGCACCTCCGGGCCTGGGGCTCAATTCCTGCCTTGGGTCTGTGTGCGTGGAGTTTGCATGTTCTCCCTGTGCTTGGTGGGTTTTCTC
>JABJVR010000087.1:4158900-4177511 GCA_025773905.1 Chitala chitala
ATACACATACACATATACAGATCAGCCATAACATTGTCACCACTTGCCTAATATTGAGTAGCTCCCACTTTTGCCACCAAAGCAGCCCTGACCCATTGAGGCATGGACTCTATTAGACCTCTGAAGGTATATTGTGGTATCTTGCACCAAGCCATCAGTAGCAGATCTTTTAAGTCCTGTAAGTTGCAAGGTTGGGCCTTCCATGTGTTCCTCAGCACATTTTTGCAGTGTGGCAGGGCACATTATCCTGCTGAAAGAGACCACTACCATCAGGGAATACCATTTCTATTAAGGGATTTACTTGGTCAGCAGCAATGTTTAGGTATATGGTATGTGTCAGAGTAACATCCACATGAATGTCAGGACCCAAGGTTTCCCAGCAGAACATTGCTCAAAGCATCATACTGCCTCTGCCAGCCTGCTTTCTTCCCATTGTGCATCCTGGTGCCATCTCTTCCCCAGGTAAGGGATGCACATGCATCTGACCATCCACATGGTGTAAAACAAAATGTCATTCATCAAACCAGGCCACCTTTTAACATTGTTCCAGTTCTGATGCTCACGTGCCCACTGTAGACACTTTTGGAGATGGACATGGATCAGCATGGGCATAGTCTGTGACTATGCAGCCCCATATGCAACAAACTGATGCAGTGTGTTCTGACACATTTCTATCAGATCCAGCATTAACATCTTCAGCAATTACAGCTACAGTAGCTCTTTTATTGGATCAGACTACACGGGCCAGCCTTCACTCTCCATGTACATCAATGAGCCTTGGCCACCTATGACCCTGTCACAGGTTTACCAGTTTGGACCACCTTTGGTAGGTCATGTCCACAGCAAACCAGGAACATTCAACAAGAGCTACAGTTTTGAAGTTGCTCTGATCCAGTCATCTAGCCATCACAATTTGGCCCTTGTCAAAGTTGCTCAAATCCTTACACTTGCCCAGTAAGTGACAAAATATTCACTTGTTATCTAATATATCCCATCCACTTCCAGATTCCATAATGTTATGGCTAAGTGATAAATAATGTTAAAGGCAAATGATAAACTGCCAGAGGTGGAAAAAAAGTTTAGGTTAACAAAAACTGAAAAATAATGTTTATTACAGAGTTATACAGAAAGGCCTTTCCCATGAAAGAGGTAATGGGGTAACAACAGTTGTTTTTCAGCAATGCAAGTAAATTAAGACTTGAAAGTTTATGCATTGTGTCCCAATATTTGTTGATTGCCTACAAGCCCTCTGTCTGTACAAAACAGTATTGGAACATATTGTGTTTCTACACCCTCTTAAGCAATATTTGGACAGTATTGTATTTCAAGAAGTAGTATATTGCTCTGAAAATGGTGATAAAAAGGCAATTAACAAATCAAGACAGACAGACCATTATAACCAGTAAAAATGTGGGTCTTTCCTTTATATAAATAGCTAAGAAAGCCAAGGTGTCAGTGTCAGTGAGTACAGTTTCCCACATCATCAAAAGGCACTTAGAAACTGGAGGAAACTCTGGTAAGAAGAGGTCTGGCAGACCCAAAGCCACAATAGAAGCAGAAGACAAGTTTCTGAGAGTCAACAGCTTGATGGTCTGGGGCTCTTTTGCTAGATCCAATGTCGGAAGCTTGCACAGAGTGAGTGGCACCCTGAACCAAAACTACTACCACAGCATTTTGCAGTGCCATGCAATACCCTCTGGTGTATGCCTAGTCGGTCAGGGGTCCATCCTACAGCAAGATAATGGCCCAAAACATACATCCAGGCTGTGTCAGAACTACCTTAGAAGAAAAGAACAAGCCAACAGGCTTCAAATAATGGAATGGTCGGCACAGTCTCTAGAATTAAACCCCATCGAGCTGGTTTGGGATGATCTGGACAGAAGGGTGGAAGCCAAGCCAATGTAAAAGTGCAACACATTTGTGGGAACTTCTGCAACAGTGTTGAGAAGAACTTTCTGAACAATATTTGATTTTCATTGTAGAAAGAATGCCATGAGTGTGTTTGGCTGTTACATCTACAAAAAGTGGCTACTTTGATGAGTCAAAAATTTACATTACAGTTTGTTACAGAAAATGATTCCGTGATTTCTTTTGAATGCCCAGTAGTTTTTGTTCTATGAGACATTAAACTGTGTAAATGTCAGTAAAAACTACAAAAATTGGGGTGTTCTAAAACTTTTGACTGCCAGTATATATAGTATATATAAAGTGTAAAAAGAACAGTGTATTCAGTCAATACACCCCTCACCTTTTGTAATTCTTATAGATATTCGGCACACAGGTCCTTTCTTATTTCCACTGATTCCAAATCCTTTTCTCATATTACTTTATTGACTGGATTTAATTCTAGTGTCAAACATATCCTCTCAGCTTAAAGAACAGAATTAGGTTTACCATCATATATAGAGCAAAGGTTCCAAAAAGTGGAGGACTCAAAGGTCTTGGTCAGCAGGCTGATTCTCTTGTCTGGTATTTTTATACAGCCTGTGGCTGGATTTACATCCCAGCAGAGCCTTTGCCATGTCCGCCTGTAAGCATGGGTACCCCACGCGGGTGTCTACTCCACAAACCCATATGAAGCAGCATTCTTTGGACAGTGGCCTGGTGGCTCAATGGGTAGAACATCAGGCTGGGATGCAGAAGTCTCCTGGTTTAAATCCTAGCCCAGCCACCTGGTGTGTCCTTGAGCAAGACACCCTGCGCTAGCTCATTGTAACAAGTATATGAGATGTTGTAAGTTGCTTTGGATAAAAGTGTCTGCTAAATGACCAATTTACAATGGTCTCAGACACAGTGCTAGCTGTGCCTTCAGTAGGCTCCTTGGTCAATTGTTGCACTGTAGCTGGTCTGTTATAAATCAGGATAGTCAAAGTTGTCCACATGCTTGTAAAGTTATGAGTAATTATATTTGAAAACATCCTCCCTTTATGACATTTCTCCATGTTCCTAAAACGTTTGCAGAGACTTAGTACTGTATACATATGTACAATATATATATAAATAGTGCCACAGCACAAGTTTTTCCTTCTATGAATGAATGCTGTTATAGCATTGAATCTCAGTACAACAGGCAACTTTGAGGACACACTAAAAAAGGGAAACATATATACTCATTTGATGTGACTGTAAAGCATGTGAGAGCACCCTTTGTCCCACGCATGCATGATATGTCAGGTCTGGCCCTCTCAGACCCACCCTCTCGAGCCTGGACCTTTCAGGCCTGCCCTCCTGCACTGCCTGAGCTGTGGTACAACAATTCCCTTTCTTCTTACGAGTCATGCAGCGCTCCGGAGGCACTCCGATCATTCATAATTCAGAGGCTCATCAGGTGTAGTCTGGTTGGTGTGTCGCCCGCATGCTGTTTTTGATGTTGCCTGGGGCGAGACGGTGCCGTGTGACAGGGAGGTGCACAGGCACAGTCCCAGCATAGGGTCTGGGGCAGCCTCCCTCTCCCGACTGCTGGGGGCCATACCCTCTGCGGGGCGGTAGCCACACGGAGCCATCGCACTGCAAATGCCCTCAGGTCAAGTGGGCCGCTCTGCCGATCCTGACTCCGGTGCTTCGTGAGCAGACCAGCCCGGCGCTGGCAGGTTCACCACTCTCCTGCTTTCAAGCGAGGACATCTCCCAAAACCCTTGGCATGAAATATGCAGTAGGGAGCGCCTGCTCTGCTCCCAGCGGACACACTGATATCAGAGTCGAGAAGCTGCTTATCTAACTCCACAGCTTCGGCTAACGTGGCTCCCACGTGGCAGACGATTCCCCTGTTTCCTCAACTCAGTGTTCTCCTGAAGTACAGCCAGTGTGAAATAACAAGGCTGTGTTCCACACAGCAGTTACTGCATTTTCAGTTTTTTTGATCATTGTTTTCTAATTTGTCAACTTCCTTAAGTCTTGAAACCAATTTTAATGTAAAATATGTACAAGACAATTTGCCTTAGCTACAAGTGATACACAAGTGGGAAGGATAAACTATTTAAAAATTGGTTTAGTGCACATGTCAGCAAATCATATGTAATGTTTAACAGTGTTCATGTCTAAATGAAGAAATACTCACATGCATTATAGAAAGGATTGAACACTGTCAAGAATGAACATATTCCATGAGGCGGCTGGTACCGTATCTAGTGGAGCAGAAATACAACTAATTTAAGCTTTGCCAAGTTTGCCCTTTTGACTAATGAATGGTAAATTAGCCACAGAGCTGGGGGGCAATGTAAGCGTTAGATAAATATTTTATGTCAGTCATTAATGACGGATATTTGTCCCCTGTGAAGTGCAATTAATTTGACTTACTGAACATTCTTCATGCTTTACCAAGTCACTAATTAGTCACTATCCACATGCCCTAACCTCAAGTGAAATTTTACTTACTGGCAGATAATTGGGGAAATATTGATTAAACCACACACACACACACACACACACACACACACACACACACACACACACACACACACACACACACACACATATTGTATGTACAGCCAACAATACATTTGACTCACCGTATTATTAAACCTAATTATATTTCAGTTACAAAATTTGAAAAATTTTTCTGAAATATACCAGATAATACCCATTTAAAACTAAATGAAATGGTTATATAACTGTTATAAGAGCTAATAACAGTCTTATCATTTATAAAAAATAAAGCTGCAAAATGTTAAAATTATCAGTTAAAACTCATATGAAGAATTCAAAAAATGAAACACACCACACAAGTCATTTTTTGTTTAGATTACCAACAGCAATAAACAGAATGAACAGCAGATGAGGTAATGAATCAAATATTTCTTCCTTGGGCAACCTGTATAACTGACTATAAAATATTCAGTATGTACTAATGCATGCATACCCCTGTAAGAGGAGATGATTAGTGCAAACCACTAATGTTTTATTCCACTTCAATGATGACAGGCTGCTCGTGAGTCTTTCTTAGCTGCCTAGGTTGCCGAACAGTCAAGCAGACACGCAGCATCTACACAATCACGCAATTATCGGCCCAGCATGCAGTGACGCAGTTATCCTGTACACGGAAAGAGATCAAAGTGCAGTCTGTCCAGCGGAGTTTGCTGCATGTCAAAACGCTGCCGAATAAAGTCTCTGTGCCTCTCCTACAGCGTCGCTCATCAGCCTTCATCTCAAGGAGTAAAACACTCAATAAACAAACAAACAAATGATCCAATTAAATATCTGCAATAAAGTGGAAAAAATGGTTAACCCGTGAGCAACACTCTTTGTTTCACTCATATCTTCTCTGGCTCCCTTCACACAGAAGCAGCACATTGTAAGTGACGCGGGTTGAGACACGAGTGCCGCCAGGTGCCACGTGACCCCTCCTCGTGTGCGAGGGTGCCACAAGGGAGCGGCTGTCCTGGAGGTTTACCGTGACAGAGCTCTGAGAGCACAGATCCTCAGTCTAGCCCAACGGGGATGGGGGCCGGCTGGTCTGAGAGGACTGGTGATATGCGGACATCAGAGCAACAGCCCCCGCGGCAGACATTGGCACAAGCAGACGGGTGCTGCCAGGCTCTGTTAGCGCTGGCAGCTGGTTCCCTGCTTCCCAGACGTGGCACGTTGGAGACTCAGTTTTCATAGACTGGTCAGCGTCCCCCTAGCTCTGCACCCTAGAGCTCCTTCATGCATCAAAAAGCCCCCACAGTGATCTACCTTCACACACCAGTGCAGCTATCTTCCTTGGGAACACGCTTGTTTTACTGATGAACCTCGTTACTCTTGAGAGAAGCAACCCTACAACCAGCTGTAAGTCACTGTTTAAACCATGTATATGAAAATATTTAGTTTTATGTGTGCCACTCTGATTTCCAGGGAAATGGATGTCATGTATTTTTGATGTCCACCTTAAAAGATTTAAATTCGATACATGTCAATTTCTGTATGATTCTCACCATATTACAACATCCACAGCACTCAGTACATGCAGGTTTCCTTCAGTGTTTTTTCCGTAAAGCTGTGAAAGGCTTAATGATATCAGGACCTATGGCAGACCTGGGCATCGGACGGCCCGCGGGCCACATCCGGCCCTTTGCCTGTCCCTGACCAGCCCGTGCTAAGTCATTGGGATATTAGGAATTGAACAAAACTTGTACACTTTATGCAACCTCACTGCTTTTATTTTGAAGGCGACAGCTTTTTTTTTTCCTTTCTCAATTTACGCACGTTTGGCGTGTCTGCAAGCATAAGCTCCTGTTAAAAAAAGAAAGGTTGATGCAGAATGTAGAGTTTTTAACAAGACATAGACTTCGAATTATTTATTTACTGAAGTGAAAGATAGAGCCGTGTGCTTAGTGTATGGAGATCAGGTTGCTGTGTGTAAGGATTACAATTTGAATCGCCATTACAATGCGGTAATTAGACTACAAGCAGAATAGCAGCAGCACTTTGTATAAAGTTAATTTAATGCTGGTCTTTGAAAAACTGCAAAATGCATAATTTCTTCAAAACTGTTCTTGTCATTGTTAATTAAATGATGATTTGATGTTGGCTTTTATACCATGCCTGTTTCATGTTTTCATTGCCCAATCGTAATATCTACTCTTACCTGTAGAAGCTTATCCAAACTGTACAATTTAAAGCTTTTTATAGTGATTAAATGCAGAATTGAGTCCCAGTCATTTATATGGCCCCTTGGCAAAATTAATTGTCCACCCCTGATCTATGGAATTGTGCCACTGTGTTTGAACATTTGTGCATTAACCAAATATTTTTGTATTAACCTGTAAATATACAAAGAATTACAGCAATTGATGAACGTAGTTTTCATGTACCATTTACACATTACTGGTTACTACTGTGCATTTCATTTTAATGTTTAAACACCATTCCTATATCCTAATTTTAACAATAGCTGCAGAAAGACAAAAAGTACCTGGTCTTCAAAGAGGGTGGATTCTTTATGAGTTTATAATACATATGGAATATACATTAGTTTGAGGAACATTGTGTATTAAAGACATTTTTATACTATATAGTAGGTGCTGCTTCATTGCTTAGGCAATAAATGCCGACACAATGTACAATTTGTGTGTTCTTTGTAAGGGAACGTGGCTATGAATACATTAAAATATTTTTTTAAACGAATGACCGTTTCAAGTTAACTTTTAAATCATATGACCATCCCACGTATCACTGGAAATGCTGACCCGTCCTCAGGCTCGTTGGCTCCGCCTGCCCCATGATCTGCAGGCCTTTCCTGACTCAATCAATTTGCCGGTTATCATTAAAACACTGCAGAGCGTGACAGCTGGAGTTTGTTTAATAAGCGCGAGTTACGTGCACGTTGCGTGCGCTCCTCCATGCGGCGTGACTGTGTTCTGTGACTCCCACATTAGCTGCACCAAGGTAATCAGGCAGAGCAGGGAAGACATTTTATTTTTTATTTTTTAAATTTCCATCCTGTAAGAAGTATTTGAATTGCTGCTAAGATGTGCTTTGACGTGCAGATGTTTATCTGGAGCCAGAAGCTCCGGGGGGGTGCGGCGATTGCACGGTTGAGGACACCACGCCACACATTCTCCCTAAAAAGCTTCTGCATAAAGTCTGGGAGCGAGAGGCATAGAGGCAGGCATACAGGGTGGGGAGGGAGTACATGTCTGTAACAGGGAATACAGGACACACACAGTTGGTTGCAAAACTTTTTTTGCAGATCCAGAATTTTGATAGCTTTCTTGATAGTCTATGATGAGAAGTACTACATTATTTGCAAGCATTTCCAGCATCCAGACTCTTCGGTTTTACCTTTCTAAGTGGTTAGCCTGCAGTAATAATTCCTTTGTTCTTAGATCTCCATGTAGCCAAAGACCACATTTACTTCAAAGACCATACCAAAACATATACCTTCTTTTTTGTTTCAAAACCACCTGGGCTTTCAACTACTTGATGGATCTGACAAAAAGTATTGAGTAGAAATTTATTTTTTTCTGTATGTAAATCAGCGTGTACACAAACAAAATTTGTCAATATAGTTAAGACACCATGGCTTCTGTACTCTTACCTTGCAAAGAAATAATTATATGTATGCATATTTTTGTTCATAACCTTGATTTATTCACAACAAAAGCATTGAGTGCTTACACCCATGATTGAGTAGTGACATAAACTCGATCAGCAGAGGCCCAGTCTGTATATTTTCTATATAAACATCTGCAGAATCACATTTATTTCAGTTTTCATAGTTGTACTGGAAGAAATGTTTTTGAAATTATTTCACCAGTGGGTAAAAAATATATATGTCATTAATATTTTATTATGTGGTAGTTTCATTTAGTTGGCATTTATGGCACTGTGACACATCTTACTAGAGGAAGAAAAAAAATGCATCCGAGCATTTACCGATGCTTTAATTATGCTGTTCTGGAGAACTGCCACGGCCTCCTGAGTTTGGGGCTAAACTCTGGGTCAAACTCATAATTACAAAGTGTGAATCTCTGTGCATACTACATACTCAGATTTCAACCTTGTACCTTCACCAGGTTTTTTTCCTACCTGTGTGATGCGTATAAGTTATATAAACATACACACACACACACACACACACACACACACACCTGTGCCACTTCTCTCACTCTGCTCCACCCTGCATCACTCTGCCCTGTGCGAGATCCTTACAGGCCAGCAGCAGGTACAAAGCCAATCAGGGGGAGAACTTGGACTACTAACTGAGATCTTGCCTGAAGGTCCCAGTAGGTTTCCTGCTGGTGCAGTAGCCTACAGCTGCAGTTTTATGGCTTCTGAAAAGTGTGTCTGCTGAACAACACAGCAATAATAAGCACCCTACAGAGAGTACGCCATCCTTCCCTCTATTTCCACCACACTGTTCCCCCAACCACTTACACATCATTGTAGGTATATTTCAGCAAATATTTGGAACAATGCACACGTTTTTCTGAATTTGTCATTGAGTTATTTTAAGAAGCATGCCTCCTAAATGATTTTGCTACACCTTTTTTTTTTAAAGCACCATTTATTTTAGCATGGCAGTCTGAGCACAGTAATAAAAACAGACATGCGGAAACTGGCTATTTCAGCGTTTGCTGAAAGGTGACTGCCCACACTCTTGACGCACGTTTCTTACATTCTAATTTCTCTCAAACGTATGCTTTATAACTAGGGACCGTCTTCCTTGTTTTCATCCAAAAATAGAAAATGTTGACAGATAAAGAGTGGATTTGAACATCCAATACTCAAATTGCAGTGATCATGTGATACAATAAATTTTAATATATTAAACTTATAATGGATGTGAACATTAAAAAATGAATTGGAACCTAAACTTCCTAATTCCAAATTTCTATATTTGTTCTACAGTACCTGTAAGCGTAGTTCATATTACAAGACCCTTTGGCATGGCATTTGTATAAAGTTGTGATTATTTGTGACTCTTTGAAGTCTGTCTGGCAATGCCAACTTGGCCTATGTGAAGCACACTATTATTGGTAGTAATACTTTAATATGTTGAATTTACATTTCCTAATGGAAGCCGCACTTTAACAAATAAAAAGAACAAGTCAATATTTTTTAAAATAACAATGCAGTATCAGTTAAATCACCAATTCCTAGGACAAACACTGATGAAAAACACTGTGTGATCCATGAACATTGACTAGCAAACTTGTGAATCAATAGCTCATAGGTTATTTTTATTGACCACCTTTCCCAATTGAGTTTGCCAGTGGTTCTAAATAGAAGTACACACCTAGACGAGGTTAAGCAAGGCTACACCTCTGAGTGAGTTAAACTCCATGTAATGTGGCTACCAGATGTCATGCCTAAGCACTATTTTTGAGACATTTGGGGCAGGATTAACACTAAATATAGTGTAAACGTTCTAGTACTATATACCAGGACTAGACTTCAAGTTTTACTTTTTTAAAACCAGATGTTGCGCATCATATACATTAATATCAATTTACAAAAGTCTGTGAGCATGATGTGCACTGTATGAAGAAGCGGGGCGATTCAGCTGGATGGTTTCCCTGCAACATGCCAGGGATAATACATCTCAAGATGGAGAACTGCATAGAAACCTATCAATATTCACTCCTCATGTATATTCAAATGGCTGTCTCCTGTCTCGAGTATTTGCCTTCAGTCCACAGTCTCCACACTATCAAATTTTTTGCACATACTCTTCGGTCTGACTCCATATTTTTACATAAGTCAGCATGAGTGCTGATCTTGGACACAACACTGCAAAACATTGATGCATGGCCAAACTCACGATCTACCCAATGGCTGTGGTTGCAGCCGCGGAGCACAGCTCAAATGAACACAGACAGAGCAGGCTGCTGAAGATCTGAAGGCTGAACAGAAGGTACCTGCCCTGCTCTGCCAAAAACATGGACAGTATACAACTCACACTTAAGTGTGAAAACCTTCAGCACTTGTGAGATGTTTTCTTCTTCATACAGCCTGTTCCCTCCTTTTTCTTCCTTGTGTACCGAAGTACAGCTGTTGCTACTGCAGCGAGTACAATGCATTATCACAGTCCGATCCAGTACGGAGCACAAAGTCAGACGTGGCTTCAATCTCACCAACTGACGACTCCTGATCTGGCTGTAGCATCTGACTGGTGTCCAAAACTACAGAAGGTTCTCCAACAATATAAAGTCAAGCAGCACATGCAGGGAAAGTGCATTTCACCGATTTATAGCACAGCCACCCACGTGCACCTCAAATACAACGGAGTAACCGTGCATGCATTCTCATTTCCAAAATGTGAAACAAAGGGAGGGGGCAATTATAACGCATTACATCTGGCCCTTCATTTGTTCCACACCGGTACACCTGGCCACGACTATCCATTAGCCAAAGGCCTCAGTCTAATCAATAGTGCCACTTCCCACATACAGAGATGGACAGCTACAGGGCATTGTGCTGCACTTCAGTTGCTCTCTATCGACCATTTCATGTGCACACTTGATGCCTAACTAGCTTTCGCTGTCAGCATACATCAGGTGAGATGCAGTGGGGGGATGCAGTATAACACAATGGAATTAGTCACTGGTATAATGTATTATGCCTCACGCAGGCAAAGCGGCTCCAGACCGCATCATCTCAAGATGGTTCCTCTCAAACACACCAATACATACAGGCCTGTAATACTTATGTGCGTTTATGTACCAACAATACTTATGCAAATAGGTTTACTCCATACAAAATATGATTTGTATATTTTTCCTCCAGCTCTGTGTCACTCTGTTTGTACAGAAACATAACACTTGTTACAAAGTGCTGATGTTTAACTAGCGAGCTGCCAGGACACAGGTAAGCAGGGCATGTTTGTGAATGTGTGTGCGTGTGTGTCTGTACTCTGACAGCCTGCCTCATCCTGCCCACTCCCTCGATAATGAGATAGCGCATATACACCTTATTCACGAGGAACTAGAGAAATACAAAGTGAAAAGCAAGCCCACACGATGTTGCAAACATGTAACTGACATCATTGCCTTCACCTACACCATAACTACAGTACAGCCTGTATGTAGCCCATGAGTACTAAAATCCTATACTTGTAATCTCTGTAACGTCGCATACTTGAGCTGAGATTGCACAAAAAATGCTCCAGATTTTAGACTTCGGCCTCTAAAGAGGAAATCCCATAACGTGGCTAGCACTTGCTTGGTGAACAACAGGTAGAAAGGATATTTGAGTTCAACAAGGCATCCCACACAGAGCCCAGGCGTGCCGTGTGAAGCTGAGATTTGACCGGTTAGGCAGAACCCTGACACATGATGACTGATGCCTCACAGCACCATGTGTTGAGAAAAGTACTGGACAAGCCACTCTGCCAACGGCGCGGCGTGGAGCGCGTGCCCGGAGTACATGCATGTTTATACTTCTACTTTATAAATAGCGCTGTCGCGACAGAGGCATGGCTCTGCCATTGTCGCAGGCCAGGTCTGGCGCTATTGAGTAAATGTCATAACACTCCCATGATGTCTCTCTACGGCGGGAGTCGCCACACAGCGCCTTGTGGTTTAGCTGCGTAATGAAATATGTCGGACGTGATGTATAGCTGGAGGAGAAGTCCAGATCGAAAATTGAATCACACTAACTTAATTTGTGGTAAGGGCAATCAAATTACTTGTTTTGGCTGGAGTATTTCAGCAGCGCTGACGATGAATTCATCTTCATGGCGGGCCTGTCAGTGTGCACCGAGGGGGCGGAGTGGAGCGGTGTGGACAAGGGGGCGGTACTGTGACGTGGTGGTGCTGCGTGGGGGCAGTGTCACTCCCAGTTCTCAGGAGCCACAGGTGTGCTCATCTTCATTTTCTTTATAGGCTTAATTGCTTAACAGAACACATCATCTCAATCTGCTGTAAATTAGGTGTTGATTAATTATTTATTGAATAGACCTATTCCAGAAATTGGACTTCAGCCCTACAGAATTGGAATTTTCCACTCTGCACTGGAGTATCGGAGAGCCGGTAAACCATCTGTAAGGGATAATGAGAAGTGGTTGACAGAGGCTGTGACCCAGGGACAGCCGGCCACATCAGAGGCACTGGAATGCTGCAAGGAGGAATCTAAGAAGCAGTACAAATTATTTGCATAACTCATTTAACAGAATATTTTATACTATTAACCTGATGAGTCATATAGAAAGATTGTGTTTGTATAAGGGGTGACGTCAGTCAGTCAGTCAGTCACTCTCTACCACTGAGGCAAAACTCCAACATTAAAGAAATAACTATTCATATAAGTCCTGTACAAGGAGGATATAAAATGTGTATTTAGGTTCAGCTTGTATATTTACAATTTGTGACATTTTGTTTGTACATTAATAATGCAGTAATGTGAAATTTACCAATAGTTTGTGCATTTATAGCACCAAAATAATGTAGCCACCTCTGTGTGATTCAGTTTTTCCTCTAGCATACAAAGACGTTTCAGCCAAGTTTAAGTGAGCCATTTTGTTCTGCTGTGTAACAAATGGCACTCTGGCTGAAGTTGTAGGAAATCAAGGCACCAGACAAAGAGAAAGCATGCGCTAGTAAAATGTAATTTTTATTCAGCAGAACAATATGTACATGGTTTAACTATGTTGTGGTGAATATGCAGAGTGGTATTATTTGTTTTGGCACCTCTGTTGTTTTAGTCAGAAAGGAAAAAATAAACTGGTGCATTTTACCGGTATTTAAAATAAAACTATTTAAGTGGTAATGGGTTTTGTCTTCTGTGAGTTAATGCAAATAGGAATTATGCAACAAGATGCACTGCATTTAAGTGGAGTGCAAGTTAACAGTAATTTCTTAATTTTCAAAACCCATGTATACAATTCAGATCACACAACTCCTGGAGCCAAACCCAGGTAGCACAATACATATTGCAGGGATCACTTTGGATAGGGGTTGCAAGCCTTCACAGGAAACACTAACACAAGAGCTGCAATATCAAGTCACCAATTCTGAGAAAATACTTGGATTTGAACTGCAAGTGGAAGCTCACTCTGCCACTGGGAAAACATCAACACTCTACAAACACAGAACGAGGGCAGGATTGAACCGGCGACCCTCGCATGTATAAAGCAAAAATGCTACTTGGTGAATCGGTACATTGGCTGAATAGCAACTTATGATACCCTTAATGCAAGCAAACAAGTGAGATCCGTACAAGCCCTGAAGAGATCTGCTGCTCAGCAATACACTCAGATATCTTTGTCTGGTCCCTCCTAGGAATACGATGTCCCTCCAGACCCAGCTGTGCTGACTACACTGCTCACTCTACCCAATCACTGCTGCTTCCTTTACAACTGAAGATAGCTCTAGAGGCTCAAAGTACCAGCAATCATGCTGCAATAACTTAGGCAAATTAAAATCTGCAAGTACTAGAAACATTCTGAGATTCTGGTTAAATGCCACATAAACACTGCATTCTTGAAATTCTTGAAGTATCAAAGGGGAACGTTCGGGAGCCTGCTTTTTCGACACCGAATCTCTGAAACATGGTGGAGGCGCTCACCTCACACAAAGAACCAGAGCCTGAAGAGCACCTACGTTCCTCTCAGGGACCCTGACACCCATCGTCTCCTCTCAACACAAATCTGAGCTGCCCTGCTCCTCTTGTACCTTCTCCTCCATTCCTCGGCTCAGTTTTGAAATGTAAATGTCACTGATGAGGTGGGAGGCAGCGGGGGACAGGGATCCTGATGAGGTGGGAGGCAGCGGGGGACAGGGATCCTGTCCTCTGCTTGTTTTCTAACCCCTGCTGACTCTCCCGCTGCTAATAGGAAGACAATCAATCATGGACTGCAGGCTTACACGACATCGGAAGAATCGCTTATGTTTATAATGACATGTTGCTATTTATTCTCCTGCACCTAACAGTGCCACGCCCTCCACTCGTCACCCTTCTGTGTTTCTCTGTATATCTGCCACGCGCTCACCCTTACATACCTACCAGCTCAAATGTGCTCATCTTCCTCTGTTGACCACAAGCTTATTAACAACAACAGTTAAACAGCTGTTTGGAGCATTCAAACCTTCCTTCACCATATAAGAACTGAAAACCTTTCAACTGATGGAAGATGGTGACCTAGTCCTTAAAAACATCCATCCATCCATCCATCCATTATCTTAGCCGCTTATTCCTGGTGAGGGTCGCGGGGAAACCTGGAGCCCATCCGAGAGCACATAGGGCGCAGGGCAGGGGACACCCAGGGCGGGGCGCCAACCCACCACAGTCCTTAAAAACAAAGAATCTGTATTAGCTCAATGTAATCCTCTGCGTGTATTTAATAATGTTTACTCTCTTTATTTACTTTCTGTTATTCGAGAAGCTTAAGAAAACAGTTACAACTCTGATGAATTAATAGAACAGGACAACTGGCAAGCATGTTAGACCACAACGAAGACCTACATGCACAGAATGCAATGTCCTTGTTGCCATGGGAAACAGAAAATCTTTTTTTTTTTTTTTTACTCTGTCCAGTCTCATGGTGACCAAAAGGAAAGGTCAGTGCATTAGTTTAGTGACCTTTTCACAAAAAACAGCTTCCAAACAAAAACTGAAAGGCAGAAAAACGCGGTAATGGAGATATAGGGGGACAAGAAAATTAGACAGAAAGGAAAAGAGGACAAAAAACAGAATGCAAAAAAGACAGACCCCCACCTGGTGTCCCCTATTAATAAGAATACTTATTTGCTAGAAGAGACCATATCTGATTTTGATTTGGCCTTCATGCAACTTAATAATTATGCCAACAGTTTGGCCTAGCTCCAGTGCCTGGCAGTTACTCCCCATCTTTCTTCAGGCGTCCTTTTTGTTTTTTTGTAGAACCTATTTTTAGATCATTTCCACCTGTGCCTTGTATTCTACCCTGCAAACTGAGTCTGACGTGCCCACTACGGTTCACATTAGTGAGGCCCGTTGGGATGCTACTTGTTTCAATTAAACCTCCTCTTGGTTTGCCAAGAAAGGAAGAGAGCCAGAGTGCTCAGTCTGTCCCCACATGACATCTGCTGACCACATCATCCTTCTCTAAATACTTTGTTTGTGCTCACCCAAAACAAACAGAGCTTACGTCATGTAATCAATATCAGATGTACAAACTATTATAGGACATTTGACTATAACCCCAACCCCATCCGGTGCACCTGCTTTTCACATACTACTTTCTTACTTGTCCAGGCCTTCTGCTGAAAGCTCTAAAAACTCTGAAGCCAGTCTCTGTAGGAGTAGCTCACAAGCTACAATTCATTCTGTCTTGATCTCTTTACCTTGGGAGTAAAAAACGCACGTACACAGAAAGCAATCTCAGCAAAGCTTTCATTGCGGCCAAGCTACATGAAGCTATACTGCACAGCAGTTACCAAGAGAGCACAACCAGAGGAAGGCCCCATTGACAACGGGGCCAAGAATATCAAATGATTCACGAACATGCAGTTTTCCTTAACTTTTCATCACTTAACTTTCTGTATCCACACAACAATGGCACTATGTAAGATTAAACTCATCTTTTAATCCAGAGACGAGAGTGTTGATTTAGTTAGTTTTATGCAGGCTGTTGTGTATTCATTCTAAGGTCAGCATGTTTGCAGTTTAACTGCAAAACTGATTAAGAATAGACTTGGAGTAGTCCTGGCAGCAAGGCCATAACAATGAATAAATTACCTTCTGGTTTCTGTGGCATTTTCCATATATGTGCACATGTTTACGAGGTAAGATTCAGTACTCAAAGAATTGCACTTCTGAAGCAACTGAACAGTAATCAAACTTAATGTTTACAGTAGAATGCACCAGAGGGGCTACATTACTCAAATTTATATTTAGACTGTGTGCTTGTGTGATCTCAATTTGCCACAAGAGAACAAAAAAAGCAATAGCACCTATGCACATTTTTTTCTGAAGATATGTGCACAACACCAGATGGTGTGACATTTCTTAAAAAGAAGAGAACAAGCAAACATCCCTCTCCGAGGATGAAGGCAGAACAAAGGAGTGATATGCGGCCGTGTGACGAGACTGCAGCCTCCGCCCCTGCAGGGCAAGGTACGCCTCCGCGCAGACCGGCCATCATCAGCATCCCTGGGGCAGCAACGTCACGACAACGCATCCTCATGTCAACCGCCGGGGCTTGTATTAACATTCCTAGCTGTCAGCAAGCTGCCCAAGGTTAACGCAGCAGCCAAGACGGGCGCATACAAGCACAACGTGTTCGCTCTGGCTCTATTCTGAGCTGCATGGAGAGGATCTGTGTTCGTGTGTGCATATCAAAGTCACATGGATACTGGTGTGTTTTTTGATAATCAGCTCAACAGAACGTCAAATCCTGCAACACTTCCAGAATATGCCTGAAAGTATTCATGTGTTCAGAAAGACAGATAATTAGACCAATTAGGAGATTATGATGGATGGATGGATGGAAGAAAGAAAGAAAGAAAGAAAAAGAAAAAGAAAAAGAAAGAAAAAGAAAAAGAAAGAAAAGCCCTGGGGACAAGCTATATTTTTTCTGATGAGGGGGGAAAAATAAAGAGACACATTTGTATAGAGACAGATCTTTATAGGTGGATGCAGACACATGCATGTGTGGTAATTAGCACAGAAATGAAGAGAATGACAGGCAAGTGTAGCAACATGCACGGAGCTTTGGAGAAGTTAAGAGGAGCCTGCTAGCTTGAGGCCCCATCAGCAGCACGAGGTCATTAACCCCGACAGCTGCTAAAGGTGACTAATTAGAACTGACATTTCCAGAGGAGATGACAGTCAGCTGTCTTCCTCCAGCACACAATCAGGCTCCTGTCTCCAGGCTCCCCCGTTAGATCCACATCAGAAAGCACCAACACCAAACCATGTGCTTTGGCACCCAATAAACTAAACTGTACCCCACCCCATGTACTCTGTCACAGGCTCACCCTGGAACACAGGGTATATTCAGAGCTGGAGCAGAACAGCACACTCTGCTTGTGTTTTAGGTGGGAGGTGACTTCATATGCAACTTAAACGTCACTTGTTGAGACTGAGACCCATGCAAAATCAGACCACATTAAAGCTCTGCCTGTTCAGTTCTGCACAACAGGATTAGACCACTTCCTTTCTGTCGACAAATTAATTACGTGCCGTAACGGACTCCGCCGCACACGCCTGCAGTGGGCCACACTTTATTGTGTCAAATTAACAGCGAGCAAAGACCGCGGTACAAATAGAAAATACAGTGCTCTGCAAGTGTCACATGTGCTGCACAGAGCCCATTCAAAGAGACAACAAGTGGACAAAAGTAATTTTACCAGGTTTAATGTGACCTACAAGGAAAATATCAGGTCCTTTTCTGGTACTAAGAGGCCACTCCAGGGGCTGTCGAGGGGAAGGTATGATCTGAGGTGAACCTCCAAAGATCTATCATACTATAGCAAGGTGCAGAGGACTCCAAAGGGGAAGGCAATGGCTAAACTACATTCAGAGGGGAAAGAATGCACTGAATTATTCAATTGGTAAATTATAATATTTTAGCCTTTATTATTAGATTATTATTCATTTGGCTTGACTATGCTCTTTAATTTCAGTGGGTATGGGCAGCCATGCATACATAGACATAACTCACTAAAAATGTATCAAATCACACACTCCTCTCTCTTGCTCTTTGTCAAAACACCAACATTTAAAACATCATAAAGTTGTTTTAGAACCCATAGTTTAACATAAATAAAAGATTTAAATATATAGCAACTAACTGTAATCTTTCATTAAGGCTCAAAAACATCATGACCATGGAAGTGTCGATAATGCAAACAAAATAAAATTACACTGCATTCCAAATTACTATGCCCGCATTAGAATAACTAGTCATTTACAGTGGTGTGAAAAAGAGTTTGCCCCCTTCCTGATTTCTTATTTTTTTGCTTGTTTGTCACACTTTAATGTTTCAGATCATCAAATAAATTTAAATATTAGTCAAAGATAACACAAGTAAACACATCATGCAGTTTTTAAATGAAGGTTTTTATTTTTAAGGGAAAACAAAATCCAAAACTACATGGCCCTGTGTGAAAAAGTGTTTGCCCCCCCTGTTACAACATAACTTAACTGTGGTTTATCACACCTGAGTTCAATTTCTCTAGCCACACCCAGGCCTGGTTACTGCCACACCT
>JABJVR010000087.1:4177611-4195122 GCA_025773905.1 Chitala chitala
GTGTGTGTGTGTGTGTGTGTGTGTGTGTGTGTGTGTGTGTGTGTGTGTGTGTGTGTGTGCGTGTGTGTGCGTGCGTGTGCGTGTGTGCATATAGGCCTATGTACACATTAACCTAATTTCGCTTAATATCAGCAAAAATAAATGACAAATTGGATATTGTTACAAAAAAGGCTAATAATACTTGTCATGACATGTCCATGTTTAAATACATTTATACTACAATAAAGTATAACAGAAAGATCTTACTTCATCAGAAAGATCAGAACAGAAAGATCTTACTTCTTACTTTAATGCAGATTTAGGTGAGAGCTTTTTTTTACACAAACCATTGCCTGAAGTGGCCATTGTTAATTTCCATATTAATGTGCTGCATGCACAATACATCACTATTGAATGTGAAATTCTGTAACGCATATGCTTCACACTGGTTTTTCCTCACAAAAGCATGAAATCTTGCATTAAATCTTGGCTCCATGTTGATGTACTTTGCCCCCAGGTCCCAAACGTAATATTGTTTAAAATGAAACAGAAACCTTAAGGCTGAAACATAATTTTTTATTATTATGAGAGTAATATTATTGTAACTAAACATGACTCGTGAACTTCCATAATGTCATATGGTGCTGAAACACAATACGCTATTAGCATATGCCTTGAAATGTAATTAAGTTTATTAATTAGTTCATTTTACAGCTGCTAATCCTGGACAGGGCAGCATGGGAAGACCTGTCATCTCACATCTCCAAGGCTGTGGAGTCAAATGTCTCTCAGTGTGTGTGTGTGTGTGTGTGTGTGTGTGTGTGTGTGTGTGTGTGTGTGCGTGTGCGTGTGCGTGTGTGTGTGTGTGTGTGTGCGTATACAGTTTGCATGTTCTTCCTGTGCTTGTGTAGGTTTCCTCCCACAGCCCAAAGATATGCAGGTTAGGCAAATGTGGAATTCCGAATTGCCCTTAGTGTGTATATATGCTTTTGGAAAAATGTTCTTATTTACTGTTGCAATCAAACAACAGCCTTTATGTCACTGTTCATTTTTGTTGGTTTGTGTCATACTTGTGAACATGAATGTATTTAGTTGCAGAGTGTGAAAAAAAAATACACTGATTTAGAGAATACAGCTTCCGATCGAAACGCAAAACAAAGAGCTCCAACCAAACCACAGAAGCCTCAATAATGCCTGGATCATGATGTTTGAAAACAAAACAAAAATCCTATTTCATTTTTTTCTGTTCTGGTCACACGCCTCATGTGATGTGAACTTGAAACTGGTTAAGCGGGTAAAGTCCCATGCTGGTTTTATGAATGACTGAAAGAGCAGTACTGTATTGACTGACGGGGAAGTGGGAGAAAACGGAAGTATGTTTTTTATCCATAAAACTTAATTGCTGATAACACAAACTGCATGCATTCGTGGCAGGTTAAAGGTGGCTTAGCAAGTTGCATTGCTGCCTCTTATATTCATGATTTTATCTTTGGAATTTGCATGTTGTCCCCATGCATGCGTGCGTTTACTTCAAGTGCTCTGCTTTCTTTCCAGAATCCAGGGATATGTGGTTCCAGTGAATGTATGAACACATTGCCCTTCATGTATATGTGTGTGTGTGTGTGTGTGTGTGTGTGTGTGTGTGTGTGCGTGCGCATGCATGCGTGCTGCTTCATCAGATTTACACCCTATCCAAAGTGTACGTTGCCCTGCAGTTTAGACTCAAGGCCCCAAGTGATCCTTTATTTCATAAACAGTGTGACAATGAACAAATGAATAAATGAGACTCTCAGCAAATTTTCCTCTGATCTTAATAATCTTGGTCAGAAAGAAAACTTTTCATATGCACCCATTAACTTTTCTAGCAAAAATATGATCAAAAATAAATCTGTTTAAAGTTCTCCATAAACCAAAAATAACTCTTGCCTTTTTGATCTTTCTTAGCACAGTGTTGACCTCCACTAAAGTGACACTAGTGCTGTTAACCGTCCTTTTACAGTAAATCCTTTCAAAGTGAAATCATAAAATGCAGACACTGCAGGCAGAGAACTTTGTGACTAAAGCCAGGAACACGATGAGAGGAAGCTGTGTACTGTTTACGTGGCTGTGAGAAGACCTTAAACATGAGCTCAGCAGAACAGACAGATGGAAAGTGGGATGCACTGTTTCCTGAGAACTAGCAGGGGGAAGCGAACAGGCGGTGGTAATTCTCCGAAAAACGGAACCCTGGGGGTGGGGGAGGGGGGTCTGAACATCTCTGTCATCACAGCAGCATCAGCCGTAGCAAAAAAGCTATCATTCACAACCTACCCATGATAACGTTGCTACAGAGCCCTCTTCTGAGCACTGACTGCAGCTGCTTTTTGCGTTTAATTCAATTTAAAAAGAGGCATTTGGTATATTCTCTGAAAAATCTTGGAGGGAGGAAGCTTTGAAAAACCCTCTCTGAATTTTTTTGTAGTACCTGTACATTTTTAGTGCTAGTTCATTGGAATCTGAATTCACAACATATTATGGTTACAGGAAATGATCTGCCTTGTATTTTTGGATTTGCAATTTCTGAATTGTTTTGTGAATTTTCCATAATATTCTGGTTTAACAGTGTTGTCTGTGAAATTAAACTGCTGTTGTATTTCACATATCTGCTGCATGTGACTTTAAGTATTCCAACAGAAATGCCATTGGACATTGTTGACTGTCGAAACCAGTCACCATTTTTTTTCTCTAAATAACACTGGTGAGCTTTAAGATCTGTCATAATTAGCTTCAGAAGGGTTATGGTTGAAACACATTAGTTTAACAACAGGTAATGAAGCGCTGTGACTGTAAAACATGGTTCAGTTTTAATAAATCAAATGGCAAATGGGGCTGGAGATGCTATATTGTCATGCATGCCAGGTACCAATTCTCAGATTCTCTCCAAGGTAAGAAGTTGCTTCATTTCTGAGCCCATGGTGTGTTAGGCTTACAACTGTATTTGTATAATTAACCCATGCTAAGATTGTACTGCAAACACTGAGCTATCCACCCAGTATGAAAACCCCATGTTTTCACGAAGTAGCAGAATAAGAGGAGACGACGTTGAGTAACAACTGGTGCAACATAGTACAACGTGTCTGAACTAAGTGTTTTTCCACAGTTATCAGTGTTTCCCGGCAGCGTCGACCTTGTGTTTTTTCCTGTTGGGCCCCTGATGAATGTGTACTGTTATTGATCCCCTAGTGTGACACATTCCCGGATGAAGATTATCAAACAAACCCACCATCTATCGCCATTGGCTCTGTCAGTGTGTGGCAGGCCTGGACGGGAAATGTGTTCTGGCTGCCCCCACAATGGTTTCCTGGACAACATGCTTATCCTGGATGCACAGGGTGTTTTCATTGGAATGATATGTGTGTGTGTGTGTGTGTGTGTGTGTGTGTGTGTGTGTGTAAAAGAGATATATTTTTTTTTTACTTTTGACCCTTCATCCTTTACATACCAAGCAGAGGGGCTTTTCTGCTTCTGTGCTAGAACACTGTGTACTGAAACCCTTTGTTTTCATCTACAGCACAGCCGTTAGTCCTAAGGCCTGCAGTACCAAGTCCATGTAATGGGGTGGCAGGAGTTATTTTCAGAGTAAGTAAGCCACTCTTCAGCAGTGGAAGACATAATGAACGTGGCCAGTGGTCTTAAGCTGCAGGCTGAATACTGAGGCCAATGGGCTCGTTATGTAAGTGGCCCAGTTTGGGTTCAGAGAAGAAACTGAGGAAGTGGGTTACATCGTGCCATGGAGGAAGTGGGTCACAGTGGGGAGGACGTAGACTGCTATGTCTTCTCACAGGGCCGCACAGTGTGTATGTTCTGCTTTTAATAAAGAGTTATAATCTCTTTGCCACTTCCTAAGAAAAACCACTAACAGTGGAATGTTGAAGAAAGCATTAACTGTGTCTCAGAACAGAAACTGGTCATTTAAATGGTGTATTACTTTTATTTAATTCCAAAGTCTAAATAAATTGAGTATGAAAGGACATTAATGAAATGTTTTCAGGTCTAGGATTCCATATCCAGAGCACCTTTGGGTTAAATGTGTTGAGAGGAGCTCAGTGCTTCCTAACAACAATGAATCAATGCTATTTTGAGACGCGTGGCTGAGTGTTAATATTGACAGCTGACTCACCGAACTCTCTGTCTCACGTGCGACCTTGGAGTGGTGGAGAATTTGTGCTGAAGGCCATGCAGTCCATATGTTGCTGACCTTTGAACAAGATGATAGGTTTGTGCTGAGTATCGGTGTGGCAGTAAGTTATAAAGGCTGGAATTTTAATTGGTGCTAGTTTTCACAATATATTTTCTGGAATTCATTGACTATCTTGGCAACGGGACAGCAATGTAAGCATTTTCATTCAGGATATGTGCAATATTTGATCTTGGTGGCATTTGCTGTAATAAGCTTTCTTGAACACCAGGTCACTGACACGAACATACTAGTTTATGACTGACCTATTGAATTAAATAATCAATAAATAGCACTTTGATGTGGACTTGTAAATGACCGCTTATCAGGATCAAAGGATGACACGAGATGGGGCCCTGGTTCTTCCGAGTTGAATTGAACGAATTGTATCGAAAGATCTGCCGGACCAGATAAGATCAATAGAAAACAAAGTTCTGCATATAGCCACCTGGATTAACCTCTTATAAAAATTTTACTAAGAGGAACACATAAGATATTTTACTGACAAAAAATAATATCCTGTTCAAAATGATTTAAACAGATGGATAGAAAATACAAATATGCAAATAAACCTACTCATATTGCATTTACAATAAAAAGTTAGCTAAAGCATTTCTCAGAGTATGTTTTCATGACAGACTAAATGCCTTCTTAGTGTTTTTATACAAAGCGAACAAGCAAAACGAACAAAACAACGTTTTTATGAGTCAAAGCAAAACAATAAGAGCAGTACAGAGCTTTACTTTGTTTATACATGGACGTTTCAGAGACCCGACGTCCTGGGTATGATCAGGTTAGCACTCGTTTTCAGTGCACACCTCAGTGATTTCTTCAGATACACCCCCAGTCCAAAAATGAAAGCTGTAGCAAAGTGATATTGGCATCCTCAGGTGAATGCCAGGAAGGCTATGAAAGCCAAGATGGAGCCTCTATGTAAACACTGTAAAACTTTGGCCCACAATAATGGTTTCACTTTCTCCTTCTCAACTTTTCTTTTTCGATATTTGTAAACAAAACAAATTGTTCAGCACTTGCTTTACAGCTGTCAGCTCATTAATTATTGTACTAAAAAATAATATTGCCTTGGGAAAACCTCTGAGTTACTGAATTTTGAGTCATTGGACCATGATGCACTAAAAGGGGAATTCGTCACCTTTTGAATTCTGTACAAATATTAACAAGCTGCAAACCAGAAAAATGATATAATTGTCAAATGGAATTTTAAGTTCCATTGAAATGGTGTAAAGTTTTTGGCTGGATACAATAAGTAAAGCAAGAGCAGACCAGACCATGTGTGAAGAATACACTCAAATCTAGGATTGCAGCTTTAATATTTATTTATTTTTTTTCTTTGGAATGGAAAGCAGAAGCAAGTCTCTTGGCACCTCCTCTTAACATCAGCGAACTCTGGAGAAGCTGTGGAATGAGGAAGTGTGCCACAACTTTACGGGAAATCTTGGGGGAAGGAACTTAGTGGGAAGAGGCGGAGCCATATTTGAAAACAAACATGACAGAAAGATAAGTAATTCTGATCTATGTGTAAGGTGTAAAAAAAAATCAATGATTTTTTTTCTTTTTCAGAAAAATTTAATGTGAAACTCATTAATGTATTAGAGAATTTTAATATTTTGTAAGTGACATGCAAGCATTTTTTGCTGAGAATTTTTTAAAATTATTTTGTTATGTATAATCTTTGGTAATATTTAACATTTTTCATTGTTTCTCAGTTTTTAAATCATGACTAACTACAGTTTTGTTATGACATAATTCATTAAGATGTGAATAGAGCATAAGACTTTAAAAATAAATTCGAAAACAAACTTGTTTCTATGGTGACAAGCTCAGTAGAGCCATTTTCAGACCAAGCTATGAGGCTGATAACCTTTTCCCTGTCACATACTGTTCCTCACAATCAGATACAAGCAAATCACATCATTTAATCTGGTATTTTAAAAATGTTTGTGATACGTTTCAGTTTGCTGAAATTCACTTATTTTTCTGAATACTCTTTCTCAATGTGAGCACTTTATTTGATTGGGACAAAACTGTTCACTGCAGGCCCACCCCAAAAAAAACCTTTGGAACACTTAGCGGCCTCACACGTCTTCTCCTGCTGCTCGGTTCTTTCCCTGGAACAGGCTGGCCTCATCCCTGAGAGCCTGATCTCATGGCCGAGGCACACAGCCACGAGTCACAAAGCAGGAATGTACCAGACCCCCAGAACGCGCCCGTGCAGGAAGGCCCTGCAGAATCTCGCCAGTAGAAAGGCTCCGTCGGTTAGTCAGGACAGGGCGCACATTCCCTTCCAGCCCACAAGGGCGTGGGGTCCAACTCGATTCCCACAGGCAGACAGTGACTCAGCCTCAGTATATAGCCCCCAGCTACAGGACAGGCAGTTAGCTCTTTGTGCACATGTTCTCTGCTGCATAATCGATGAAGCCCTGTAGCAGCAAAGGACACCAGGCACATGTAAAGCCCTGGCTAACAATACAAAAGTATTGTCAACTGTGAGCGAACTGAAGATCTCTTTCTGCTAACTTTGCGTCATTTTCCCAGTCAAAGCATAATTATTTCCATATTTGCAGAGCCTGCCATGCCACACTCTCCATGCTCAGCGTTGCAGAAGCATACATGCAGCGATGAAGCACAGAGCTGACACGTGCAAGCGAGTGCACCCTCAGAGAAGCACTGCGATGACGCGGATCATGCCCAGGAGAACACAGCGCGCCTTAGGGCAGGTAGAGTTGGGACCCGGAATGGAACGTGTTGTTCTGGGTACGGTTAACCGTGCACAATGAGACCAATTACTGCAGCGCTCTTCGTTTTGCTAATGCTTTGTATATTTTTGCATGTGTGTGACAAAAGAATGGATATTGAAATTGAAAAGTTTGTGTGTGCTCAAAAGACATGGAGACACCTTTCTGCTCTCAAGAGAAAAATGTATGCAAAAGAAAGTAACAGTAAATTAAGTAAATATAGAGTTGAACATGGTTTTATGTGTGGATGGTGTACACGTTTTCTTTTTTGAGTGTTGTGTTTGAAAAATGGAAAAAAAGGGAGTCAGAATGTATAATTAGATGTGTATGTTCCGATCTATGTTCTTGAGAAACACAAAAAGGGTGTTTATAATAGTGTCTCTGTATTTAATTATAAAAGAGTACAAATGAAAAAGATGTATCCATATGTGCGTGCGCATGTATGTACATTGTGTGCGCATGTGTGTGCGCGCAAATGTATATTTACACATGTACATGTGTGCAGGTGTGTCTGTATGTGTTTGTGTGTGTGTATTAATATAAGACACAAAGTAAACTGCAGTGTCCATTTGTGTACACAAGTGTGGGACGGTTGTGGGAGATTTGTTGTTAGAATGTACCAAGCGACCCAGCCCTGCCCTCTGGGTGAAATCCCTGTCAGTACTGGAGCATGGGAGACTGGATTTACCCGTTTCTTTCTTGCCAGTTTCTCTTTCCCAGAATCTGGGATGAAAGAACAGAGAAAGGAGGAGGTCTTGGAACCAATTACAATCAAGTTCTAGGGCTGAGAAAGTTAATGTTTTTACACTGGCTTTTAGAAAATCGCTGAGTCATTAGGACTGATGTCGTTTTACCAACTGTTTTGGAAACAAATCCAGGCGTTCATGATATATGATGACCACTACTGAAATCAGAAATATCCGCATAGTTACTAATTCTTAATATATTCAATAATTAAGTTAGAAAGACCATAAAAACCATGTAAGATACAGATGTAGGTGAAAAATGCTGTTTATTGTAGGTTGCCTGAGGCTATACCATTCATCAAAATTTAGAAGTTTACAGGATTAAACAAAAAACAGACAAATGTTAGCATATCGGTTAGTATTATGTTGACTTACGCATTATGTATACATTGCTTCATTGTCTTGTATTCTTTCATGTATTTTTTATGACAGCTATACATGAGAGAATTTTACATTTGCTTTGATTTCATGCACAACATCAAAGTGTAGTAGCTGTGAAAGCGCCATGGTGACAATCCCCCAGTAGTCAGGACAAGAGTACGATTAGTCCCCCAAGCAAGGGACTCAGGTCTTTAGGTCAGCAGGCTGATCGTCTTGTCTGAGAGCTCTGTGTGGACCGCGAGCTCATGAGCTTGAGTCCTGCTTGAGCCTGTTACAAAAGTATTTCACTATTTGTGTATAAACAACTCAGCAACGTTGAACAAAAATGCAACCTGTTCAATATAAGTGAGAAATATGCATATGTGACCTCCAAGTCCTTTCCACTTTATAAATTCTTATTATATTGTTTGAAGCACTGTTCATTATGTACACCCAGTGACTTCACGTGTTACAGCTTTACAGAATAATGAAGTGAGGGTAATTGTGGAGTTTAGTTTTAATCTGAAGCTATATTTGTATCACACCAGTTTTGCCAAAACTCTGCTAAAAGGCAGTGCATAATGCCAAGTACAAACTCATTTAAGCCTTAGTAGAAGGAGTCCAATAATATTGAGAGTACATTTAAGGCTATTGTTATTTATGGCCTCATTGTCAATACTGACTCCTCCTTTCATACGGAGAACAGCACAGAGTTCTCCCAACACCTACCTGATTAAATGAGCAAAATGAAACTGAACACTGACACCTGCTCAAGTTCTTAAATCATGCCTTATGCACAAAGTCATGGGGAGGATTTTCAAGGGAATCCCATGTCAAGTTCTGCTCTGACAGAAAAACAGGGAATAAAAGCCAGTTTGTCTAACAGCCAGCCCCAGAAATGGCCACAGAGGATTCTTTCCTACAGAGCTTGCTGGTACATTAAGGATAAGTTCAGCATCAGCCCTTCAGTCAGTAAACTTAGGCTGTCTGGCCTGGTAATGACATTCCATCCTTCAGACTACAGACAAAAAAAAATCAGTGATTTAAAAATAAAAAAGAACTAGCTTTAGATATAGTCAGACTCACTCTGCCACCCTTAAACTAATCAGTTTACAAAAGCAGAATTTTACAATATATTCACTCATAAGCTGCCTGCTACGTTCACATCATCCAATCACATACACAGATTGCAGCTTTCTCTCCTCTTTAATTCAGAGATCACTGCGCTTTTAAGACAACCTTGCCTGGCATTCCTTATTTTATTGGACTTCCCATCTGGTAATTAGGTTTTCATCACTTGATAAGGTTGGCATGTCTCATGCCTCTGTGCCATTAATGTCTAAACAGACGTGCCATTCTCTAACAACGTCTCCCCAGTTCCCATAATGCCATTTTAGATTTGGTCACTATATGGTATATTGGATGTAGTATGTAATGTGGAGTACTGTCAAAGAATAGTGTTGCCAGCTTGTGTTTTTTTATACATAGTGGATCGTGTGATTTTTTAAAGTAATTCACTTTTTTGACTAGTATACTGAGTAAATCTGATTAATCATGAACAGTCTCTGCTTGCGATTTAGATTGATTTATTAAGACCAGCAAGTGCAATTGTGGATTAAAAAGTAATCACATGATCTTGTGCTCAGCGTAAACTAGTTCGGAAAAAAACGACTGCACAAACAAGAAAATTTACAATATATATATTTTATCTTTTCATACTAACACAAATAAATAATGCAATAGTGTTTATATGGCTGAAAAAATTAACATCATTTGGTTGACATGAATGAAATGATTAGCTATTGTCTGATTTTACAGTGCATCATCTCAATAAATATAAAATCAATGTTAAATATAAATGGAATGTTTGTATTTTACAATGATGAAGCCTCTAATAAGACTTACAGATGGTTATGTTGAAATACCATCTACCTGGCAGATTAAGCAAAAGAATTGTTTTAAAAGAAAGAAAAATATTCATCTGACAGCAATCCAAAAATGGCAGAAAGAACCATATTTTCTTCAGAAAATGCTTACTTTAACTTTGATGTGTCTGACTCTTTCGCTCTGACTTCTAAGGCCAGAAGGAGGTAACTGAAGGATTCCTCTTTCACTTCTCTTCATTGAGCTTTCTTTGTTCCTTAGCAGCACACATCACTAGCAGCACATGCAAAGGTTTCATTCATCTTATTTTAAACCTGTTTGCATAACATCTGGATTTGTGGGATGTGGAGCTCAGTGGCTTGGGTTTGGTTACAGCAACTGAACATGGGAAATGAGGTGAATAAGTTTGGCCAAACATGCAAAACCTTGTCTCTGCAAATCATTCAGGATGCCCTTCAAGCCTTGGCAACTTCCTACATGTCCCATAAGACACTTCGCCAAGCTTGAATTTTGAGCCAATCGGTCAAGCCAATAGAGACTCACTCTGAATTGTTTTGTTCTTTTCTATTGAAACTGCAAGGTCCTTATGTGTAATACTATTCTAGGAAATCCAAATGTTATTTAATTTAATGTATTTCATTTTAACAGTCAAATGACTTCGAAATAAAATATGTAGCATGTCTTATTGCTGGACAGAGATTATGTTGCTGCTATGACAGGTGAGTGGATGGGTGGATGGGGCTGGATGTGGACAGTGTGGCCAGTGAGCCACAAGCTTTGTTGACTTTGTAATCTGAACATGACAAAACGTGAATATGGAAAACATAGTAATTAAAGACAAACTAATCTTTTGCATTTCCTTGCACGTGTATATTTACTGTATAAATCATACAGCCCGTTTACCATCAATGACAGATGCACTGTAAAGCATGGCTGTTTCACCACAAGGCCTAGTTCTGAGGCCAGGATCCCTGCAGAGTAATCACCTTTGATTAAACACACACTTCATTCCTGGTAAGCTGCTAATGGAATAATCAAAGTTTGATAACGGGATTTGCCAACAGACCAGGACAGACCAGCAGACAGTGTCTGTAGTTCAGCTGTGACATCTGCTGATTGTCTGTCATCTTGCTCCCTGCCTTTCCATCTTCTGAGCAGGTCACCCAGCCCTGGCAGGAGCAGGCAGGAGCTACACTGCAGGTCTTCATCCTCTGTTGAGTCACATTAACGTCACCATAATCACACATCCTTGTTTGGAGGGCATCATTGCTGTGTAGTGTAATTGTGCTTGTGTTGTCTTACATGGTTCAGCTTGTAATTTCCAGCACAATAAAGCTGCTATTTATTTCTTGGGCAGTTATGAAACTAGATGTCCCTGAGAACAGTTTTGTGTAAGTGGTATATTGGCACTATCAGTTAAAAAATAAACATTACAGGGGTAATTAACATAATATTTTCAAAGAGCAGGTCAGTAACAAATATAAAATGCCTTCCTAAACCTAATTCATCTAAAAAGTTTTTAAATGTCTTGATCTGCAAATTTAGTTTTAAAATGCATAGATTTAACAAAAATTATTAACCTACATACCATCATTAATGAGTAATTTAGAAAGAAGATACCAAAAGTTTAACAAAAATAAATACAAGCCATCAAGTAAAACATCCCAATGAAATGACTGCTGAATGCATTTCTGCATTAAACTGCTCTAACCTATTACTCTTGGGCTAGATACTTAGGCTAAGTTGCTATAATGCAATATCCACCTTATTTCTCATTTTCAGGTCTGCATAAAGGCTACGTTAACAAAGGAAGTAGGATTATTTTAGTACAGCCTAAACCCCAACCTGAACTGTGTCCTCTCCATCTGTCCACTACATCCTTCACAGCACTATACCTACCCAAAGAAATGTCACTAAGGCATTAATTGACTATATAGATGTTTAGTACAATTCTTAGGCAATTCTTAGTGCAAAAAAGGGCTTGTAATAGGTGCTGTATTGTTGATGAATGCTGAATGTGCAAGCAAAATACTGACTGCTAAAACATAGGCAATTACTCTACCGTATAGTTATCGTAAACGTACAATTTATCATGCAATTACCGAAGGTACACTTTATCATGTGATAACCACATATCGTGCATGCCGTTTTGGATATGAGTAACTTAGAAGAAATATAAACAGAACAATTTGAGATGACCTTAACAGATATTTTAACAACCATTTACTGTAGATGAATCACTTTTGTTATATGTGCGTAATCTTTAAATTCCTGTAAAATGCCATTTTCCCCATGGTTTAGAGGGCATGAGGAACAGGAGTGTCAGTGTATTTTACTGAGAGCAAGCACTTTACACCAAACACAAGAGGCAAAACAAGAAGTTGTTTAAGGCTAAAAAAAATATTTATTGAAATTGTATAAAAAATAATTTTGATTAAATTTACATTTCTAATCCAATTCTAGGGAAACAAGCTGCAATTTTGCAACTGCTAGGGAATACAGAATATTTACACACACACAAACGTGGGCACAATTTGAATAAAACAAAAATGTAAACAAAAAACATGTTTACCATTTCAGTAGATTTTCAATACAACATGCATTGAAAAAAACAAGTGCTCTGAAAGTTATTTACACACAATTCTGTTCCATAAACCCATTCAATCCATAAATATGAATTAAAATATATATTTAAATAATCTGTGGGCCCTTCTCCAAGTGGAATGAAACAGTCAAAAAAATATAAATAAATAAATAATCCCACTAAATTCTTTACGGAGGAAATTTTTCTTTTTTTTTTTTTTTTTACAACAGCCCGATCTTGGAATCATGAAGCATACAAAATATAAGATACAGTATACACATATCAGAAGTAACATTGTTACTATGGCTGCATTGCTATGTGCATTTATGACAAAGCAAGTGGTAAATTGTCTAGGATTTTGAGGTGAGAGTGGAAGAATGTGTTAGTGAGGTAAGGCTCTCAAATGGAGTATGCACAGGCTGTCTGAGGTCTACTGGTTGCTGTTGAAAACAGGAACATGGGTAGGGTTAAATGACCCCAATTAATGACACTGAAGCAGAAAAAAGCCCAGTTAAGGAACAAAGTGGTGTAATATTCTCAATTAAAAAAAAATTCAAGTATTCCATCAGTCCCCAGTGATCTAACTCACATAAGGCACTATATTAATCTTTATGCATCTGAGAAGTCCAGTATAATCTGCTTTAGTTTTCTGTCCTAGGCTTTTATTATCACATTAAAAACAAAAACAAACAGAAAGTACAGTGGTTGCTTCAATAGCTGATGCTGTCCTGCTGATAACAAGGCAAGGCAAGCAGGCAATCGTTATTGACCAGTCTTGGTCCACCTGCAGTCACCCAGGACAGAGAAATCAGCATGCCCTTGTGGAGTGGACGCAGGCTGTGCCATTGGTTTCACCCAGGCCACTGCAGTCCTCATCTTAACCGCCCCGCCCAAAAAGCCATTAGGGCATTTTGGTTCTCTCTACAGAACTCGCCCAGCCAATCCAGACGAGTTAAAGGCGGGGACAGCCCACGCCTCGACTGAACTGTAAACTGCTAACCGACTTCGCCGGCCCTGCCCGATTTTTACCGGCTATGTCCACCGTTACATTGTCTCCATGCAAAAACCAATATAAATGTGAACATTTTCTCCACTGCAGTACAGCTCATCCTCACTGAGGAGAACAAGAAGCAGAGCTTTGCTCTGCCCTCTTTAACTGTCCAAATGTCCTTCTCGGTTCAGTCCGATGGTTAATTACTGGCTGAAGGGAAGGTGGTGGGCTCGTGAATGAGGCTGTGGAGCCGGATGTCTGCGGACTCTGAGGGCGTCAGTGCATTCTGCATCCAAGAGTGGTTGATGATGTCTTCAAAGGAAGGCCTCTCCGATGGCCGCAGTGCTAGACACGCCTTAATCAGCTGTTGGCATTCTGCAAAATTCGCAAAACACATCATCAGCACACCGGAGGCAAACAACAAATGCAAAATGCTGACTTCATAGTATGGAATTACTATGTATGGAATTACTATGTATGGAAGTGAGATTGTAAACAAAAGCAAGGCTCACCTGGCGAGACCTTCCTTCGAAACAGAACGTGGCCCCTCAGAATCTCTTCATCCTGCTCAAAAGGGATGTCTCCACACACCATGTCATACAGCAGCACGCCCAGAGACCATACTGTAGCTGACCGGCCATGGTAGCGGTGGTACTTTATCCATTCTGGTGGGCTGTAAACTCGAGTCCCTTTAAAAATAATAATGATAAATAAATAACTAATTTTATAAAACTAAAAAACAAGTCCCACAAATGTTACAAATGTTAACTGAAAACAAAAGTATGAAAAGCAGCTGCAGTGTTTGAAAGAGGGAGGGGGAAGAAAAAAAAAAAAAAAAGAATGCCCTGCCCTTTGTTGACTCATGTGCACGCGAGTGTAGCAATGTGCGTGCGTAGGTTGCCATGTGACAATGTTTACAAAATAATGTTGTAAAACCTCCACTTCTTTCCAAAGGGTGGCGCTAAAATCCAACAACGGTTACAATGTAACAGTGTATAACCTGCATCAAATCTATATCAAGATAGAAATTTAACTTGCTCCAAAAAAATAAAAATAAATATTCGACTCAATTCATACCCCATTATGCATTTATACATTATATGTTCACGATGTTTAATTCGTCTAGGGTTTCTCAAATTCACGCATAACCCTTTATCAATTTTCTGTTAGCTGCTATCCAGTTATCCTTAAATAGAGTACAAAGAATGTTTTGATTAGCTCGATGCTATGCTTCCGCGGGCAAAAAAAAAGTCAAAAGTATGCGAGGGGTGAGATCAAAATTAAAAACGGATTGTTACGCTGACCTAAAAGGGTCGCGCAGTTAGAAGGACATGAGCCTTTGTTTATAAACGCCACACTTTGCGGTCAAAATATTGGAGCACATGGGACGATTCAATGTAAAGCACAGTGAACTGTACGCAAAAGTTTTCGCCATCTCAATCTACTCGTGACAGTTACTAGTGTTTGGTGTACCAACAACGACTCAAAACCATGGTAATCCGTCGTATCTCATGACCTAGTAGACAAGCCGCTTGCCTGGTTACAAAACACTTTGAAGCGCATAAATAAAAACAGTGCTGCGCCATGGAAATAAGGAGCGCCCCCAGAGGTCTGCTAGTGACACAGTATCGACCCAGGACCGCACCATAACAATCCCGCTGTACTACAATTTTAAAGCAGTACTTGTATTTTAAAGAGACGATAGGGATGATGGAACATGATGGGTGAAGACATAATGATCGGCATATATTTGCTGCAGACATCTTACCGTCGAAATCCGTGTAGACGGTGTCTTTAAGGAGTGCACCCGATCCAAAGTCTATCAGCTTCATCTCGCCGGTGCGCAGGTCGATGAGGATGTTTTCATCTTTGATATCCCTGTGCACGACGCCGCAATTGTGGCAATGTCGCACCGCTTCCAATATCTGGCGGAAAAAGTTCCTCGCCAGCTCCTCGGATAGGGCTCCTTTCTCGGTGATGAAATCAAATAGGTCCTTGACGTGCTCAGGTCTCTCCATGACGATAATGAAGCTATCAGGGCGCTCATACCAGTCCAGCATCCTTATCACACCCCGAAAGCCGGTGCCCACTTTCTTCAGCAGCACAATCTCCATAGGAACACGAGAACCATTGGGCTGAAATAAAATTACATCTCTCTTAATATTTTCATCAAGACACCAACCCAAAAATATACGTATAATATAATATAATTATACCTACCAGCTCTCCCCATTCGGAGACTCGGTCCTTTGCCACATGTTTAATAGCGACCTGAGTAAAAGAAACAAAATACAAGGTGAGATACATCACGACCGACACTACAACACATACGATTGTAATGATCAGTATCCGATACACACAAAAAATATATACAATCGAGTGTTTTTACGGCCGGTATCGGCAATAAAACCCAGTTGGGATGGGTGTTAGAAATGCAGCGAGGTTAGAGGCTGAAACTGAGACGTACCGGCGCTCCGTCAGCAATCCTCAAGCCAGCGTACACGGTGCCGAAGCCGCCGCTGCCCAGCACAGAGCCCACTTGGTAAACCTTCTCGAAAGGTTCCCTCTCTTTCACTACAATTGGAGAAAAAAATAAAGAATAACGCTCAGTAAATAACACATTTAAACAGTCCAGAGGTTACAGTCCCAGGAGCCTGAGTATTAAGAAAGCGCCAGTCGTGTTTCGTCCCACACCCCGCCTTCCTCCCTTCCCTCTACGGCCATGTAAGACATTCACAGCAAATCCAAACAACGTTTCCGTCGCCTAACCTTGCTGTACTTGAAGCTGGATTTTCGCTGGCATGTCCACCGTGGAGATGTGAGCAAACGTGTTGAATTTTGATAGCAGCATTTTTTATTACAGTAAAAAAAATATATATAGAAAAATGTCCGCTATAATTCCAATACGATCGCCGAGGTTGCCGCTATAGATCCAAATACTTAACAATGCAATGGTTTTCCCTTTTCATCTAGTAGCAGGACGTAGTCCACACTAAAAATAAGTAAATAAAGATAAAATTAAAAAACTGAATAACAGGTAACCCTGTAGAAATAGATCAAAATAGAAATAAATAAAGATGTATAGCCGTTGTGGTCCAACGACAATGACACCGGCTTTGCTCTGATGCTGTCCAACAGCCTGAACTATGTATATATTACAGCCATAGTAAAGGCAGAGCTAAGGCTGCTGTCGTCATCGCGGTCACGCCCAATAATAACCTTCGGCCAATGAACAGCCAGCACCGACATTCAAGGACTCAAAACAGAATACAGAGAAAATTACCGGCTAGACCTGACGTGGCGGGAATTAAAACGCGCCAAAACCGGGACATCAGAAACAATTACTTCCATTGATCAGCGCTGGAAATATTGTAAACGCATTATAAAATGGTGTATATGCACTTACACACCGCGAAAGCTAAATCTTAAACAAAAATATTTGAAAGTACCCCCGGCGTGCACCAGTCAATGAATAACTACCTCTTTATAAAAGCGAGTTTTAAACGCGCAGTCTTCAACATGGTGGCCAAATATATTAACAGGACTTGCATTTCAAATACTGCATAAATAAATTACTACCTTAATTTCTTTTTCTTCAGCCACCACATATTATATTTAGGTGTGTACACCGCGTGCGTGGCTCTCCTTTAAGTGCACACGTAAACATGATTAAAATGCTCCGGGAAATTTATTATAACTTAAAAGCAATACATATCAGTGTTCCCTAGTCTATTAAAATTCTTATTTTTATATGCTTTGTCGAGTTCTACTTGTTTGGTTAGATGAACAATACCGGCTTACTTGCACCCATTGAGTTGCTGAGAAGAGGCGCATACCACGCATTTTTTCGGATTGGGTGGCCACGTTATTTGGTGACAGGATGTGGGAAATGCGAGATAAAAGGAATTGCTTAACCCCCTCCCCTACACACACACACACACACACACACACACACACACACACACACACACACACACACACACACACACACACAC
>JABJVR010000087.1:4195222-4211266 GCA_025773905.1 Chitala chitala
ATAAACTCAGCAGTCATCATATAGCAGTCACCCAAATAAATACAATGTACAGAATATCTCTATCCCAGGCATCAAAGTATGATGACTTCTGAGTTATATATATATATATATATATATATATATATATATATATAAAAAACTCAGCAGTCATCATACTTTGATGCCTGGGCTAGAGATATTCTGTACGTTGTATTTATTTGGGTAGCATGAACAATGTCTGATGGTGTCATAAGGGTGAATGAGGTCTGGCATTCATTTGATTTTAATCTTCGGTAATACAGTTTTGAAGACTTTCAGTTGTACAGATGAAAAGTGTTACCCACATCAACAAGATCGAGTAAGAACTTTCCACTCACGAGTTTTATATTGAAAACTCAGTGAAAAAGGTAAGGATTGTGCTGTAAAAGCTACAATCTTCTTTATATTTTATAGTCCTGAAAAAATATACATATATTTGAAAGGAAACCCATAGCTGTTTGTTTATAAAGGTGCTCCCCTTGCATAAAGTTGTTCGTTTATGTAACACTCGTCTCTTTTATCTACGAGTGCTAACAAACATTTTGTTCTCGTTGTCTTCTTTGGTTGTTATGTTTCAATGCATAGAACAATCGTTCATTTTTGCACCAGTTTCAAAACAACTGCTCTGTCTTTCACAACATCCGTGCTACAAAAACATCTGTGTTCATACTGTAATAACTAAACGAACTCATATAGCTGCCATCTCTAGGCCTGAGATTAAAAAGAGACATTTATATATGTACTAAAATGCAGACATGGTGTGTTTTGCAAATAAGACAAAAGCTTATGAGCGTGAAAGAAATGTACACTGATGGAGCACATTTTTGCTTCCTGAGAGATGTTTATAAATGTGTGTGTATATGTAGAGGAAAGCGTGGTAAACGACACTGAGGACACTTCAGGAGTGAGAACAAACAGTACAAGTATGCATGAATAAATTATTTATAGCTACAACACAGACAAAAACTCATATTGGTCTTGAAATTAATCTAAAGGACTTTTTTAAAATCATCTTATACCAGGCAGTTTAAGGCACAACACTAGACATAACCCTGCCATGGCACCGACCCATCACAGTTGATAATTACTGCACATGCTAATACAAGGATCACAAAATCTCAAAAGGAAAAAAACACTGAACCCATTTTCACAAAGCCACAGTGGGAAATATTTCCTCTCCTTGCTACATGAAACTGAGTAAATTCGGGGGGGAACATTTTTAATTTAGAATGAAAACTTTTCAAATTTCACTGTAGCCCAGCTCAGGAAAAGATCTGCATATCACTGTGTAAACGTGTGTTTGTCAGCTGCTCTGTGACGTAACTAAAATGTCACATGATTAACCCTTTGTAACCAGGTCAGAGTCTATGATTATAATTGGCAAAGGCACAACTTTGTGATTCTGTTTGCCACAATTTTCCAAAAGATATATCTATACACAAGCATTTACCCTAAAACAAGCTGTAAGAAAATAAACATTCAGGCCAAGTAGCTAGTAGAGATCAGAAGGAAAAAAAGTGTCAGACATGCAAAAGGCAAAACCCAAAATCAAACCAATTCCCAAAATGAATCCCAGTCCAAAATAAGCAGGAAACACGGAAACAACCCCCTATCTTATTAGATATAATGCCTGACACATTCCTGGATGAAAGAAACAGAAAACGACAATACAAACATCAAAGAAAAACTGAAAAAGACTGTGGATGTGCAACAGCGCACCAATCTCTAGTGAAATCGCAAGAACTTTTCATGTGTCTGCAACAGTTACTAGCTGGGGCCAAAACCCAAGATAACTGAGCCAGGTCGGCTGGGCCAAGGTTATCTCAGAATCAGAGGACAACTCACACGTCTGCCAATTCAGTCAGATGACTCTGAAATACAAGCTCAGCTGAGTGAAAGCACAGCTATTTCAGTGCCAACTGCTCAGAAGAGATTGTGTGAGGCTGAAAAGTACAGATAGAATCCATCGTTCACTATATAAGATGAAACGTGGCACAATTAGATAAATAATGGACACACACTGTACCTCTGAGGAAAGAGAGATGGTCTTTTGAAGTCAACATCTGAATTATCTGAGTACAGTCACAGAGCACTTGCAAGAAACATTACGAGTGAGCACGTTCTGCATTTGTGGTTCTCGCCGCGAAACACGCAAGAGGCTGAGTCATTGTCTAAGTTGCCTTGCTGAAAACAGAATTGTGATCTTTGCAAAAAACCATGACAACCATCTCAGTCAGGATGAGCATTGCCGAATATTTTAGAGGCGTGCCATTCCATCAGGATCAAGGCTAATTAGGCAAGCTTTCATTCTTCAGCCAGGTAATGATGCAAAACAGAACTAAACAAACTGGCACAGCTCAGAACAACGCCCTGGCCTGCCTGGTCTCCACACCTCCGTGTGTTAGAGCTTATCCAACAACGACTGGAAAGGGATGTATTGCCAAGCAACCCACAAGTATTCCGCATCTTCGGGGTTTTCTGCACAAGAGAAACCATTGGATAAATACATGCTCGGTGATTTACTGTAAAATATTACCACCCAGGTGCCCTGTGAATGTGAAGCAAAGGACGGCTTTTATGAGAAATCCCAATACTTCGATATTTTTGAATGTTGGTCTAACACTCTTGAAAATTTGATCTTTGTATTTTCTACATTTTCGTTTTCTGTTATTTACAGAAACTAACCAACAAAAACTTACAAATTATGCAATAATTCTCAGATCTGGAAAGTGCATTCATCACTTCAGAGTGGTATTACGCCGCTCACTACAGGACTTTGCAGTAGGGACGTTTGGCCTGTTTTCTGCAGGTAACCTTGTTGGCCATGCACAGCCACTGACCGTCAGAACTGACCAGTCCTGCTTACTTCTGAGCAGCATCTGGTGGCTGTTTTAATGTTACACACACCTGAGGTGAAAACGGGGCCCTGGAGCTGCTGAGTGGAGTGTAACACGGCTCTGGGACAAGCCACGCTTGCTGAACACGTAAGCAGTGTCAGGGGTTCGGCCCCTCGCCCTTTTGCTGCCTGCTAGTGCCTCTGCAGAGCTCTGGAGATGCCGACACTGGGACTGGGAGGTTTGGCCGGCGCCTTATGTATAAACTCAGATTTTGTCAGCATGAAAGGCAAACATACAGAAACCAAGAAGGTAAAATGCATATGTTTTAGATTAATAACTTGCAGAGTCAAAACAAATGTTTTTTTGTTACATAAATTATTCTATTCTATTATTCTATTCTATTATATTCTAAGAGAATTTCCTTGACTACTATGCAGAGACAACTGCATAGGAAAGGAGAAAAACCAGTTGGCAAGCAGAGGAACAGAGCACCTTACTCCTCTGCGGAGTATCACATGTCTCAGTCTCTGAAATGTTAACATTTTTCCCCATTACACATTGTGAAGAATGGCATTCTTTAAAATTGTTACAACATAAAATTGTTATAACATATATTTAATACATTTTCTAATTCAAGCATTTCTGGTTTCCTTGCAGGCATTCACCCCAGATAAGCATTACATTAGGTGATTATCTGTTACGAGTGAAGAAGGTGCATTAAAGTGGCAGGTCTAGAGGGAATGCTGTGCATTGATTGAATCTATTTTTAATTCGCCTGATTCTCAACTCTGACCCTGAAGATCCAGTAATTACTTAGACAAAGAAAAGGAAACAAACATAGATTATATTTTGTAGGACATTTTTTACATCCTGGTATTGTAAAATAATTTCTAAATAAAAATTACGTTGCTTTAATAAATATACACTATAACAGTAGTAATTTCTTATGTGCTGTGCACAAGTTGGTCTGTTTGCAAATAATATTGAAAAATGGGCATAGAATAATATTTTTCAAATGAACTTGAATGCGTTGCGTTTAATCAAAGGCGTAACCTATAATCTGTTCCGCACATTAAAACCTGTTTTTAGATTATGTTCAGCACAAAAATTTCCCATACACCCCAGGGATTAATGCACACAATGTTTAATAAATTTGCATGACTGGAATTTAAAACTGACTTGGTTTTGCTACATCTGTGGACTACCATGATTTTCCAGTAATAAAGTTTTGAATTCTCAGAACACATTTTTTAAAGAAATGTTTGTGTTTTTACCATCTAAAGTTATCTTGAGTTAGTTCCCATAATCATTAAGGCCGGTCACAGTCGTCGTTCATTACTCTACTTATTTTTTTTTATATAATAAAAAAAAAAAACTCATTTAGCCTAAATTAATTTACAAAAGTCACGTAATGTCGCAACAAAAGTGGTTCTCCGCATTTAAGCCACCCCCTGGGGGAGCAGCAGGTAGCTGATGTTTGGCCTCTGTGGAACTAGCGCTGAGAGTCTTACACGGTGACTGGGGGTGGGATCCACACCAGCACACGTCTGCATTTTAGCCTGACGCTCTCGCCATTGAGCTGCCTGCAATTCAATTTCCTGTTATTTTTCTGAAAGTTTCAGTAATTAAGGCTTGTGAGGCTAACCTTCCCTGTCAGGTACAACAACAAAGATATTACTCTCATATAAACGCATACATATTCTGCATACATATTCTACATTGAATTTACACCCTGAATTTCTAGCCAGTCCTACAGAATTTTCAGCAGAGGATATGAACCAAAGTAGATTCTGACTTATGAGGTGAAAAAGCATAATCCACAGAAATGAAAGCCTTCTCCAAAATACGGTATAAAAGCACAATAAAATGAATTAAAATGGGCTCATGAAGAAATATTAGTCCCAATAAATGAACAGGTAGACAGTATCTCTTAGAAGCACTTGAAAACCACCCATAATGCATTGTGCTTGTAGATAAAAGGTAAAAAAAAAAATAAAGCTAAATCATCATTTTGTGGATTCATTGGACGCACTCTTAGACCTTTTGTGCTAAATGAAATCTGTCACCATACCAGAGGCATGTTTTTGAACCTTTTCAGTGGAAGTGTTATTTTCTTCCTGTTTTGAAAATACCCATCATTTTCCTGTATATATTTGTAAATATGTGCAAGAAACAATGTTTCACACAGAACGTTAGTGCTGTGATAAAAACAATTTAAACAACTATTTGTGGTGCTAACTGAATAATTTATAACTACAGAGTAAATATGGGGTCATATTAACAAAACCTGACAAAATACCTCGTTACTTGAACATGCTGAAATATAATCGTGAACCTACCACAGGTGCTGGTGATGTGATTGGTGTGGTGTGAATGTCAAACAGCACTTGTTGAACATCTTTTCTGATGTTCACACACATCCCTACTAGGGCTGGCTAATATGCCCTAAAAATAAAATCGCCAATTTTTTCACACTTATTGCCAATTTAAGATTTTAATCAATTAAAAACAAATTATTTTATTTGCAGGGATACTTCAGAAAAATAGTTTTGGGTTAGTAGATCATATCTGGGGTCACAGGTGTGAACCCAAGCTTGTTGTCTGTGCATACGGGCACCACATGTTTGGCAATATGGAACATCTGCAGTTTCTTTCCACTTCTTGCTAATGCTGGTATGTAACGTTAAAAGGATTCTGCCGTTATCTGATTTTTAACAAGCATTCAGCAGCTTTCTCCAGCCTGCTCATCTCACACATCCCCACACTCAGCTATGTGATTCTTTCAGAGATGCTGAAAAACGTTTGTCATGCTGCTGCTTTTTGCTGCCACAGACTGTACAATGTTCAACATTGGATATAACCAAACCAATTATAAATGACTGAGGAGAATCTGCCAATTTAAGAGTTCTTATTAAGGCTTTTTAAAAAACTCCTCAGTTGTTTATGTGTACTTTTTTAATTCCACTATGTGATGTTGTTGGGGGGAGGTGGTTTGACAGAGTATATCTGGCCTGCTGTAATTACACAGGTTAAATTAAATCACAATTCAGATTTTTATATATCATTGTAAACCAAAAACTTGATATACTGATAAAATCAATTTATTGCCCAGCTATAACCTTGACTTGTGCTTCAGATCAGTCTAAAACCTCAAGCAAACTCAGTTCTCAGACACTTTGCTCTCTCCCTCTCTCTGTCTCACACACACACACACACACACACACACACACTGCCTGATGTCTGAACGAGCCCTTTTAATAGCACACAAAAAGAGAACGAGGGGAGCTGTGACGTGTGCGGAGGTGTTGGGGGGAATCGCGTAACCTCTACGTTGGCAAGGCTTGGAGAAGCGGTGCTCATTGAGTGCAGCTGCACGGTGTCTGGCCGCTGCGAGGGCCTCCCAGGGGAGTGAGCGCGGACATAACAGAGGCAGACGGTAACTTGGGAGGAAGCGCGCCAGCTCAGTCGCTTTTCTCCGCAGGCAGTAAATAGGTCAGCCTTGGAACACAGAAGGACCACAGCGAGACACTGCCCAATTATTTTTAGAAGAAATAAGTCCCGTATTCAGGAGAAAAGTTCGCCTACCTCAGTCACAGGACAGAAAGAAAAAAGCTCAGAGACACTCAAATGGACACAGGGAGAATCACAGGTCAGAATGTGAGCTCTACCACTGATGGTATTTATCCTGATATTTATCAGAACATGTGACCTACCCAGATAACAACAGGTGCTGAGTAAAGTTCATGTGAAATACTAGGAGAAGTGGAACTAACATTTAGCACAAAAAAGTGACATGCAACGGTGAGAACAATACATGAGACAGAATTAAGTGATTAGACAAATTATTCATTTACTGCTTATCGTTTTTTTATTGGCAACTTGGACAGCACAACCAGAGTGAGCAGTGGACTGTTTTCCTCTTTCCTAAGATGTGATTATTGAAGAGCTCTTTCATTTTTTAATTGGCTATTTTTGTTGTTCCAAATGTAACACCGTATACTTTTGTTAAAACCTGCAGGTAATAAGGTGACGAACTTTCACCTCGGATTCAGTGAAGACGCAGCTCACATTCGAACAGGGTTACATCATCATCATCATCTCTCATCCATCTTCCTCTCTCATGATGCTCAGCCTGTATTGCTTTGCTTGCCTGTTCGCGCCCTCTCTGCAGCTGTCGCTCACCTTCGAAAACCTAGCACGGCCCCCACCTATCCCGAGCATACACCCAAACACTTCTTTGGTTTCGTCAGCCTACGCGAAACCGCAGGGTCACCGTGAAAGATCATCTCGCATTCCAGGACAAGAGTGCAGAAGTGGCCAAAGCCTGCGGGCTCATCGAAATTACACTAGAGGAAGCCATGCGTTTCCTACCATCTGTGTGCACACACCTGTCCTCTCTCACCTGGCCTGCCCTCGGCTGGCCTCCTTACCCATGCTATGGTGCTGCACAATGAAACCGCCTCACTGATTTTCAGCATCTTAGGGTGTACAAACGCCACTTTTTGTGTGTGTGTGTTGCAATTTTTAGTTGTGTGAGTGGAGGAAAAAACTTGTTTTGCCATTTAATACCTGATGAATGCTGTCTTCAATTCTTATATATATATAAACCTCAATAGTGTTGTTATAACTTCACTAGCCACATGAGTGTAGATCTCAAGCTATATCCAGCTTTCTGCAGCTGTACCACACCCTATACTGGTATATGTTTGTTAAAACGAAATTCACACCTCTAACCACCGACATTAGAAATCCTGTGTCATGTCACATGTCTACATGGTTCCCAAGCCATTTTTCATTCTTACACTTCATTCTGTACATTCACTATTACACTTTGATTTTTGTTTGTTAACAATCTCTCTCACTGCAAACTGTTTACTGAGTCCAGAAGAGGATTAAGTGTGAATTTAGAGACCACAAAGTCCCCATTCGATTCTCTGCTCCAATCACCTTTGTATTTATATAGTAATTGCAGCACTGAGATGACCCCACAGTCATTGCACAAACATCTGGTCGCTATGTCACACTAATCCCCGTCACCCAGACCCTCTAGACCCTCATGGGAACATAAATCCACTTATATGCAGCACATCCAGTTGTCTACTTTCTTAAAAAGATTATACCGGGCCTGTCACTGTCCAGCGACTGCGGGCACAGCCAAAACGAGAGCAAAGGCAGGCCAGAGCTCGACTCTGAGGGGCTCGTCTATGTCTGCAAGAAGCAGAAGCTGAACCAATCTCACTAACATCTCCAGAAGGTGAGCAGACAGTGCTTCGTTAATGGTGTGACACAGGGCCTCACTGCTCTCTGTCCACGCTTGGCTCCAGGGAGCACCACTTTGTGCTGAGGCATCTCCTGAGCAGTTACGTTGGGAAGCTCTCTGGCTCCTCTAAGGTCATCCTGTTGAGACGTTACACGACTCGAGGCCCTGCGGTCGCAGAGCAGCGACATTAACACAAGAAAATAAATGTCGGCTCCGCTCCAACTAGCTGTCGGCTGTTCGCCGCATGCTTTTAAATAAAATAGCAGGCTGTCGTCAAGGCTGTCATGCAAATGAAAGCGTGCGGCTGCTGATGGATCTCGTGGTGTTGATGAATGTCTTGTTAGTGGTAGATCTCATTCAGCAGGCAAAATATCCCACTGTTCCTCTGTGCATCCTCGCTTAGTGAGACTGACTAAAAAAAATCCAGTTTTTACAATCTGTTCACAAAACAATGCCTGCTTTGTTTTGTAAATTGTCACTACATTCTTTTTCCTTGAATCTGAACTGTATTACTTTTCTGTTTGCCATTTATTTCTGCATTTATTCGGTTAATTTCAGAAATTTGCTCTTGTAAGTTATAAGCGTTGGAAAGGGCCTACTTCACGTGTGATACAGTGTAAACACCTGGAGTGAAAATTATAGTAACAGACAGGTGTGTTCTGGTCTGCCGTGATCTCCTGTGCACGTTAATGCGCCATCGTGGCTCTGGACAGCATCAGTGCTTTACCCAAATTCTGCAGCTTTCCTCACAGTAAAGTCTGAGGGAGGGGGGTTGTACATTCCCATGGTAACAAGTCCTGGTTTTAAATGAGGAAAATTCAAAGGAAAAGGTTTTGTACTCTCCTAGTGATCTGGGATGGGAGTCAACACAGTGGTGGCAAGAATGTCAATAAGTCTGAAAACAGTAGGGCATTGGATCTTGCTGCTGAATCATCAGTCCATTTAAGACAAAGTGGCTTTTATGATAAAATTACAGATTACAAGACAGTTTTAATAAAGCTGTGACAGTTCTACATAATTAGAAACTAATATACCGCAACATTAATTTACCTTGTAAATATTTAACTGAAATCCATGGCTTACTACCAGAGGTGTCACATTCTCAATGTGCACTGGTGACCTGACACAACACCCGTCAGAACGTAGACGTGGAGATAACGCAGACAGCCTGCGAACCCCAAATTATCCTGCGGACTTTATTTTCGTGTAGGCTACTTGGCTTGGTAGTTAACAGCACAGTTAAAAATCAGTTGGCCTAATTTGGAATGTCTCGCCACCCGTGTTTATACTTTGTGCTTGTCTCTGTTTAAATACAGCTTACTTCTAATCACTATTGTTTTAAAAACTTCAGATACATCCAAATACTGTTTACAGATGGTTTTCTTTGGAAATTTGTCACACAGCTCTTCAAAACAATCTTCATTATAGCCATTTCTTTAAACATATTAAAAACGTTGCTTAGTAAACGGAGTTAAACGAATCATTTTTAAAAGGGGCTGTGAATAAAACCCTCAGCTCATACTGGTCACGCTCATCGCATTGTCACTATAGCAATTTGTATAGTGCTAAAAACTGTCTTCAAAACTTCTGTTTTACGATTTATTCAGATGTTCTCACGTCTTATAAAAAACTAAACAAATTTAGCTCAATATCATCGTGTTTGTGTGTTGCGCATGGCTATTACCACATTTTACCCATGTAATTTCTATTTATATGTGACTCTGACTGACTAAACAAGATCGTTATTTCATATTATGTATGTCTGCTGGCTATAAAACTCAAAAGTGTAGCATTCGAAGGAGGCTAAACGAAATGTCAAAACAAGCCCAAGTGTGATCGATCACGTGTGCTGTGATGACGTAGCATGAACAGCATGTTGAGAAACAGCGGCCGCCATGTGGGCCGAACACATGCCGGAAATGGTTCCTCCTTATAACATGTCCCCATGTACAGCGAGGTTAAATTTTTGGACCCCAAAGCCCATGTTATATATAGAACCAGTGTAGTTCTAACTATATGTCAATCAAATTGGGGAGGAGATGGCTCATTTTAGTCTGCTTCCCTGGATGATGTTTAAATGTGACAGTCAACAGCTGGGAATGTCTCTCCAGCACTCTGCCTGAAAAGTCTGCATTGATGAACCAATATCACTTAGACCATCCTTTAGAAAGCAGGGAGTCTAAATTTCACTTATGTTAACTGTATGCTTTACCAGGGTTGCCAAGTTAACACCCTCAGACCATCTGAGAGTGCAAATTACAGAACGAGGCAATGCATGGTTTAGACTCTGTGCAGCCTTAAGGCGACCGTACACATTCATGACTAAGACTTCAGAGCTCTACAGATTAGCGAAGATATGACACAGATATAAATTTAGCCCACATACAAACACACAACGTGGCTAATAAGGAAAATCCTCTGGTTGTAGATGCCAAGAATGTTTGTGGACATTGTAGATCAAAGCAAACTGATTTGCTTATTTTTACACCTTTGGTGGCCCCTACATACATACCATACATATCTTGCCATATTTTGTTAGTATTGCATATCTAACAACCATTATGAACAGTTTGAAAATAACGCAACCAAAGAATTTATGAGAAATGAAAATGTTATCAGAGATTTTCTTAGAAAATGATATATTGGTGGCATTTGGATTCATTCATTTGAATGCAGTATTGTTCAAAGACTGTTTCTCTCCCACAAGACCTTTACATAATGTAATGGCAGATGGTGAGAGATAGAAATTAAGAGCAAATTACTTGAGAGAAGGGGATACAGAGTGCTTTTCAACAAGCACAACACACAATCACTGACAATGCAGCATTTCAAAATGCTAAATTAAGGCACAAGACTTAAAATGGCATTAATATACCAAAACAGGTAAAGTGTAACAATCTGATTTACATACTTCATGCATCTTCAGGAACATTAAAGTGTAACACAAGCGTTCCCCTCCGTTACCTGCTGAAAACCTCGTACGAGAACATTTTGTACTGCAAGGCAACATTTTTTTTAATTCTCAAGGTCTTGTAGAAAAAAATATATATTTATGCTACATGCATCATTGCCTTTATGTATGGCTACATGTTTTAAAACTTAAAATGAGGAAAATGCAGTTTGGGGTTTCATATGGAAAGGAAATTGAAAACAACTGTTCATAAATGCATATTACAGGTACCTCAATGTAGACAGGCACGTTTGTGAACCGAAAAAGAAAACGTGTCGTATAGTCTGATAATGCAGAAGACATCACATCCAGTTTAAAATTATACTGACCAATGGCTACGCACTTGCAGGCACAGGTGCCACATTGCCAAGAATATTTCTATATAAAGGCTGATTTCATATAAATAGACCTTGAAATTATGGTCCATATAAAACACTTCTCCATGACCGATGTCTATGCCCGCGACCCAAAATTGGATTAGGAAGGATGTATTTATTTTCAGTCCATCACGCAAAGAAGGGGATGTTACACTGATACAACAAAAATGTCTAAGCTGAGGATTAGTCCAAGAGTGCCTGTTAGCTTTTAGCTTATTCCCAGAAATGACAACAAACCATGAAAATATCTGTGCTGACCATGGCATCAAATATTAGTTCCACAAGCAGTGAAACTTTTATCCAAAATTCAAGACTCCACAACTTCATCTGTAATATGATTGAGACTAAATAATCCAAAAAGCAGATAATTCCCCCATTTTTGGAATTGTATTTAGTTATTTTCAGTCTGGTTATTGAAATGCTCACCATTTGTGAATCGGTCAGTCTTCTGCAGATACTGTTATCTCTATGGTGTCACATTATATTGACAAACCTGCTTTACCTTTATTAATATTACTCAATATATTACAATCACAGCATAGGACAGTACTACCAAAAACACTGTCCTCAGGTCAATTTGGAGGGTCTTTCACAGCTAGAATAAGTGAGACGAATTGTCTGCTTTTTCATAACAATTCCATTAGCAAAATTTGGTAAAGAGAAAGTCAAAATGTTGTCAGACATTATGTGCTAAGACTGAAAAAGCAACATGCTAATTGGAAGATCAGATGTGTTTTACAATACAAATAGAATGAAGAACTGCTAATTTCTGATGTGCAGGAAGGTGAAAACTGTTTACTTGGTCAGGTTTTACCAAGGCTGGACTAGGATATAGACCAGACCAATGAGACCATGCACAGAAGGTGAAAACAGTTTACCTGGTCAGGTTTTACCAAGGCTGGACTAGGATATGGACCAGACCAATGAGGCCAGGTGCAGAGGGTGAAAAGACCAGACCAGAAGGCTCACAAAGCCTTAAGTCGCACAGCACAATACTTCCACAGTTGAACACCAGGGCCCACAACATTAATAGTATGAGCTGAACACCAGGGCCTTCAACATTAATAGTATGAGCTGAACACCAGAGCCCTTGACATTTATAGTGTGGGCGGAACAACAGGGCTCTCGACATTTACAGGTAAAGTGACTTTTGGAATATTGTCACACTGACAGTTTTTTGTTTCAGATGTTTGATAAATGCAGTAAGTGACTGCATGCAGTAAGAGTGTACGTGCATGTTTACACATGGGAAGGGACTCCAAAGACGAGTGCCCAGGGGCCTCGTGGGAAGGGACTCCAAAGACGAGTGCCCAGGGGCCTTGTGGGAAGGGACTCCAAAGAAGAGTGCCCAGGGGCCTTGTGGGAAGGTTATCTGGCCCTTATTGATGCTGAAAGCAGTGGTGGGAGACAAACAGTTTTCTACCAGAAGTTGAGTCACATTCAAGAAAGATTGAATATTATTAACAACATGCTAACATATTTATATATTTTTGATTTAAACACTGACTTTCACAGGCTCCAAACTTGTACTCTTCACATTGACCATACAGTGACTCAAATTCAAATCTAATCTAAATCAATATACAAATATATTTTTTATTTCATATTTTTTTAAATATTCAAAGTTTATTTAAACAAGACCTTTTCATAAAAATTATACGTAAAACTTGAAACAAAGTAATTATTTTGGACGTTGTTTGCACTTCTGTCTTATTAAATGTGTAATTAAATATATATGTGTAATTATACGACTGTGACTCTACACTCCGAACAGAGTAATACCAGTAACTATTTGAGTTTCAGCAGTGTGATAAATATACCTTTTGAGACATCCTATTAACCTAGAGAGCATTTTGCTTACAAATATTTATAGAAATGTTATTGCATGTGATACTAATATGTTAAACATGCAGCTTTCTTCTTAGAGCCGTGTTAAAATATTAATACATCTCAGACCATTTCACTTACAGCTGTGGCAACCTGACAGAAATGGATCATTTCTAACTGGGTTACTGCCAAGTTATCTTTGGATGCTATTATGACACCAAACCATATGTAATTCCACAGCTAAAAATGTGAGGTGCATGTTTTGACAAACCTTAAAGGGTTCGAACATACCAATGTCAGACTCACTCAGAAACAATATACAATCATTTGACAATTTGTTTAATTGTACATGTCGTTTCCTCCCCAGTGAAACTGTCAATAAAAACCCTGGACAAGATCCTAGTGACATGCAGACATAGAGCAACACACACTGCAGAAAACTAATCTGCTTCAAATCTGCTAATCTTCCTTTTGCTGCTAGTAAAAGGCCTGCCCTTTCTTTGACTGCCAACATATGTAACATACATGTTTTTACACAGCTTTCTATACAGAGCTTTAACTGGAGAGAAAACACTGGACTTTCACCTTTCAACATAACATTCTAATTTCTTTCACTGAGTTTGTGATTGTATTTCTTGTTTAATGCTTTTTGTTGTCCACGGGTTATGTGTAGGTTATCTGTAATCACAATTATTTGTTCACAAAACACATCTTCAATAAATGCCTGAGAAATTCAGCTGATAAAGGTCGATCAAAGACACAAGGAAGATCCACCTGTGACGTGACAGGTAGACTCGTTTAAGCACGTCAACATTCTGTGATGGCTTAAATGACTTAATTCCCTGAGGAATATTGGCCTGGGTCTGGAAATAGGCCCAAGGTCAAAAGAGGACGAAAAAAAGGTAGGTATGAAGCCCCATTAATGAGAAATCAAGTCAGCCGCCGCCAGAGACAGGGTCAAGTAATTGCAAATAGAAACTTGCACTCATTGAGAGAAGTCTCAGAAGAGTTTACCTCCTCGGTTCTGTTCATCATACATCACTGTGCTCCCCCCCCACCGGCACGCTAACATCAAAGGATAACGCATGACAAGCATTAATCAATGCTCACGTAATCGCAGTCCGGCCTGCTTCGCAGACACAGCAGCATGTGGTCTTTGTAACACGTGACCCTTCATCCAAATTACAAGGAAAGTGCACCTCAATGTTGACTGTGTGGCCATACAATTGGGTATAGAGAGGGGAAGATGAGAAGCAAGGTGCAGATCCCTCACCTCATTACATCGCTGGGGTTATAGTTAATTGTTTTACACTTGTTCAGTTAACTTCACATTTTCCCTTAATCACTTTGCCAGCACTTGTCTTGTCGAGGTGATGAATACAGTCTCTACTCTGCATTGTACTCTTGTGTAACTGTAAGTCTCTGAGGGGTCAGATAGCATCTGAACACTCTTTGCAGCTTCCTCAAAAGGTCAGTTCCTCATCAAAAAGATAATGGGTTATTAAGTGTGTTTCGACTGCCTCAAAGCACACACCCTACAGTATGGTGCAATCTGTTACTCAAATGCTCCAATGTCATCTCACTCTAGGACAAGACCTGTACGTCTTATGTTTGTTAAACATCTCACTCTAGGACAAGACCTGTACGTCTTATGTTTGTTAAACATCTCACTCTAGGACAAGACCTGTATGTCTTATGTTTGTTAAACATCTCACTCTAGGACAAGACCTGTATGTCTTATGTTTGTCATGGACTTAAATGGGGAATGAAAAATTTGCAAATATGTTGTGAAACCATTGTTTAGTTGTTTATCTATCCATGCATCCATTATCACAGCACTTGTCCCTTGCAGGACTGCAGTCCCAGGCAGACCTAAACGCACAGCAGCGTACACCATGAACAAGGTGTCAACCCATCGCAGGGCACACTTTAGTCATTCAGTTCTGAGATATTCTGACCTTATTAGTTCAATTAAATATTTGGACTTCAAACAGGTAGCAGTAACCGGTTATCTTGTGTTAAAACTGCTGGTCTAAAATAGCCTCATAAAGCATTCATAGATGTAAGGCAACATATATCCTGTATATCAATCTGAGTAGGGTTGACTGAACTGCATTCTGTCCTCCACAAAATGCCTGAGCGTCAACAACAGTGCAAGCTGGTTCCTACATAAACTGGAGTTGCTAACAACAAGGCCATAGGGACACTGTACCCACGTCTGGTTTCACCTTATACAGTATTACACTGTACTGTGCTATGCTGCAATACAGTACTTTATAAAGTGGAAAATAAGAGATAGAAGGATATTGGGACAGTTACATTTAAACTTAATTAGCTTGTGCTACACTCATGTAAACACTACTGTACCAAGGTAACAAAGGGAAACAGCAGGAGACACCAGGAGATCAGAGGAGGAACGCTCCTGATGGTGATGTCACACAGGTAGGGAAGTACTGTGGTGTCGGCACCTAATGATGACATCTGTAATGATGACAAAATTAATTACAAAATGTTTTGTAAGTTGCACAAGTCACAAGTGCAATCCCGATGCAGCGCTAAGTAGATAAAAACGAGAAAAGGTTATTTTAACATGTTCCCTATTTACAGTGATTTTTACATTTAGGCCTGCGGTTAAAATTTATCGAACCCAAAAGGTTTACAACATGTTCTATGTGGTTCAGTTCACATTGTGTTTCTTCGGTTACAGGGTGACGGCTGTTCTGTGTGGTTCAGTTCACATTGTGTTTCTTCGGTTACAGGTGACGGCTGTTCTGT